>CM056376.1:109731254-109800397 GCA_029718625.1 Synaphobranchus kaupii | reverse complement strand
ATCCACTAAGTGTGACATCACATTGCCCTTAAAATAAAAAAAGAACGTTTTTGATGTCACCACACTGTTTATTGTTTTTTTACTGATAATTTTGGCATCCTTGTCTGAATCTTTATATTGTTTTATGATCTAATATAGACTGTTTAAACTTATTTGAGAGACATAAATGGACTGATTGATGGTTGTGGTCACTGTGAACCCAAAGCCTGAGATGGAATAGGATGGGCTCCCCCTACAGAGTCTGGTAGTCTGGTTCCTCCAGTCTTTTTCCTGGCCCCATGTCACCGTGTGCTTGTGCGGGAGGGGACGGGAGGGGACGGGAGGGGGGGGGGGGTTTGGGTCAAGATTCTGCTATGACACTGAGCTGTGACAAATATTTTTGGGGAAACGCGCAAAATATGGTGCATAAATTAATGATTTGATTTACTTTGATTCATAGTTCAGTTCGGTTTGTCACAGCAGTATAGCTTCTTATTTTGAGCTGCGATATGAAGCCGATTATTGAATTTGAATTCGGCAGGATTGGAGTTTGATTTTGAATGTGAATTTGCTGGGATTTGAATCTGATTTTTGAATTTGGATTGTCTGGGCATTTGAATTTGATTTTGAATGTGGATGCATTTCAGAGATGGCGAGGGTGTGGTGCACTTTGGAGGGAGGTTTCCTGAGCTACTACGAGAGTGAGAATACGGCTGCGGCCCTGGGCAGGGTGGATGTCAGCGAGGTGGTCTCCCTGGCTGTGAACAGAGATGAGACGATGACTGGGAAGCGGGTACGTACCCTTTCACATAATGGCTTTATGTAAGGCTGTAGCAACATTGCCACCTCGTAGTTGTCGTGCGTGTCCATGGAGAATCAAACCGCATTTATGTGACTGACAGGAATACATTTCCAAAAGACTACATATACCGGCATGCGACAGTCATGTGATCCCGGGCAGTCATGTGATCCTTGACCAATCAGGACTGAGTCCCCGGTTCTATAAAACTTTGAGCAAGCCCAGTTCACTTCCTGCTTACCATTTTCACTTGTCATACATAGTCATGTATAGTGGTAATTTGTAATGTTTGTATTCCTGAGAGTAACGCAGACATTCTCCACTACTGTTCGTCATTCTAGATAAGGGCGTCGACCAAATATGGGCTGCTCGGGTAGCTCAGTCTGTAAAAAGCGCCGCGTGTGGGGGCGCATGAGTGAGCACCGTGGTCTCAGATCGACTCTGATTCGTGACAATGCCGACCGTGGCCTCCGGCCATGCAGGGGCACAATTGGCTTTGCGTGTGCGGTGTGAGAAGAAGCAGCTGCCTGACACCGCACGTTTCGGAGGAGAATCGCAAGTTGTCTTCACTCTCCCGAGCTGGCAGCAAGGACCATATATGAGCACGCTTGTACATATTTCTCAAATTGGGCATTCCAAGTTCGGGTGGAATGCCCGATTCGAAAAAAAAAAACAAAGAGTGTCTACCAAATTATTGTAATGTTATGAATGGAACTACAGTATATATGTGCTGCACTGTAAACACACACAACATATTTTATATGTTCTGTCAATGTTGCCATGGTGAAACCAATATTTTGGAGTGGATACAAATGGAACAAAGTATGAGCTCTATTGTAAAAATCTGCATGACATACAGTTGCTACCTTAAGTGTTGATGTAACATTGTAGCAATGTTGAAACAGTGCTGCTACACAACCTCACAAAATAATGCAGATTAGCAGTAAGTAGAATTTGGTGTTCACCCTTCTCTAAAAGCTCACTTGCCGTACCTAGTTCAGTGACCTACTTTAAACACTCACCTGACGTATCCTATGCCTTGATGAGACGTAGACGCAGGGCTGTAATGTGGAGGTGCGTGTAAAAGGAGCTGGCTGTGCTCCCTGCATTTTATGCGCTTATGTAACATTGCATCGACACATTAACTGCACCACACCTCACAGCCAACACGTTGACCAATGATTTGTGCCCAAGATAGCGCGCAGCGTTTGAACAGCATTTCTGTTCAGGGAAACATTGTCATTCTACAATATTGTACCAATGATGAGATTACATCTATTTTTGGTTGAGGTGTATCGTATCCATGCGTGAATGTTAATTAGCAATAATTTTATTTCCACATTCTGACTGATAGTTTGCCATTTATTTTGTTTGCTTATTCACCATTTTACACCAACAACAGAACCATTTTAAGAATTGTTGACTGACATCTGATGAAGTATAATGAGTGCAAATGTAAATTATGATCAGGGTAACATTGGTCATGTCAGAACACCACATATGCTTAAAGAATTCTTACAAACAAAATGCTTTTTTTCTACCAGTCTGCCAGCAAATGTGTTCTTGGATACACCTTACAACAGCTAATTTGTGTGGGAATATTGGAGGAGAAATCATGTGAAAGCTCTTTCATACTTTACAGTCGCGAGAACCCAGTACTTCTCTCTTCCTCTGCAGGCACACTTGCATACTGTATTCTTTTAGCTTAACCCCTTATTTTCCACCAAGCTGGGAGGGCCAGTTAATGCGTGTTTGTTGCAAATCCCTGTCAGTTTGGGGAACACACTTTCTGTGCGGATGTCTTTTCACTTCGCGGACCGCGCGTTCAGCTCTGAGGCTGGACCGCACATTCAGCTCTGAGGCTGGACCGCACATTCAGCTCTGAGGCTTGGACTGCACATTCAGCTCTGAGGCTGGACCGCACATTCAGCTCTGAGGCTGGACTGCACATTCAGCTCTGAGGCTGGACCGCACATTCAGCTCTGAGGCTGGACCGCACATTCAGCTCTGAGGCTGGACCGCACATTCAGCTCTGAGGCTGGACTGCACATTCAGCTCTGAGGCTGGACCGCACGTTCAGCTCTGAGGCTGGACTGCACATTCAGCTCTGAGGCTGGACCGCACATTCAGCTCTGAGGCTGGACCCGCACGTTCAGCTCTGAGGCTGGACTGCACATTCAGCTCTGAGGCTGGACCGCACATTCAGCTCTGAGGCTGGACCGCACGTTCAGCTCTGAGGCCGGACTGCACATTCAACTCTGAAGCTGGACCATGCGTTGAGGTTTTGAGGCTGCTGAGGCTGTGCAAGGTTGCAGTAGTGCAGACCGACTGAGGAACCACGACAGCAGAGGCGCACTGCTGTGACCAGTGTGTGTGTGTGTGTGTGTGTGCGTACGCATCTGTGCTGTGTGTTTGTGCGCGTGTGTGTGCAGTGTGTGTGTGTGTGTGTGTGTGTGTGTGTGTCTGTGTGTGTTTTCAGTGTGTGTGTGTGTGTGTGTGTGTGTGTGTGTGTTTGTGTGCAGTGTGTGTGTGTGTGCAGTGTGGTTAGAAGCACAGGTCTCTGGCTCTTTTCCACTCAAAATCGCAAATCCCCCAGTGCCCTGCAGGAGCCACTTACGCAATAACCCTGCCATCTTTTTTACACTCTTCAGTTTGAGTAAAAGGGAACAAATGTTTTATTGAATGTTTTTATTTGGGTGGTTTTATAGGGAATCGCTCCTGTGGCAGCGTGTTGCTGTGCTTAACGATTGTCTTAGCAGCTTGCACTCATGTCCCCTTGAATCTCAGGGCTGTCTTCACCTTCGAGACATATCTTCTGTCAGAGCGCAACTTCCTGTTTGGGACAGAAACACAGGAGGCTCACAGAGACTGGGCACAAGCAATAGCCAAGGTGAGACAGCATCAGCTGTGTGTGCGTGTGTGTGTGTGTGTGTGTGTGTGTTGCAGGCGGGCATGTGTTTGTTTGTGTCTGTGTGCGTTCATGTGTGTGTGTGCGCGTGTTAGCGTTTGCGTGCATCTGTCAGTCAGTTTGTGTGTGTGAACATTTGTTTGTGTGTGTGTGTGTGTGTGTGTGTGCATGTGTGCCGTTCAGTCTTTGTGTATATGCGTGAGCATGTGCGTGTGTGTGTGTGTGTGTGTGTGTCTGTCAGACTGTGTGTGAGCATATGTGTGTCATTAGGCAGTGGTACGGATTCATCTTCAGCATTCTTTGTTGTCTGAGGTAGACTCTGGAGTTGGGAGCTCCTCAGTCACGTTAACAGCCAGTCGCACCATCAGGAAGACATAGTAGTCCAACTATCTCTTCCCCCGCAAAGTGACAGGTCCTTGTAATGGCATGCCTCACAAAATGTGTCCTCCATTTTCTTTCTTTTTTTTATCTCCTGCAACCTATCTATTAATCCTAGACAAAGCAAGCGGTTTGATAGATTGTGTGAAGAGTGGGAGTATTAGTCCCGCTGTCTTCTGGGGGGCCGAAACACCTACGTGTTTCAATTTTAAAGATAGTGAAATTGTGAAGTATCTCCACGCAGGAAAGCCGCGCTTCGGGAACTTTCCCCCGAGGGCTGCTGCGCTTATTTGTGAAAGTTTATAAGCCTTTTTCCCACTCCATGGCCCTAATCTTGTGAACTGTAGTTTAGTTTTGCAAGAATAACATGGACTAAATAACACACACAAAACATGCTATGCATTCAAAATTATTTAATCTAGGCTGTAAGTACTATTCATGAGTTATTACAGGTTCCACAAGGATTTATAAGAGTGTTTCACTTCATTACGCAATGGAGAACGTTCATAGAAGTTCACACACATCTCTCTCTCTCTGTCTCTCCCTTTCTCTCAGTGTTTCATTCCTCCTGCTGTAGTGCACATGCTGAGCAGAGATTATGATTTGATTGGACGGCTGTATTATAAAGAAGGTCATGACCTGTACCATTGGAGGTTGGGCTGGTTCCTTCTAGAAAACTGCAGTTTGTTCTTCAGCTCTGGAGATGAGGATGAAGAGGAGGGAGAACTGCAGCTGAAACGCTTACAGGAGCTCAGTGAGCACCCTCTACATGCACACACACACACATATGCACACGTACACACACACACACACACACACACACACACAATGACTGCATGTGCTGTGGGAGCTTGTACTGGTGTGATGTGATGTGGATATGTATTACATCCCAACAATCTGCGCAAGCAGTGTCCTATTATCTGGACATCAGCATGTGTCTGCTGGCCAGTAGAACAGTCTTTCCTATGGCACAGAGAGGAAAGACAGCTGAATCGATTTGGCCAGAAAGATGTGGAAGAAAAATCAATAAATCTTTTAATCCATTTAAGTCCCCTCTCTGGATCAAATGAGAGTGTGAAGCTTCCCGCTCACCTAAGGCGAGATTGCAGTTCCACCACCTCATTTGAATTATGATGCTTCAAAAGTTTTTGTTATAAAAATTAAACAGCACCTAAAAAAGGCTTTTAACTGTGTTTCTGTGGGGAAGGGGGGGCTTCTTGAGATTCTTCTGCCTATAACATGGGATTAAAAAGCCACAAATTGAAGTGTGAAAAAAGCAACAGGAGGGTTATTTACAGTGTATTGAAAGATCAAACCCTGCTGTTCACAGACAAAGTACACACGGAATAAAATGCCTTTCAGTGATTTTTTTAATTCCGTTTAAAAAGGGCGAATAATTGGTGGCGTTAACTTGTTAGCGGGACTTGATGTCAGGAAATATATTCTGTTTACAGCTGTAATGAATTTGAAGGCGCAGAACCCCAAGGAAGGAAGCAAAGCCTACTTCCTGAGAACTGCTGTGTCCAAACAGCTCTGTGACTTACGGGAGAGCGGAACAAACCCAGATAAAAAACATGTTTTTTTGTTTTTTTTTATCGTAATCCAGTCCGTCTTTCTTCCGCAATATGCCCCATAAAGTGGTTTGTATTTAGGATGAGCAGGAGGCAGACACGCACGGGTGTTTAAAACACATTCGGTGTAGGATTGGGAACAAAGAGATGTGTGAGGAAGAGTGTGGAGTTCGCTCAGGCCAGCAGCCTCCTGGCGGGGTGTGATTTCCCTGGGCTTTATGCTCTACGCGCTTCTTACACTTCTTTTTTTCAGTTGTACACAAAAACAAGGAAAAACGATTAACCCCAGAGTGCCCCTTCTCTTTTGTTTCTTTTTCCTTCCACGTGGATCATCTGGAGAGAGTGCATTGTGGAGTGGAGAAAATAAGATATATATAAAAACTATATATATAATATAATATATATATATATATAACATACATATAAAACTTTCAGATGTGATTATTTTCAGTCGCCATAAGTTCTTGATTCGCCTTCACTGTTTCCCCACACTATGGAACAATGAGTAGAGTATTCTGGGGGGCAATTGTAACGGGTCAATTGTAACACAATTTTCTGTTACAATTGCCCCCAACGCTGAACACATGAAACTAGCTATCTTGCTGGATAGAATCTCAGCTCTAGCTTGTTTCAGATTGGTGCAATTTTATGGTGTTGCAATTACCCCTGTTACAATTGCCCCCAGAATACTCTACAGCCTAAAGAAGGGCTTTAAAGAACAAGTGACGTGTCTGCGTGTGTGTGTGTGTGTGTGTGTGTGTCTGTGTGTGTGTGTGAGTGTGTGTAAGAGAGAGAGAGATTGTTTGTATGTATGTGTGTGTGTGTGTGTATGTGTGTGTGTCCTAGTGGCAGACGGCTGGCAGCAGAAACACCGGAGCCCAGTATTGTAACATATATTGTCTATTTAAAGATCTAAGTGCACAGCCTATACCTGTTGTAATTACCAACTTTAATGTAGTAGATGCATAACATTATAATGTCATGGGAAACTCTTCTTGACTGTGTTTGTGTGTTTTTGTGTATGCGTGTGTGTATGTGTTGTTTGCGTGTGTGTGTGTATGTGTGTGTGTATGTTGTGTGTATGTGTGCGTGTGTGTATTTTTGTTTTCCACAGCGGTTTCGACACACACTGAAGGTGAAGACAGGATGGAGGTCCTGCTGATGGTGGAGAGTGGAAGGTTGGTTATCTGTACAGAATAACCCCTTCACTGGCTCTGTGCCTCGAGTTAATGTGTGATTGATGCCATCTGTCTGTAGCCTTTAATGTCTGTACTGAATTTTTGGAATGTCCATCCCTTTCTCTGGTTATCCTTGTTGCCCTGCATGTGTTTGTTTTGCATATACAGCGCTCGCCACAATTATTGGCACCCCTGGTAAAGATGAGTAAAAAGGGTGAATTGGCTTAATCTCACACACTGAAAAAAATAGAAAAATCCAACCTTTAATTGAAGTAAATTTATTCTGATTTAAAAAAAATGTCTCATCAAGAAATAAATATTTTTTAACAAAACCATAGATATTTTTATGAACAAAATGTAGCTGAAGCATTTATATTTTACTTTTCTAAAGTTGATCAGAGTGTCTAGGAACTTTCAAGCAGTAATCTCTGACTTCATGTTTCACTTGTGGTATGAGGTGACACAGAGGGCCATATTCCCTTATTCATACATCAACATGGGAAAGATAAGAGAACACACAAATCAAATGAGGGAAAAGTGTGTTGAGCTATCATAAGTAAAAATAAAAAACATTGCTACTTCATCTGAAAATGCCCATATCTACCGTTAGGGCAACACTTAAAAAAGTCCCAAAGCAACTGTAACTGTTACAAACTTGTCTGGAAAAGGACCCAAGGTTATTTTGCCCCCACACACAGTGAGGAGGATGGTAAGAGAGGCAAAAAAATCCAGAGGATCACTGTTGGAGAATTACTGAGTAAAGTAGCATCTTGGGGTCATCAAGTCTCCAAAACTACCATTAGATGTCACCTCCATACCAACAAATTATTTGGAAGGCATGCCAGAAAAAAAGCCTTTCCTGTCATTTCACCACAAATGTAAGCACCTGGAGTTTGCTAAATGATGTAACTTTGACTGGAACCGTGTTCTATGGTCAGATGAAACTAAAATTGAGCTTTCCGGCAACTAACACTCAAGGTGGGGTTTGGCGTAAAAAGAAGGATGGCTATGTGATGTTGTGGGGCTGTTTTTCCTCTAAAGGCCCTGGGAATCTTGTTAGGGTACATAGCATCATGAACTCCATGAAAATACCAGGACATTTTAAATCTGAATCTGGCTGACTCTGCCAGGAAACTAAAACTGGGTCGTCGTTGGATCTTCTAACAGGACAATGATCCAAAACATATGTCCAAATCAACACAAAAATGGTTATCTGAACACAAAATCAAGCTTCTGCCATGGCCATCTCAGTCCCTGATGTAAACCCCATTGAAAACCTGTGGGCTGAGCTGAAGAGGAGAGTGCACAAGAGAGGACCTAGGACTCTGGATGATCTAGAGAGATTCTGTAAAGAGGAATGGTCCTCAGATTTCTTGTTCTGTATTCTCCAACCATATTATATGTTACATGAGAAGACTCAGTGCTGTTTTATTGGCAAAGGGAGGTGGTACAAAGTATTAAATGCAGAGGTGCCAATAATTGTGGCACACATGGTTTTGTTAAAAATAATTATTTCTTGATGAGGGATTTTTTTTTCTCAGAATAAATTTACTTCAAATAAAGGTTGGATTTTTCAAATCTTTTCAGTTTGAGATTAAGCTAATTCACCAAACGGTGAATTCTTTATAACCATTTTTACTCATCTTTGTGTCAATAATTGTGGAGGGCACTGTATCTGAAAAAGGGTACAAATATTTTAACCAAGATAAATAATAATGATTATGTTATGGTAGATTTAAGATGAAAGATAAAATGTGTTCCCGTTTCTTTATGTGGGTGTGTGCGCGTGTTTGTGTGTGTGTGTTTAATTCTACACTTAATCCTGTAGGACAGTGTACATCCATGGCTACACCAGGCTGGACTTTGCCTTGTGGCACACGGCCATCCAACAGGCAGCGGGGAACTGACGGCAGAGCGCTGGGCAGCCAGCAGCTCAGCAAAAATAACATCCCCATCGCGGTGGACAGCTGCATCGCCTTCGCCACCCAGTATGGTGAGCATGCTGGGAATTTCCTGAAATATCGCACGTGCCCTTGCAACCACTGAGCCAGGCGGTGAACTAAACACTTACAGTTACAAAATCTACTAAAACAGTAAGGAATAATAAGACACAGGTGCAGCGGTGTCCCCCAAGGATCCTTGTTAGGGTTAGACTATAATTTATTAATGGCATATTCATAATGCATGTATGGCTTTTTTCATAAGCATGGCATAAGGGCCTCACAGTCACATTAACAATTCATCACGTGAGCAGGCATTACTGCGTACTTCACAACTCACATGAGAGTGAAGTGAGAGGCAAAGAGTTTTGTACATGTATAGATGCACTAGCTGCATTTTTTATAATGCGTACATAGCCATAGAGACTGCGTAAGAATGTCATAGGTACTGCATAGGAATGTTGTAAGCCATTGTCCCTGTGTCCTTCTCTCTACAGGCCTGTGCCAGGAAGGGCTCTATCAGAAGAACGGTGACCCACAGCGCATCAGTCAACTGCTGGACAGCTTCAGGACAGACGCACGCAATGTAAAGCTGAGGGTTGGGGAGCACCAGCTGGAGGACGTCACCGACGTGCTCAAGAGCTTTTTATCCGAAACAGAAGATGCCTTGCTCACTAAAGAGCTCTACCGTACTGGGTGTCAGTGTTAGGTCTGTAGCTCAATACTGATGAACTGTATGCATACTGGGTGTCAGTGTTTAGTCTGTAGTTCAATATTTAAAGAATTGTGTTCATACACTTTGTCTGCGTTATGTCTGTAGCTCAATATTGAAGAGTCTTTATACATATTAGGTGTCAGTGTTTGGTCTGCAGAAGATCCCTCACAGGCTGTACCAATAATGAACAACCAAAAAGAGGAACTAAAGGCTGCATACTGCTTTTGCACTCCCATAACACACTTATTTGTGTGACCTTTTTTTTGCTGTCAGTCAGTCAATATTGTGCAAATTGGCACTACAGCGGTCCACCAGCGGCTGGACTATTCACAAGCTGTTTCACATTCAGGGCCACCTCTCCTCAGCTTTTTTACTAGCAAACCGCTGTAGTGTCAGTTTGCGCTGTTCCAAGTGCAGCACATTTGGACCAGCAGCAGACCAACAGTGATGCCATCGGCTAGCCGCCAGTGGGCAGCTAGTGAGTGCAGGATGTTTGCTGGCTGAGAGTGCATTCTCATCTGTCTATTGACGACGGTACCCTGATTTGTTGTGTCTCAGACCAGATTTTCCCCCCTCATCTCCCGGCCTCCAAAGAGATGGCAATGATGTGGGTTGGTGGGTGTGTTTTTGGGAACGGTGTGTGTTGTCGTGTTTTTGGCATTGACGTGGATTGTCGTATTTTTGGCATTGACATGGCTTAGCGTGTTTTTTGGAAATGTCGTGCGTTGTTGTATTTTTGGTAATAACGTGTGTTGTCATGTTTTTGGCAATGGCGTGTGTTGCTGTATTTTTGGTAATAACGGTGTGTTGTCATGTTTTTGGCAATGGCGTGTGTTGTCCTGTTTTTGGCATTGACATGGGTTGGCATGTTTTTGGAAATGCCGTGCGTTGCATTTTTTGGTAATAACACGCGTTGTCATGTTTTTGGCAACGGCATGTATTTTTGCTAATAATGTGTGTTGTCATGTTTTTTGTCATCTGTTTTTGGAAATGACGTGTGTTGTCACGTTTTTGGAAATGACGTGGGTTGTTGTAATTTTGGTAATAACGTGCGTTGGTGTGTTTATGGCATTGACGTGGGTTGGCGTATCTTTTCCGCAGATCTGGAGGATGAAAGGGGACAGAGTGGAAAAGTACAGAACATTCATCCAGAGTTTGCCCCAGATAAACAGGACCACCCTGGCCGCTCTACTGCAGCACCTGTTCAGGTAAAGGAGTGTCCCAGCCCCTGCACTGTATGTCCTGACTGTGTGTGTCTCTCTCTCTCTCTCTCTCTCTCTCTCTCTCTCTCTCTCTCTCTCTCTCTCTCCTCTCTCTCTCTCTCTCTCTCTCTCTCTCTCTCTCTCTCTCTCTCTCTCTCTCTCTCTCCACTCTCTCTCTCTCTCTCTCTCTCTCTCTCTCTCTCCCTCTCTCTCTCTCTCTCTCTCTCTCACTCACACACACATGCACACAGACAAATCCGCACATTTGCATGAACACACACGCACACACACGCGCACCGCACACACACACACACACACACACACACACACACACACACACACACACACACACACACACACACACACACACACACACACAGTGTTGAATAAAAACAGTGGGCGACTAACAAGAACAGGATGTAGGTAACTCTACTGGTATGGCAGTGCTAGCTGTTTGTCAGGTCCGTGACGTGCAATCCGCTGCGTTTGTCATTGAAACCAGTGATGAGATGCCACCACTCAGGACTGTGTGTTCACAATGCAGACATGGCTCAAATTCTCCCACAGACTGTATAAGCCCTCCATAAGCTCCTGAACGTCAGTAACAATGACTGAATCCATAAGGTTTCATTCGAAAGTTACAGCTGCCACCCACCTGCTTAGCAAAAAGGGGAAAAAACAACACACACACACATACACACACACAGGGTGTAGATTTCTTGGGTGCTTTTTTTCCCCATCGTAGTAAAATTTATAAGACATACCTGTGCAAAGTTTTCATCCATTTGGAGAACATGCAGAGGTAATTTGCAACAGTGCCTTCGCCGTTTCCGTATTTAGGCTCATCTGAACGGGTCCATTCTCAGGGTTCTGGAAGCCCGTGGATCTCGGGCCAGCATTGAGCGATGCTCTGCATTAGGGGGTGCGCGCTATTTACGCCGTGTTTTAAACGACTGTCCGCTGCGCAGCTGGGCTATGATGATGGAGACAGAAGACATTTATGGTGGGTGGTAGATGTCATTTACCGCAGCGCTTCGCCTCAGCATAGCGACTTCGGCTCAAAAAGAGACCCCGGAGACGGAATCCATTCCCTTTCCTTTGTTCATTTGCTGTGAATGGCAGATGGGATACGGCCGCCACTTTTTGCCAAATGATCTATTTAAGCCGGCTCTGATCATTTTCTCTCCCCGAATTTTTATCTGAAAAGGGACATTAAAAAAAAAAGAAAAGAAAATTACATTTAAATGATCCACTCTCATATGAAAATTCTCTCTTCAGTCATAAATATGGTTTTTAGTGTTTGTACCGTTATGTCATTGGGGAACTAATTTCTGCCCATACGTGTGGATCACATCGCTTTTTTTTGCTCTTCAGCCTAGGGATATGCTGTGTGTTCATCTGTTTTAATGCTGCCTGTCTTGGGAGAAAAAAAAGCTCTAATCAAAGATCAAATGAGACTGCATATCTGAAACCTAGAAATGCCCTTGAATGGCCTCCATCTTGTCTTCCTTCATTTTCAACTTTTCAGTCAAAGTCCCTGGTGTTAAAGCACCTATAGCAGAGTTTTTACAGCATATGAGTCCAGTAGTGCAGAGTCCAGAGTCACGTGTAGTGTACTCTGTCAGAGTTAAAAGTACTCTCACGGTTTATTTTACGCTAAAATGTAATCTACTTTTTGTGCATCTAATATTACAATCATGATCGTTATCGGTTCTTTACTGCCAGGTGGTATTAAGCCTCATGAAAATATCTCAAATTGGCTCCCACTACCCCAGGCCAATCTATCCCTGCACATTTACAGCACAACTTTTCGGAGGAATCTATGGAGTCATCCTAAACCCCCCCCCCCCCCCCCCCCCCCTCCCCCCCATACGGCGGCACTGGTTACTGGTACTGTTTCCTGTACCATTACACTACTTTACTTCCAGTTGTATGTCCCCATTGTTTCTGGTGCAGGATCCAGAGGTGCTCGCATATAAACCAGATGCAGACTGGCCGCCTGGCCTCCGTATTCTCCTCCTGCCTGTTTCAGACTGAGGGCCAGACCAGGCAGGAAGTCCGTGTTGTAGAGGACCTGATCAACAATTACGTGGAGCTGTTTGACGTGAGTGTTTTTTTTTTTTTTGGAGGGACACCTGTTCTGGGCTCAGATTTTTGGGTCAGGTTAAGCACTTTTGATTTTGGAAATGTAACAGCTGTCAAATAACCACTTCTCAATATTATTTTGCACTAGGGCCCAAAAAAAGCAGTGCCTTAAACCACCATTGAGATTATTACCCATTTTCTGACCAGGCCAGTGGAAAGGGTGGATAGGGTGAAGGTTAAAGTTAAACGCTCCTCAAATTTGAAATGGAATTACGTACAAGTATTAGACAAGTCTAATGTTAGGTGTGTATATTTGCACTCATTTGCTAATATTTATTCACACTTGATGTGATATTTTGTTATTTTTCACACATTTGCTTTTTATTTTTTTATTTTTTTAATTGGCATGATGTGGGCCTATGCCTCTTCAAATACAGAGCATATCCAAATAAATCAGTTGTCCCAAGGCTAGGCTTACACTGAAGTTATATGACAAGAAATATCCTCAAAGCAATGTGGAAGTCAGCTGTCTTAACAACAAGTTGCACTTGTTTTGGCCTGCAGAGTGGCTCGTCCTGATAAGGCACTTACTGCATGGATGGGCCCCACAGTCTGGTGTAAAATCTGGACCCTACCAGTGCCGACTGTGGCCGGCAGCTCCGCATTGCGACGTGCGGTTGGCTCTGGCGGCTGGTATGCCAGCGTCTCATCCTGCTTTAGTGGCCCCCGATTTCCCCCAACAGTTAGCCGGTGCTCATTCATTCACTCACTCATTTAACACTCACCAATCTGTGCATACCTTTGTCACATTGTGTTCAAGTGAAGGATCACAACATAATAGTTACACTTATCTCTGTTCTTTGCAGACGTTGCGTATAATGGTCCAACAGTGTTCGCTAAACTCGTATGATCCCATTTGTTTTTATTATGTGAGGTCTACTGTAGAATGAGTACCGATACTGCAGTCATTGTGATATCACTGTACTCATAGCACTTACAGTTAAGGTTCATATAATTGTTAAATCGGTTATATTAATGTATAGCATTAGTCAAATTCCATGCTGAGGCATTGGCCCAAACTAATACGTGTTCTGAGTCATTCCAGGGTTTATCTCTGACACCCATTAGGAGCTTTTCTATGGTGACTAATCACTTTGTGCACTTTCATCTTGCATTATGTACTGTTGGAGCCAGTGTAACACAATGTCACATCAGATACAAGTCTGGCCGATTCTTTGCCTGTGGCTGGTGCACTGCAGTGGTTTATGGGGGATAGTGGTTTTTTATTTATGCTTTATTTTATAGATTTTTTTATTTTTTTTTTTGGCTCTGAAAACTTCTGATCTGAGCTTAATCGAGTGCAACACCTCATAACACTTTTAGCAACATATGCTTTCACAGAAAGAGTACCCGCAGGCATAGCTATTCGCATCCGAGATCGTAGAGGTCATCGGAGTTACACAAAGTGAAAGAGGTGGTTCATTTAATTTATCTTTTCATAAAATATGCCTGATCTGGAGATATCTCCACGACCTCCCCAAGTGGAGGTACACTCTCAGAGGTTTTTAAGGGTTTAAAAAAAAACCTATGAGAATAACTGCAGACTAAAAGCTGTACAGTACCAAATGCTCTGCTCTGCTCATCATTTCTCTTTGATTTTTAACAAAACTTTGTGCCGTTACAAACACGGTGGAGGAGAATTACAGAGCACTGCCGAAAGTTATCTTTCACCTTACAGAATGAGGTCCAGTGATCACGACTCCGCAGCACTGTAATGTGATGTGGGGAATTATATCAGTGCTGCACATGGAACATGGCTGTGCTGGTGTAATGTGACTTGGGGAATTATATCAGTGTTACACTTGGAACATTGCTGTTCTAATGGGATTGGGAACACTGTGAATGTTAATTCCTTTGCATGCTTCAGCTCCTCATATTCAGTTTAGAGTATTCTTTTTCAAATCAGTTTGGCATGCCATCGCTCGCATGACAAATAGCCATTCAGCAGAAGCAATGACAGAAAATTGCACTGAATATACAGAGGTCTACATAAAACAACCAAGATGTTAATTAGAATAGCACACACCAGAAGATGCTATTGCCTGGTCCTTTATCAGTTTGAAACACATTGACTTTTTATTTTTATTTTTTTACAATTGGCTTTCACTGCATTTCTCCAGCAATGAAAAGCAAATAATTTTATGAAAACAACAACAAAAAAAAGTTGAAAACATTATTGTTTTTATTCTCCCTGAATGCATGGCAGGGCTTTGAAAATCTATAAAAATGGCATGCTCTTTGAATTTGAGACCAATATCAAAGTGAAGTTTCATTTCTAAACTAGTAAAAATTTTGCAAGCTGGATTTTTGAAGACTAACCCACTGTTTACACAATGCACTTGAAAGTGTGTGACTGCAATGCTGTGATGGGCAGCCTGTGAGACACTTCCTCTTAATAAGGCAGTGTCTATAACGCTAATAAATTAACGTGTGAAAAAATTCTGTCTGGCAGGTTCATGAAGACCAAGTCAAGCAAATGGAAACGGAGAACAGTTTTATCACCAAATGGAAAGACACAATGGTAAGCGATTTTTCGACATGCAGCAAATTGATAAAGGCTTGGAACTCATGACTCACATGAATCATAGTTGTTTGACATGAACTATTGGTCTGAAAAATAGACCAGTGTTTTGCAACGGAAGCACCGTCTCATTTTTTAGGCTGTCATATATACAGTATACACACACACACACACACACACACACACACACATATATATATAGAAAAAAAATTCCCTCATCAAGAAATAATTATTTTTAACAAAACCACGTGTGGTTCAAGTTATCCATCCATATCTACTGTATTCTTCTCCTGACTTATTTTTCCATAGAGTTCAATAGGAAAATTTGTCAGGAGAAACAACCCTTAAAGTGATCCATCCATATCTACTGCATATCTGGCAGCAGAGTGATGGTTTAAGGCTTGTTTGATACGTCAGACCCTTGATGACTTAGAGCCATTTAGTGAACCATGTGTTCCATACTGTTCCAGTGTAATTTGCAGCTAAATCTAGTCCCACCCCCAATTCCCATAGAGATCCATTCAAATACAGAGACGTTATAGTATCGCTTGTAGGAGTACTTAAGTAATAGATCACGAGAGGGAGCGCATTATTGGAAATATAATCGTGGTGACGTCACAGCAACGAGACCGAAGGTCCAGTTGCGGAGTACTCTCCGCAGTGATTATATCCAATAGCGCACGAATCCTCAAGTGATCTATTGCTTTTATACAACAATGTTAACATAAATGTTTAGTAAGTAATGAAAAAATATTGAAACAATAACTTTTGATGAATTAATTCTTTATTTTGGATTCGCCAAATTGCTAGCACCCTGTAGCCGTTGCTATTGTTGTTGTTTATATTTCCTAGGCATATATAGAAAGCGTGTATGCACTGGCAATGCGGTTATACTAAATACCAGCACTGGTGGAACGCGTCTCGGCCAATCACGGTACTCACTCAAATCTCATTGTTGTATAACAGAAATGAAGATATCAAGAGTATTTTGATATTGTTCGATCACAGACATCAGGAAGTCATGGCATGCAAAGGATATGTGACCAAATCTAAAAAATTGTTACTTTATTCTACATTATGTTAAACTTTCCAATATTTTTTGATGCCCGAAAATGGGGGGGGACTATGTACAAAAGGTTCTATAATTTCTAAACGGTTCATTCGATATGGATGAAAATACCCTCAAAGCTGACAGTCTGCACTTCAACCTCATTTTCATTGTATCACTTCAAACTCAAAGTGCTAGAGTACAGAACCAAAATAACAAAAAATGTTTCACTGTCCAATGAATTATGGTGCTCACTGTATGTATGTATATATCTGAACAAAAACGTCTCCGACGTAAAAAAAGCCAAGTTACTCAGGCATAGCCTACAGAGCGCTATCTATAAGTCCTTAATTCCAACTTGCAAAAACTAGGCCTGCCTTTAAAAGTATTGATATCAAAATGTGGCCAAGTTACAACTAACAATATTGCCTATCGTAGCTCACACTAAATAAACTAGCTCTATTCCAAAGCAATGCTATCCAAACTTTCCTAAATTATTTAATGCAACTTGGCCCTGTGTTTCTTCATCTTAGCATATGAAGAGATTGTGCTTCATGGAACAACATATGATTTCAATTAATGTTTTTAACAGTTGATGAATAATTACACTCCAGAAAGGATACGGTTATACTTTGTTGGCAAGTTTACTTTAGAAAATGTACAGGTTTTAAAATGTTAACTGCTGCTACACATTTGCGTTTCTCTCTTTACGAATTCCAAATTACGGTTACAGTTCTATTTTGGTGCCAACCATACTGACAAAACCCATGTATGTAGAGAATAGAACGCACACTCCTATAATGAGTTCCGCATGTACAGATAAAAAAAATTACGTACACAAATCAGGTTTTACATTTACACTTCAATCAATTTTATTTACAAATTTAGATTTTACATTTTCAATTTGACTTACATTTGCGAATCTCAATTTACGATTTTAAGTTTACATTTGCAATTTGAGTTACATTTGCGAATCTCAATTTACGTTTATGAAATGTTTTGGCAGCTATCTAACTCCATATTTTTTTGTCCCTGCCATTTACAGATGGCCACAGAAAGTTTGTGCGGAATACGTAAAATAAGGTGTCAAACGTTGGATTTAAACCGGCATCACTCGGGATACAGAGGAATGGCCCTAACAGGCTGCAGCCTCTTGACACAACGTGCCCCTTTATGAAAGCCACTTACCCATTTAGCTGCACGTCAGATGGCACATGTCCTTCTTAAAAGCCTTCAGAGTGCACCTGTTTATGACGCCCGTGGCTTGTATTAGCCTCACTTTCATTAGCACCTCCACCTGCCTGCTCTGGACGTGTGCCCACCCACTGTGCATTCATTTTCCCCTACTGCACGGCCTTTCTCTGAGCGTTTCTAAAGTGTGATGCCGTCCAAAATGCATTCAGACAAGCAAAAGTCTCTCTCTGATTGCGGTGCGGTGCGCTACCTGCAATGGTGCGGAGAGACAATTTAGAGACGGGCGGAGATGCCAAGGCAAAGGGGTGTTTTATTGCATAGACAGTAAGTGACTGCGGTAGCAAGACATACTAGCCTGTTACGAGCAGATATATTTGCTGCATATAACATATTTCTGCCGGGTAATCAGATGACGGTTAAAAGATACAATACTCAGTAATAAACTTGCATATGTTAACTGCACCCGGACACACATACACACAAACACACGCACGCACACACACACACACACACACACACACACACATACACGTGCGCAACACACACAGTTCTTTGCTTTTCTCATTTTCACCATTGGGTTGCATGCCATCTTTTTTTATTTATTTATTTATTTTTTAAGAAGTTTAATACTTCTGTCATCTGGCAGTGGTGCCAGACAGCCGGAATGAGCAGTGGTGTGAAAGTTAAAAGATTTAAGGTTTTTTTTTTTTTTTTTTTTTTTTTTATCTGTTCCCATGTTTCCCTCTGCCTGGCTCTATGCCCAGCTGCTGCCAGCTAGCGGAGCTATAGAAAAAAAGACGCTTTTACTCCGCCATGCTGTGAGGCTTTTTGTATGGTCCCCACTAGACAAGGGTGAGCAGCTTTCGCAGGCTGGTTCAGAGGAAGCAGGAGGGAGAGTGAATGACAGTCTGAGCCACTTCTGCCAGTCCCATTATTCTGAAAAGTAATGCATTTGAATTTGTATTAGTTCAAATTCCAGTAGTACTAATCGGAGTAGCAGCAGTAACAGTACTAATAAGTAGTAGTAGGTAGTACTAGTGGCAGAAGCAGCTGCAGTCATGGAAGGAGTAATAGTAGTAGCAGCAGCAGCAGTAGTATCAGTATTAAGTAGTAGTACAGTAGTATTGAATAGTAATTGGAGTAGTAGCAATAGTAGTAGCATTGAGCAGTATTACTGCACTACTTTTTTTTCACAATGTGCCATTCATCCCATCTTTCACAACAATGATAGACAACGCAATCCCAGTCTCAAATGTCAAAAGTAGATGCTTTAACCACATCACAAATGGTCTGGACTAGAGTCCTAAGAGCCCTCTGTGAAAGATCTGAATGCCCCCCGCTACGCTGCGAGACCACTACTGTATGTCTCCAGGCAGCTGACAGGCACCCTGTGGGGCAGAGCTTTCGCACTAGCTTTAAAAAATAAAGCCTGTTGTTCCCGCAGTCTTTAATTTCCTCAAACCGTTGGAACCAGGAGTTTTAAATGAAAGCTGATTACCCTTTCTTTAAAGACTGTAATTTGTTAGATCTCAGAAAATGGTAGAATCTATAGCATATTGTGGTTATGATACGTTTTTTTGCTTAGGTTTTCTGTTCAAAAGGTTATTTTTCTCATCTAGTGACTTATTTATTTATATATTAATTGACAACCAGAGTTTTCTAGTGTAAGTACTTTTTGTTGACGAGCTAAGTTGGCAATTAATGGACTAATTAATTATTTTGCATTCACCATTCTGCACTGTGCAGCTTTGCTGGTTATGCGTGTGGGTGTGGGGGTGGAAGCGGTCAAGAGTGGTTGCAACAGTCAAACCATTCAGTGCTTTTGATTTCACAAACCTTTTTTGAAGATTGGAAAAAAACAACAATTAAACAAGATCATTAGTATCAAAATATGTGTTATGAATTACCTAGTGAACATAAAGCACCGCATTATCAATCTCCCTATTGCACATACTGAGGCACTTCAATTTTTGCTGAGGGTATTAGCGAATGCTATAGGCTTTGACACTGATGAATTGCCATTGGCTCTGCTCCTTGCAAATCCTATGGATGCACATCTTGCTAATCTCCCTGGATAACAGCATCTGCTAAATGCATAAATGTAAGTGGACCCTGTAGATGGTGTATTGTATAAGATATAATTTAATGCCTTCATTTTCCTTGACTCTCAGTTGAAGAAGTAAAGCAGGAGATAGAACATAAAACACATCTAACCATGGTAAATGAATAGTTATGAGGTGACACATCTGTGTGGAGCCGTAGCTTACTGTATTATCCACTCAGAAGCAAAGCATTGAATGTATCACGTGGACCCTTAACCTGTTATGTAGTCGACCCAGTTGACCAGTCAACCACCAAGCAGATGGTGCATTACACAGGTTGATTCTGGGTTTGCCTGTTTACACAACAACGCATTGCTCACCCTCAACAATCTCCTACTAACCACTCAAAGGCCAGTGAAGACCGAGCCTAACATTCCTACGGTGCTCCTCTAATGTTTCTGCACTTTTGTCAAATTTTTTCTTTTCTCCTCCCCCTTTTATTTCTTATCTACATTACATTCACTTGGCAGACGCTATTATGCAAAACAACGTACAGTCAATTTGTACATTAACAGTGATGAACTCTTATAGTAACATGTCAGGGCTAAAACGTACCTCACTGGGAGTAGCACGACACTTCAGGAAAGACTGCATGACGTGTCGCGGCTACAGGCCACTGTTTCTGGAATGCATGGTCTGAATTGAACATACCCTCCCTGTGGTAAACGGAGCCCTAAATCCATTTATTAATAACTGCCGCAGTCACTTGGGTTCCTTCTGAGGGGCTTTACATTGTAAATGCAGTGACCTCACTTGAAGCTCATTTTTCATTGTACTTTCACAGTGTAGAGCATGCCTGTAAACACAGATTTAGTGTTTTCTGATGCAGATTCAGTGGTGAAAGAACCGTATGTAAGGTGAGAGTGAAGAACGTGCAGCACTGCGTGCCTTCTTTAGCTCCTACCATACGTGATAATTAATTCAGTCAGGAAAGGTGCCGGATAAAGCGTTTAAACTGAGCCGGCTGTAATTCCAGTGCACTTGCAAACCGCTATAATAAAGTAAAGCAAGGTATTTTAGGTCCCTGCATGTTTAAACTAAGCCTGTTGATCTTGCTGTGCTGTTGCAGTTTTCACCGGCTGGGGACCTGATATTTGAGGTGTACCTGGAAAAGAAAGAGCCAGAGAGCTGCTGCCTAATCAAGGTACAGGAATACTTTTTGTGTGTGAGCGTGAGTGCGTGTGCGTGCGTGCGTGCGTGCGTGCGTGCGTGCGTGCGTGCGTGCGTGCGTGTGTGTGTGTGTGTGTGTGAGAGAGAGAGAGAGAGAGAGAGAGAGAGAAGAGATGGGATTACCACTGCTGAATAAATCAAAGACGTGCTAATCAAAGAGATGCCTGATTTAATTGAATTTTATCAGCATAATAGTTGAGCCACTGCTTTATTTGACCCAGGTGTTCTTGGGACAAATGTCTAAGGACAAATGTCCTTATTTGCAGAAATAACTTTGGGTTGGTTACACATTGAACACATTAACGACGTTAGGCTTCTCCTCCTCAGTGCAACACAGTGAGAGGCATTGAATACCTACACAGATTGCTTGTGTGGTGTACTGTGAGAGATAGTGGTTAGCGGTGAATCCATACCTCTAACAGATGGGCATTTGTGTGGAAGGTCTCGCCCACCATGCGGGCGGATGAGCTGGCCGAAGTAGTGCTGGAGATGCGGAACGTCACAGCGGACCGCGCTGACCTGTGGACCACGTTCGAGGTTATCGAGAACGGCGAACTGGGTATGGGTATGACTGTCCATCATGTCGAGAGCAGCTCCAGGCTTACAAAAGTTGCATATTTGCATTTCTAGACATGTTTTGCTTCTGAACATTGAGTCAAATGTTGCCCTTTGAATATAAATCAAAATATAAGACGACAGTTAAATCATACACAAATCATAATGCAAGATCATGCATTATGATTTATGGCAGCATTAACTGTAATCATATGTTTGAAATTATTTAATTACATGATGCGAAGCCTGCGAAGCTAGTTCGGACAGACAACTTGAGAAGCGCCAGATCGTGTCAACTCACACGATGATACGTCTCAAATGGGAGGACTATTTAAATCAAAAACCATAGCTGTTTACTCATTTGCCATTGTGCTGCTGCTGCCTGCTATGTTGCTACATTGCTAACACGCTTGGCTTTCTCTGCATATCCCCGCGTGTACGCCTTTCAGGGAAGTATTTGCGCTCCCACCACCACCCCAGCATCCACCTGTGGGCTCTGCTTCTCATATGATCCCCATAGCGGGTCAGTCGTTTAGTCCCTTTTATTTTGGCTGGCTTATACAAAAAAATGTTACGCAAACAGGGAGTGATAAGAGGCAGAGCCTGACGCCGAAGATTGCTTTCACTTTAAATCTCAATAAAACATCGCTTAATTCAATCGTGAGTTGTCTGACTGAAATTGCATTTCGTTTAATCATATTAACAAATAATGAATGTTATTGTGTTTTTGTACTATTGTGCGATGTACTCATTATTTACAGTCAAGTGGGATTCATCAACATTCACTCAAATAGGAAACCTGACACATATTCACTATTTCATCCAGGTTTGATGAGCCAGACTTGAGATGAGTAAACAAGTATTTATTAATAGAAATGTACCAGCATTATTCTGTGGTGAAGTCTCCATATGCATTCCATCCTGTCCAACGCTTTGGACACCTTGTCTGATTGTACCTGTTCATATCTTGCTTTTGTCATGCTAACATGATCAAGGAGCATACTAATATCAGACAGAATTATGTACACACATTTTAGCAATAATTCACTAACTCCCAAGAGAACTGCAAACAAAAAACAGATGTGAGACGTCATATTGTGACAGCTTTCTGCACCATCTCTAGTTTTCCCTCCAAACAGTTATAGGCAATATTACATTATAATATAATGAAGAGAGGAAATTATAAGACTAATTAAGGGTAGCTGAAACTGTTCTTTGATGGATAAATACTTTTTTTTTTAAAGAAAACAAATATTTGTAAGAGAGTGGGAAGCTAATTCCCCAGCCTGAAACTGCTTTTTTAGGGATTTAAAAAAGAAAAGATAAAACTGTCATATATAACAGATTTAGATGAGCTTTTTTTTTCTTTCCTTGGATGTGATAAACTATTAGCAGAATGAGAAGAGGGTGATGCAGGAGGCAAGGGAAATGCAAGTGATTTTGCCAACAGCATTTACTGCATTACCCTTTGTGTAAATTAGGGCTAGATAATAGGTCTATTTTGCACATGAGTGTGTTTTCTAATCATGTTCAGATATGCAAAGGATAATTGCAAATTTGAACTACATAATTATAAAAATGAAGAAAAGAAAAGCAGTCTATTTAATGGATTTTTTTTTGTTTATAGAATTTCAGGCAATAATTTCAGCATTTATGGTTAAATTTCAGATATGTCATTATAATATTAATTATTTATTTCACTTTGGGGGGAAATAAAATATAATACCTGACAAAACTGATGATAATCACATATTGTTCAGATGTCCTTTTATGAGCTTTTAAATATTATTCACAAATGTGCCTGTATAACTTTCACCTTGTATTACTGTGACATGATTTTGAACGCAATTAATGTACAGTCACATTCATACGCTCTCTTTCGCTCTCTCTCTCTCTCTCAGAACGTCCATTACACTACAAAGAGAAGGTTCTAGAACAGGTCCTTGAATGGGGCAGTTTGGAAGACCCAAGTTCTGCCTTCTTGTTGATAAGGAAATTCAAGATGGCGGACCTTCCTCAAGGTATAGTACGTCATCAAATACAACTATTTCCAGCAAGGATAATTCAGTCTAAAGTGAGTTTACACTATTGAGGCCCTATCTTACACCCGGCGCTAAGTGGCGCTAACCCAAACGCAAGTGTCTTTGCTATCTTACACCCGGTGCATTGGTCATTATAGCACTCAGCGCTCACGTTTAAATACCAAGTGATTTTGCACCTATAGCAAATGAACTGGACGGGTTGGTCTTAAGATGAGGTGTGGCCAGGATAATTTTTGTTGTATTGCTATCTTGAGCCAGCAGAAAGCGCTTACGCTAAAACCACCACATACCTGGGGCTCGTTTCATGAAAGTTGCGATGTGCAAGCTGCGATGTGTGAGATGCGATCGATTTCTCCTGCACGTTTTGGAGTGTTTCACGTAGAAATCGCAATTGCAAGCCACGGACGCATGTCGCAAAGCTCGTTCATGTAGGCAATCAGTAATTCGGCAATCGTTCTCAGCATCCTGCCTCGTTTTAGTTTTGCATCGAACTGTGAATTATCCCAAGACAGAAAGTAAATGTATTATAGGTTACTTTGCTATCTGTGAGATATTCAAAATAATTTTAATAATCAAACTTATATTACAATTTATTGTTTATGACCTTAATCCAATGTTAATTATGAAAAAAAAAATCATATTAAAACTATATTAATGGCCAAAGCACAATTCACATTTGCCCTTATTTTATTTGAACTATTAGGTTTCCCCAGGCCTAATATAGCATAGGCTACGCTGTAGTAACGTTATGCATATTTGTAATATTAAAATTAAACCTACCCACTGTCACATAGAAGCCACCAGTAATGTCACAAAGCGGTGGCACAAATAGCTCTAAATGTAGCTGTTGTGTGTGCTCCAACTAAGGATATTTAATCCCAGGGCATCACATACAATTTAGGCAATGTTTATCAAGTGGTTGAAATACTCTACACACAAAAGTGTGTTCGTTCTCAGGAGGTGCCCTGATGGGAATTTGCAACCCATCCATTGCACCAAGGACTTTTGTGAGACCACTTAAAACACTCTTTTCCTGTGTTGGGCTCAGGAAACTGACGGACACGTCTGGGCTTTTCTTTGCTTATTCCATGGCATTGTCCAACAACCTCAAGAAAGCTGCAGGTTGCCAGGACAGCTTGCCTTATTTCATCCCATACATAGTTTAGTAGGCTATGCCTTTACACTTGTTCTGAACTAAATCCCAGGTAGTACTGAAAGTGCAGAAGTACATTTAGATCACAATTTCAAATAGGCTACTTAAAGAGTAACTACACCCACCGTCTCAGCCTGTCTCAGCTTACTACACAATTTTGAATAATACGTCGTGGGGAGAGGGTTGGGGGCGGAGGAGCTATCAAACTAGACATTGCACATCAAATATGAATCAAGATTCAGCAACTGCATGGCCTATTTCTCACCTCAAATATTTTAAGAAACATATTTTAGTGGACTATTTAGGTGGAATAAGAGAATTGAACTGGACGCCACATTGTTCTGGTTTAAAAACGTGGAGGCGAAACGAAAGTAAGACATCACGATTGGGGCGGGGGCAGTGCCCACTTAGCATTCGGATAACACGCCGTCTAACTAGCAAAAGTGGACTGGGTCATGCCCTAAATGCACTTGTGCCATGTGTTTAGACCAAGCGCTAAGATCGTCAAGATAGAGCCCCTGGTCTTTTGGCTATACCTTTTTTTATTTTTAAAGCAAACAAAATAAAAAAAAACTTTCTGAAAAGTATGCCACAAATTCAATGACTACAGCAGATTCCCCTTACATTCTAAAGCCAGTTTGTAGGAAACGCAAAATTAAGCGTGACATTTGTGTGTCGTTTAAATGCATTAATAGTCTAAAATGGAGTAAAGCAAATGCATTTCTGAAGGCATTTTGCAGTAAGCCTACTGTGCCTTAATTCCTTCCAGATTGTCTCTTTCTTTGTTTTTTTATTTTTATTTTTGCTTTTTGTTGTTTGGGTACACACCGTGCCCTCTTAGTTAAATTTGGGTTTTATTCTGCCAGTGTCCCGGGTGTCTGAAAATACTTACTGGCTCCTCAGCTGTAATTGTGTTCATATGGGAACAGTGTGAGCTTGTGGGTTTCTGTGGAGTTTGGTGTGTACTTTTTCTCTGTTTACTTTACCTTTCTCTCCCTATCTTTCTTTTACTACCTCTCTCCCTTTCTCTTTTTCCACTGGATGAAAACAGGAGTTCATGGAAGATATTTCACAAATTTCAGCTAAATTTGTGGTGTATCGGTCATGAGCAGTAGTTTCGAGTATCGTCATGTGTATTTCCAGAAACATCTGTACACTCCCAGGCATATCTGTGATCAGGGATTTCTGTACTGGGGTATTCCCGATTATTTAATGCCTGCATTGAAATTTCACTATGTGTCCTGAGAGGTGGATGGAGGTGGACAGCCATGTCTGTTTATTTATGCCAAGTCTCTGGATAAGAACACGTCCGTGCACAAGACTGCATCCATTGCTGACATTCCAGCGTTACTCCTGCGTTATTCCACTCCCCCCGTCCGCGTTCCTTTCCACCCATCCACGTTCCACTCCTCCCGTCGGCATTCCGCTTTTCCCATCCGCGTTCCGCTCCACCCGTTTGTGTCTTCATTACTCTCCCTCCGCTCAGCCACTGGTCCTCCTAAGTGGCAATTTGAAGAGCTGCGGGGATACTGCATTGAGCAGTTCTGATCTCCTGCATGCAAAAACCTTCTTCTTTTATCCTCTCTGTACAATAAACATCCCTGGTGGATCCTAAGGTGATCCACACAGGGTTCTCATGAACCCCTGCCCCCAACGGATCGATTGAGTGGGTCTTTGTTGGGTTTGGGTTTGCAGAATGTTAGATGGCAAGTTTAGCACAGCCAAAGCAAAAGTACATGAAATATTTCTGAACAATATTAAATATTTTCTAACCCCCTCCATCGGTTCACTCGGCAGGAGTTGCCCTGGCAATTTCAGTTCAGCGATCTTTGCTACTGTGCAGGTTTTTATTATATTATATTATATTCTTCTTCTTTTGAGACCATAAAGAACAACAGTTCAACTGCTAATACAAGTATGTGCATTTTACATTCAACAAGGCCTGGTGTGAAAAATTATTTTCGTGACATCTGTTTTCTTACCGATTCTTACCGATCAAGTTTGACTACAGAAAAAATGTTATTAATGGATAATTAAAGCTATTGACACATGTTTAATGCAGAATTAACTCCACTGAACGATTTGGTGATAGTGTTTATGTGGCATATACGGGATACAATTGCAGTTATTTACTGAACATAGTGCGTCACTAGAGCCATAACTGATTGTGCTTTTACAATTGAACAATCAGGGCCTTAATGACTGAACTTATGAATCAATGAATCACACTCACACATTTAGTCGGCCACGATGACTCATCGCTCATGCTGGGCAAGCACATGGTCTGCATGCAGCTGCATATGGGTGTTCGTCCTTCGATTCCGCTCTGTGCGAGTTTGGCAATGGTGTGTAGGGAAAAACGGATGGTAGAGCCACGTGTTTGGGAGGATAGCCGTGGGTCTGCGCTGAGGTAAGATACCAGTGTATCCTGTGCAGCGGGGTTGCTCTATGAACATGTTTGGAAGGACAATTGGACATTCCAAATTAAAAGCTGAGAATCCGCACTTTGACCACATGTGAATTGTTTGATTACAAATCTAAAATTGTGATTCAAATCAAGAACAAAATACGTCTTTGTCCCAATATATTATAATTATGTATTAAAACGGTTTCTGGTGATACTTGTGATCTTTTGTCTCCTTTATGAACGCGCATATTCAGTGTGACGTTCCAAGAAAACTGATTTATAAACTTTATTTCCTCACTATTCATTGAGCTGAATAGATTGGATTGATAGAAATGAATCACTGCTCGCTCCAACTATATAAGGTGCTGTCATTACATGTAGTGCAATGTTATCGTAGGCTATCCATCAGCTAGTCATCCTCACATGTTCAATAGGACCAACCAGAGTCTAATGTTGACTCTCTCCGATGAGTAAGACAACACAAGTATACCTTTCTTATCGAATCGTGTCAAGTAAAATCACACACTGATTCTTAGTCTCATATGTATTGTGGGTATAACTGGGTTTAATATATGACTGTAAACCCCTTAGTATTGTAGGAAAATGCAGGAGTTTCTCCATTATAGTCTAAGGGGCAATTGAGAGGTGCGGTGCACTGGACGACACATTGGTTGCTGTAACTTTGGCAATAGCAAGCAGTTGCGTCCGTTAGATATAGAGTTCAGTGCTTTGCCCACTCACACGGCTGTCTGCATCTATCAGAGTGCCATTCTAGTTTTTTGTTTTTTTCCCCCTCTCTTTCTCTCTGAATCTGTACAGTGCTCACTGTTGTGAGATTATAACATGCCTGCATCATTTGCGCTCACTTGCCACCACTTGCACCACTTGAAAAAGACTTGCTGTGGCAGACATTGATGTGCTGTTGTTGCCCCCCCCCCCCCCCCCCCCCCCCCCCCCCCCGTTTCACAGGTTGCACAAAAGACATTACTAAAGGGGAAAATCTGAAATTCAAGGACGGGTCATCTAAACTGCTCTCGGGACACAAGTTCCAGGACAGGTACGCCATTCTTCGAGACGGAAAGCTCTGCATCTACAAGGACATGAAGGTGAGGGCATTAGTATAATTCACCCCATCTAATGATCTCTCGCTCTCTCTCTCTCTCTCTCTCTCTCTCCATCTCTTTCTCTCTCTCTGTCTGTCTATCTCTCTCCATCTCTCTTTTCTTTGGTTATCTGTGGTTCTATGCATTTCAGGCCTCAAACAAAGAGTGTGCAGAGAATTGTCTGGAAATGTGAAATGTGCTGTGTGAATGACAAACCCTCCACTGTTCTGACAGACTGAGACCCTTCAAATGCATTTAACCGCCAGAGCGCCTGCATTTTTTCCCGGAAAAAAAAAACCCTTTTGGTCTCCTAGCAAGTTGCTAATGGCAACACACCCTTCAGCACTTGAGCAGCAGAAGCCCTTCTGTGCCAGTTTATAATCGATGTAAAGCTTCACAACTTTCTTGTGTTTTTTTTTAATCCTTACATTATGTTTAAGATAGTGAAAATGTATATGTTTTAAAAAAAGAAAAAAAAAAGAAGAAGGAGCAGGCTTATGCCTTTGTTCTTCCACATGTCTCTGCCATTGACTGTGACTGAATTGACTTTCCACGGCTGGAACGGTTCTTCTAGTCTCATTAGATGCTCTGGATAACAGCGTCTGCTAAATGTAAATGCAATACATGTAGTAAGCCTTGTACTTATTTGAATTAAACTCTATTCAAGACTAATACATTCAATTCCATTTTAGTTGTATCACAGTTTTTACAGAGACACTGTCACACTGTGAGATGCTTTTCAGAGGAAACAGAAATCACATATAATATATAGATATAAAAGATAGGTCTTCGCTATTCATGTTTTATTCTTTATTAGTTCATCATCGACGTCATACATTTATGAATTCTCCTTCACCCTTTTCGATCTTGTATTTTTTTTTTTGTTATAGAAAAGATTGTACTAGGTTGGACTCGTATTGACCTGGCTATAGGTTAGCAGGTGGCTAGCTAGCTGGATGATTTTTATTTATTTATTTATGTATTTTTTGTCTTAATGGGCAAGACATGAATAGTTTCCGAAGAGAGAAGGCTGGAAACATTGAATAGCTGGTTTAAAAATGCGAGAGAAGTTGATTGAGGACACATTTGACAGAAACGGTCGACTACAGTAGAGGGAACACGAGGCCTGGGAGTAACTTATTTTTTTCTGTTTTCAGACCCTGTCGATCATTGCCCTTGTTCTTATTGTATAGCATAGCGTAATGGCCGTCAGCTTAATGTTGTTCTTTTTTTCTGCACAACTTGGTGTAGTCTTCTGTAGGGTGGTTGGCAATTTGTCAGTCGAGTGGAACTATACTTTGCCCCTCAAGGGAATTGCTGCACTCCGATCGCTGATCTTTGCACATGGTGTTCGCATTGAGTCGCCGTGCTTAAGTAAAGCAAAGCCCTTTCCCCTGCTGCAGACAGTGTTCAGGCTGCGGAGGAGAGCCATAATGAGGGCCATGTTTAGGAAAGAAGAAATGAGAGGCTGCTACCTTCTTCTCTGTGTGAGAACCGGAGGCTGCTGGGTGACTCATCCTGTAAGGTCACTGTTCCTGTGTACGGCTGGGCTCCGCAGTCTGGTGTCAAACCCAGACAGTGCCAGCGCTGTCGCGTAGCGACGTATAATTGGCCGCAGTGTCACCCGAGGAGGATTTAGTCGGCCAGGATGACTCACGGCGCATGGGCTGGGCAAGCACGTGGTCTGCATGCAGCTGCATATGGGTGGTCGTCCTTTGATTCCTCTGTGTGAGTTTGGCAATGATGCGTAGGGAGAAACGGGTGGCTCAGTCACATGTTTCAGAGAACAGCTGTGAGGTAAGAGGTAGGCTGCAAGAGTAACTAGTATTTCAGTCAATCAAGCAATACGACGTCTATTATAATAAACAGTGACTAACAAAGCAAATACAAATTTATGAAAACAAACCCCATCGTTAGATGGAAATGTGATTTTATGTGACACTAACGGCGCAAGTAGTATAGAAAAAGTATAATTACGATCATTGCAGTCCTGACAACATCTTACTCCCTGCAGAAACTATAAGACACATCCAGTGAAACAGTTTGTAGTAAACCACCAGCTTGTTAATGTAACAGTAGGCTATACCTAACCATTCCAAACATGCAAAATATCTCATTTGAATGTATTTGCAGCTGGAGTCATTTGCATAATGTCTCTTTGTTGATCACCCGCAGAGTGAAGTTAAGTTAAGTTATACTTTATTGACCGCGTGGGGTAATTTGTCCTCTGCATTTGACCCATCCTAACTGCTTAGGAGCAGTGGGCAGCCACAGTGCAGCGCCCGGGGACCAACTCCAGTTCTGATGCCAGTGCCTTAGTCAAGGACAATGGCAGGAGTTTACCTAACCTGACAGGTGCTCGGAGGAAACCCACGCGAACACGGGAAAAACATGTGACTGTAAACCCCTTAGTTTTGTACTCCACGCAGAGAGGATCAGGACCAGGATTAGAACCCAGAACCTCTTTCTTGCGAGACGACAGTTCAAAATGATAACACATGCAAATACTTTAGTTGCGCACGCAAAATAACACCCCTTATTTGGGATCTTAGTAAAATGGACCACAAAGTGTCCTCTATTGACTCGTGTACGCGAGCTCAGGTTGTGCTGTGAAAAGAAGCAGTGGACTGACTTTGGAGGAGAATGTGTGCTTGTCCTGTGCGCTCTCCTGAATCAACAGCGGAGGCTGTGGCAATGAGTATGGCTGGGGAATGCAATTGGACATTCAAAATCTTGAGAAAAAATTAATTTTAAATGATTTTGTCTAAGCATTTGCCATTTGCCATCTCAGGTCTCACCTTGACCCAAGTAGAAGAAAGTTAGAGTGAGTCTGACAATATGTGTGAGGCAATTCAGTGGCCTGTGTTTCATGGAAAGGGTGTAAGCTGGGGAATGCTAATAGTCTGTGGCTAATCTGTTCGTAAACACATACAAAGTAAATGCTTTTTTTCCCCCCAGTGCATGTATGTTTTGAAGCTACTGAAATCAAATAATTGATTGTTAGGCTCACAGGACCAAGGTAAAATAGCAAGCTTTCCTAAAAAGAGTCAGGAGTCAGAAGTTCAAAGTTCATTATCCATGTTTATTGATGACTTAGCTGGTAAACAAGCAGGGGTCGGGAGATGCTATTTTTATCATTCTCTGCACTGCATGTCTCTGTAATTAGCTGTTTCAGAAGGGGATACCTTGAATATGGTATGGTGTGGAAAAACAGTTGGCTTAATATCACCTGAAATATTACCAGAAAGAGGGTCTGACTTAGAGTTAGAGGAAGGGAGGTGGTGCTACTGTGGTGTCCTTTCGTTGTTTTGGATTCTGAGTAGAAGAGAAGAGAGAGTGATGAGGTCTTTGATTTATTGGATGGACCTACAGCACAAAGGTGTTGCTAAAAATGAACGATACATGTTGAATAGAGTCGCGCATAGAGACACAATCCCAGCTTCTATTGTAGTTAATTGTTGAGTCCATTAAATAACACATAGGGTGAAAAAAAAAAATCATCTGTTGAAAGAAAGTTGAAGCCTCTGTTATCCATGATGCGCTTATATCCTCAGAACATCCAATGCAGGAGAGTATAAATGAAAGCCCAGCGCTGTTTTTAACACTGTTTCAATGGCCTGATCCAGCACCATCGCACGACTGTTTGAATCTCAGCTTGACAACATGTTTTGTTGTGAAAGCTTCAAGACGCTCTTCAAATGAGCTCTTCACATTTGTCTCTTAGCATCCCTTTAAAAGTCTTCAAAGGGGAAAAAAAAAAAGTGATCACTCTACAATTAATTCCAATATATTCCTTTTAAAAAATTTGTGCCGTTTACATCCCCACTGGGCCTGATGCGATGGACCCGTGTTAAAAGCGACGCAGATGCGCTCGCCGTGTCCATGAGGGTCTATTTCAAAGGCTCCGCTCCAGTTGAAAGCTCGACTGCGAGAGACTGAGAAGACGTGTTAATAATTGATGCGATAAAAAACAGGCTTTGAATGAAGGCTGTTCTTTTCTTAATTAGTGTGATACCAGTCTGTGGCGGAATGTGCCTAATTAACAAGTGATAAAGGTGGAAATTAGCAGTGTAGCAGAAATTGAATTGGTTTTCAGAAACAATGTTCGGGATGGTGTGAAGGTTACAGGGATCAAGGCATCACGCATGGGTAGCGAAGCAAAAAAAAAAAAAGGAAACTGAAACGGCAACACAAAGTCACTTAACAGGGTGCTGGGACACCTCTAGTTTTGATTAAACTGCTTAAACAATGGAAATAAAACAGGTAAAACTAGTTCTTGTCTGTTTTGCCATGAACTTCAAAGGAATGTATGGAGAAGTGGGATCCTGGTGCTTTTGCCCAGAATTGCCCCATGCTGTCAGGATTCACCCTCAAAATGGGGCTCTTTGCGACGCTGAAAACCAATGTTTTATCAGGACACTCCCCCCAACATTTATCACTTTCACAAGGAAAAAAAAAAACATTTAAAAAATGAAGATTTCATCAGAACGTTTCTAGGAAGAAAAGTTGTCAGTTGTTGCTATGAGGTTGAGGCAGCTTCTGTTGGAATTCACCTTTCTGAGGTGTTGTTGAAGTGCCAGCCTGAAAAGTTCATGAAACTACTGTCACTTTTTTAATTTAACCATCTGGCTCCAGATGAGTGTAATTGCAGAGGTCAGTAAACTGCAGAACAAATAAGGCACACTGTTCTTTTACAGCATATCACCACCTACCTTTACACATTCATATATTAATAATACTGATGCCGTTTCTTACTCCTCTGTGCTTTCTTTTATTCTGCCACAGCACATTTTCCTCCTTTAAAACAAACGTCCTCAAACTGTGTGTATGTGTGAGTGTGTGCCCATGCATTTGTTCCAATGTACATGTGTGTGTGTGCCCATGCATTTGTTCCAATGTACATGTGTGTACATGTGTGTGCATGGGTGTGTGTGTCTGTGTGTGTGTGTGTGTGCCCATGCACATATGTTCCCGTGTGTGTGTGTGTGTGTGTGTGTGTGTCCATGCACATGTCTTCCCATGTGTGTGTGTGCGTGTGTGTGCGTGTGCGTGTGTGTTGTGTTTATTTTTTGGGAGGTTTGGTGACCAAATACTTAATCTACCCTTCACAGCTGTTGACATTGTAATTCAAATAGCTGTTTTCACTAATTAGTACTCATTAAAACAGATTCCAAAGAGCATTACTCAAATGGGACGATTCATAGCCACATAACAGCATTCCTCTCCAAAGTAGACCTTCTCTTAGGTGAATATACTGTTGGTATTGAGCCACTGATTCAACCCTGCCCCTCTACACTCTATAGTTCCTCTGCCAAGTCCTTTAAAAACACCCAGCGCTCCTCCACTTGGCAAGCAGCATTAACAGAGATGGATTATGGGTAATAATGGCCCTGCGATACACTGCCATCCCATCCGGGGGCCGTACCAGGATGACCTCTGACCCTGGTGACCACCCAAGATGTTCCCACCACTCAGAACCCTCGAATGAATTTGGTGTATGCTTCCTGTTTTTGCTTCCTGTTTCACCGACTCTCTGACAGACACAAACTCCTCCTTTCAGAGCAGTAAGCCAGAGAGGGAAGTGCCAGTGAGCTCCGTCAAATGCTACCTGGGGCTGAAGAGAAGGCTCAAGCCGGCCACCAGGTAAACCATGGCGTGAGGCCGCCATCCGTCTGACGCAGCAACGGTGCGCCATCGCAGTGCATGGTGACAATGACACAACATGGCTAATCTGAAAAGATGAGCTTTTGCATGGTAGAAAGCAAGAGCAATATCTCTACATAAATGATCAGGAGAGATTTTCATTATTTTTGCATTGGTGCTGTAGTAGTCATGCATCTCTCTAGTGTGGTCCTTCCATCTCTCTGAGCATCCCGAATGCAACACTACCTCTCACAAAACCCAGCTAAACTCGCATCTATTTGTCAACATAATTAGATTGACTAAATTGTTTAAATGTGATTATAATATAACAAATATAAATCATCGGCTTACCTTTTGAAATGAAAATGGAAATGCTGATTTGCATGCAGTAATTCCCTGTAATTGTGATGCATCGAGGCAGAGTTGCAACTTATCTTTTTGTTAGTAGCAGAAGTGTTTGTTTGGCATTAGGCAATTGTTATTTCCCATGGTCCTCAATTTGTGACAGTACAGTGAGTGGCCGGCATGTCAGAGTCAGAAATGCGTCTTTCTCTTCGCTCCTTCAGTAGCCATTTTAGGCAGGGAATGACCAGTGGCAAAAGAGAAACCATAGAAACGGACATTTTAATATTGAAATGATCTTGCTGCTATAGCGTGTGAGAGGGTGAGAGAACGGGAGGACGTGTGTGTGTGTGAGAGAGACACTGAGACAGACACAGACATGCAGAGGGAGATATATATATATATATATAGAGAGAGAGATAGAGAAGAAGGACACACATAACTCTTCAGAGGAGAGGGGAGTGGGTTAAATCCAGAATGCTACAGCAGCAGTGTGAAGCGCTCTGGGCCTCAGTGTATCTGCTGAAGGCTTTGTACTTCGCTCTGTGTCCCTGACCCACACTGGATCTGGAACACAGAAGCCCAGCTCTGCTCATTTGGAACCTGAGGTCACTTTGCAGTCATAGGAGGGGGGAGGGGGGTGGGGGGGGGGGGGGGGGGGGGTGGGGGGGGGTGACATCGTCTTCGTCTCTCCTTTTCAATCTCTGCCGCCCCTCAACAAACGGTTTGCGCGGCTTTCATGAGGATCACGCCGCAGAGCGGTCGATCGCGGAGTTCAGCCGCTATCCTCAACCTGAGTAGGAGTTAGTGCTACAGAAGTGTTCCCCAATGAGCCTGTTATAACACTTCAGTCTCTCAAAGTGTCTGCATTACCTTCCCACTGTTCTTTCATTTTTTCCCCTTTATTTCATTTGTATATGAAAGTGTGCATAATCATTGTTGGACAAACACTTCATTGCTGTGGTCCATTTGTACCGCATTGCTTTTTTGAGTTAATTGTTCTCTCTTTTTATTATTATTTTTTCTGAATAGCTGGGGGTTTACTGTTTACATGGAAAAGCAGCAATGGTGAGTGACTTTATCCCATTCAGATACTTCTCAAATTGTCATCATAAATTGGACATTGACCCCCTTGTTTCCTAGGAGTAGAAAAAGACAAACATATCAAATAGCTTCTCTTATTGCTCAGTCCATTGGATAATCAATCAGTTACATCTGGCCTCTGAGATAGATCGTACAGAAGATCCTGTTTTAGAGAGAGCATCTTACCTCCTATTTTTCTCTCTGTCTCTATCTCTTTCTATCAGTCTTTCTGCCTTTCTATCTCACTCACAATCACACACGCACACACACAGGCACGCACCGCGCACACACACACACTTTTTTCTCAAAAGCACACTCTAGTCCTTTGATGGCTTAGACCCAAAGTGGGCACTTGAAGCAGCAAACTGTCGACGGTGCATAAAGTGGAAGGAGCGGTAACCCTGGTCTCATTTACCCCGAGTCAGACACAGACTGCAACTCGAGTGAATCACAACTGCGCGCTCGTCCAAAAATACCTAACCAGATCTGAGGAGAGAACCAGTCATGACCCCGTGACCTCCAAGGTCACAGGCATCTGACCTCCTGAGCACTGATCTTCACTGAAGTCGCTTTCATTTGGCCTAAAGTTCTGTTCATAATTACTGAATCGGGTCAATTGTGTACTTTATCTGACAGTTTTGGCAATGCTTTGAGCCACAGCCACTGCCTGCACAGTTCTGTCCCCTATAGGGGACATGAGTCTCTGGTCTTAATCTCAAGAACCATATATTCTACTATGCTGAAATCTATACTACAAGGGACGATTAATAAAAATAAATACATGATATAGTTTTGAAAATATTTTCAGCCATAGTAAATCAGGCCCTTACTCTATTTAAAAAAAATAATAATTAAATACGTTTTAAAAAATTTCTGCCGGGTCTCAGGAGGATGTAGGAGTAATCTATAGGGGACAGAACTGTGCAGGCAGTGGCTGTGGCTCAAAGCATTGCCAAAACTGTCAGATAAAGTACACAATTGACCCGATTCAGTAATTATGAACAGAACTTTAGGCCAAATGAAAGCGACTTCAGTGAAGATCAGTGCTCAGGAGGTCAGATGCCTGTGACCTTGGAGGTCACGGGGTCATGACTGGTTCTCTCCTCAGATCTGGTTAGGTATTTTTGGACGAGCGCGCAGTTGTGATTCACTCGAGTTGCAGTCTGTGTCTGACTCGGGGTAAATGAGACCAGGGTTACCGCTCCTTCCACTTTATGCACCGTCGACAGTTTGCTGCTTCAAGTGCCCACTTTGGGTCTAAGCCATCAAAGGACTAGAGTGTGCTTTTGAGAAAAAAGTGTGTGTGTGTGCGCGTGCACACTCATGTCCCCCTATAGGGGACATGAGTCTCTGGTCTTAATCTCAAGAACCATATATTCTACTATGCTGAAATCTATACTACAAGGGACGATTAATAAAAATAAATACATGATATAGTTTTGAAAATATTTTCAGCCATAGTAAATCAGGCCCTTACTCTATTTAAAAAAAATAATAATTAAATACGTTTTAAAAAATTTCTGCCGGGTCTCAGGAGGATGTAGGAGTAATCCAGCAGTGCTATAAACAGGAAATGGGCGCAGAATCCTCTGTTTGGAACAGGAAACAGCATTAACAGGCCCAGTACAGGCCCACCACTCACAGAGATGATATCATTGATAATGGTCACAAATTAAATCAAAATGTTTTGCGAGAGAAATTCAGGCAGTAAGTTCAGTAAGTCTGTGGTGTCGGATAAATGCAAAAAACAAAAATAATAAATAAAAACAAAATAAAAGATAAAGAAGCATCCCTTTCAATATCGTACCTTTGAATTTTACCCAGAATCCTCTAGCTTCCTTTCAAAATCACCAGTATAAAAGGTTTTATTCACACCTGAAGTTGAAAATCACAGGGAATATTGCGCGTGCTGTTTGGCAGTCAGCTGTTTTCCCAAGGTGATATCCCTTCAGAGCGAGTTCTTATTCGGCGCGAAGCGTCGTTGGAGCGCACTTAACTCCTGGGACCTAAAGCGATCCTTGATTTTTTTTATTTAAAAAAAAAAAAAATTTTCTGGATCTTTTTCCCGCATAAAAGGAGCCACTCACATGGGCAAATGCTGGTAGGTGGAGGAGCACGCATTTAATTTGCTCTCTCCCATGACTGAAGGACATGCTCCAGTTTGCTGCTAAGCGTTCTACCCTTTTTCTGGTGAAAGGAAACCTTTAATGTCATTTCATCATTGAGTAGATAATAAGGGAGAAGTCGGGGGCATGTGTTAACACCGAACTTGTGTAAATATTAATTTATTTCTTTGGTGTTTCTGGACCTGCAGGTACTTGTTCTGTGAGACTAAGGAGGCCCAGATATCGTGGGTAACCGACATTCTGAGGGCCAAGGTGAGTGTCTTTGGATATTGCCTGATGGAAAATATGATGTACTGACAACCCCCTAATACAAATTAAATATGGTAAGCAAATATAAGTCTAATAAATCTAATCTAAAGATAGATTACGCCACACCCATCAAAAAAGGGACACGAGGAGAAGCACTAGCTAGCCATAGCACTGTCTGCTGGTCTGTGCTAGTTTCCCCATTAGCCACACTCTGGGATCATCACACGCCGCAGGGACACCAGCAGAAACACTAGCTCGCCATAGCACTGTCTGCTGGTCTGTGCTAGTTTCCCCATTGACCACACTCTGGGATCATCACACGCCGCAGGGACACCAGCAGAAACACTAGCTAGCCATAGCACTGTCTGCTGGTCTGTGCTAGTTTCCCCATTGGCCACACTCTGGGATCATCACACGCCGCAGGGACACCAGCAGAAACACTAGCTAGCCATAGCACTGTCTGCCGGTCTGTGCTAGTTTCCCCATTAGCCACACTCTGGGATCATCACACGCCGCAGGGACACCAGCAGAAACACTAGCTAGCCATAGCACTGTCTGCCGGTCTGTGCTAGTTTCCCCATTGACCACACTCTGGGATCATCACACGCCGCAGGGACACCAGCAGAAACACTAGCTAGCCATAGCACTGTCTGCCGGTCTGTGCTAGTTTCCCCATTGGCCACACTCTGGGATCATCACACGCCGCAGGGACACCAGCAGAAACACTAGCTAGCCATAGCACTGTCTGCCGGTCTGTGCTAGTTTCCCCATTAGCCACACTCTGGGATCATCACACGCCGCAGGGACACCAGCAGAAACACTAGCTAGTCATAGCACTGTCTGCCGGTCTGTGCTAGTTTCCCCATTGGCCACACTCTGGGATCATCACACGCCGCATACTCCTTTGGGAAGATGAAAAGCTTCAGGGAAAGCTGAGGTTGAAATGCACAGGTTCATAACTGGCTGATTTGAATTTAAAATCATGCTACTGTGACAACTTTGTAATTACTTTGGGAAGGAATGTATAACAACCAATTTTCACAGGGAAAAAAAACAGCAAAAACAGATCATATGGGATTTGGTGTTTTACACAGCCCTATTATACAACTTGTATATTGATATTGATGTTACATAATGTGTACATGGTATTGCGTGATGTGATTACCTCAGACATACTTACACAAATTATAATCATAACATAGAAGATAACTTGTAACAGCTAGCACTATTATTGCTCTGAAATATTTGCTTCTGCTACATATTAAGTTATCAGTGACTATTATGCATCATATAACTTACCTTGGGATAATTACTTCAAGCAAGCAAATTTGTCTCTCCTAGAATAGGAAAAGATATATCTGAGTAAAACTTGCTTTTAAATATCAAATTATTGCATTATATTTAAAAAAAATAATAATTTGTTAAATCAAGTAAACATTAATCTAGCCAAATTCATTTGGTGATAACGTAAATCACATTACCTGAAAAGCCTAATTATTTCTAAAATAAATACACAATAACATCAACTGCTGTTATCAAGCTACAGTTAAGTGCTATTACTGTCAACGTTTGACACGGCACAAACAATGCACGTTAAAGCAAACACGAAAAGAAAAGCCACACACGTTCGCTGTGATTCTTGTTCTTTTTAAAGTGTATGTGAGCAGTAAAGTGTTATGTAAGCAGCTCATGTGATTTTCCCGTTGCTCTGGGCTTTGATATGGTACCAAGTAAGTAGTAAATCAATTAGGAAAGCTAATGTGTGTGTTTTGTCATCTTTATTATATCATAAAAGGTAATTGAAAGACATTATTTTCAATAAAAATATATAATGGAAAAGATATGAAGATGCACAGCTTTCAGAGCAGACCTATAAACGAGAGGATAGAAAGCGCTGGCCCTACAGTACCTTCGATATTTCTAGTTTTTGTTCCATTCAAACACCTGATTGGAAAATAATTGGATAGAATATCAGGTGAAATGAATCCAGGTAGCTGGTGAGTATGAATGGTGAGGCCTCAAGCACCTCGATTATACGGTCAGCTCACTCAGCCACATTGTTTTAGCATAATAAATAGCCCAATTATCCTATAAGTAACAGAATGGAAGGAAAAAAAAACATATCCAACAGTGCTGTATTAGGGTTACCTATTGTGACTCTAAACAGTGGGCGTCCTACCCACCAATCCCACTTGCATTGTGTTAAGCACCTTGTTTGTAAGCCCTCACTATAGCCTACATAAAAAAAAGACGAATCAATATATGAAGCCATTGTATAAGTGCAGTAGTTTTTATAGTTTACTGTAAATGTTTCACGTACTAGGGTGGTGATTCACAAAGCTTTCCCTGAATAAAGTAAATGGTCAGTGCTCAATCAGCTCTGATGGAGTACATTTTACTCTGATAGAGGACATTTTATCCTCATTGGACTCACAAAACCTGAATTGAATTAACGCTGAACATTTTACTCTGTAGAGTTTATGAAGAAATTTCAGGTGTAGTAGTTTTTATAAAGTTTTCTCTTAGTGTAAATAGTGTTTGCAGCAGTACTCATTTATTCATTGTCTATTCAATTGTGTCAGTCTGCTTATGCATATTTGATGTAGACGTGTGAAAGTTGTGATTTCATCAGGATGTGTGCGAGACACGCCTAACTTTTGTCTTTCAGTTTTTGCTCACGGCACTTCTTTGAAAACAGGATGAGTGGTAAACACCGGTACACCTCGATAAAAAGCTTTTGAAAGTCGCCCGAGTTTTGCGCAGAAGAGGCTAAATCTATTCAATGCAGGAGCAACATATAAGTGTCTTTGGTGACACCCAATGCCCCTGTACCCGGCAAACCTGTGGGAAGGTAAATGGGGGGGGGGTGGTTATTGGATTTTCTTAAACCCCCTCCGTTTGAACATCCCACTCCGTCCATTAGCCGGCATTCTCTATGGCACGGTTTCCATGGAAACCAGAAGAGAACATGCCACGGGTCGAGAGTTTCCGCGAATTAAATGGGACAAAGCGGGACAAACCTGATGGGTTCAAAGGTCACAGGTCGGAGGGGGTAACCGGCAAAAGGACAAGTCGTTATCATTTATAAGGTGCCCCGCGACACCGAGCGGCTCACCTTGGTCACCTCCCGCTGTACCGCTTACATTTAGCCTCAGCCGCTGGAAGCTGAAACAAAGTTTCTCTAACAAGGCTGTCTGTGTAAAGAAGACTGCTCTAACTTACTTCCTGTGCCACTGCGTACAAAACCGAATCAGAGCTTGATGATAAAAGTAAGAATCTTCAGTATTTGAATGTAAAAAATAAATGTATAAAATAGACTGTATTTCTCAGCACGCTCCTGTGTCTGTGAAATACACCATTTCTACATGAAAGTAAAACGTTTCAGTCCAGGCAAATGTAACCGTACGTGCCGTTCTGCCGCATACTCGTTTTCGACAGGTTCACCATTGTAGTGCTGGTCCTGGAGACTGAGCCAGCCACGTGCCGAACGCTCATCACATGCTCACAAGCAGAAGCACATGCATAGCCGCAGTGTCGAGTGGCCTGGGCGCATGACGTACCCGTGTTTCTAATTACAGTTTGGAGATTACTTGTGGCCTCGCCACAGAGGATCCCGATCACCTGCAGATCACAAAAACACCAGAGGGGGCACTGTGTCACCAGCACAGAGCAATGCCCAGACTGCAGAACCAAAAAGCATTAAAGAGGTATGGTCTCTTAAAACATTTATAATAATAATAATAATAAATTATTTAAGATTTATTTGTTTTAGCATGAAATCCTATGCTTAGCTTTTATATATCATGTCATGTAGAATCAGTACTTACCATGCTTTTGGGCATAATCCAATAATTTTGTTAAAAAGGATTAGTCTCTCCCTGTGATGTCATGACATGCTTATAGCTCTGTATGCCTAATAGAGCAGCGAGTATTGGCTAACCGCAGGGTACCCAAACTGACTGCACAGCGCAGTGCTTGGCCGAGTGAGATTGACTCGTTAGCCTTGGAGTTGGAGGGGAAGGGGACTGATGGCTTTCTTCTCGTCCTTTTTAAACAGAGTAAGTCGGAAATCCCCAAAAGCTATGGCAGAGAGCCGCGTGACCAGAATGCCGACAGCTCTATCCAGCACAAGACGGCTTTGGTGAGCGCGTGCCTGAGACAGAGAGAGGCGGCTCCCTCCCCCTCCTCCTCCTCCTCCGCCTCCTCTGGCGGGAAACAGAGGAGTGCCCCGCCCAGGCTGGCGGACGGACAGCGCTCCCTGCAGAGGAAGGCCCCTGCGTTGGGGCGGGAGGCGCACATGCCCCCCGGGCTGCTGCATGAGCTCAGCTCTGTGCTCAACAAGACGGGACGGAGGGCCAAAGAGGAGAGCGAATGAGAGACGGAGAGAGAAAGAGAGAGAGATAGAGAGGTGGGCTAGAGGGAGAGATGGAGAAAGAGAAAGGGGGGGGGGTGGAGAGAGTTCCCAGTTCATTCACATTCACGGAAAGCACAGCAGTCTCCTGATATTTTCCTCAGAAACTGTACAAAGCAGACCATACACAGTCATGTTGGTCATACAATGCCACGGTAGAGCCATGCTTGGCCTTGGTCTGGTCACACAAGGCTGTGTTGCGTGTCTCACTGTATGTGAGGTCTTCCTTTGTGGTTGTGGTTGTGGTTGTGGTGAGGCTTGCCCTTTCCGTCGCTCTTCCGGCACGGCTATATTCAGTGAAAGCATTTCCTTTACTGTCACCTGATTTAATGTATAAATCAAATCATCAGGCCTTCACCGATACTGTGTGTTCTCCCAACGTCATGGCGACAGTGCAACAACGTGCACTTGTTGTAGTCCAATCAGAATTCTAGATGAACAATTTCAATTAGTGAACTGATCAAAATGTGTTGACTTCAATAAATAAAAAGCAACATTGTAAAATATGATCATGTATATCGATATACCTTGTTGGCCACATATATGCATGTCCATGTACAGTTCTTTTTTTTTTTTTTTTTTCTGTATTGAAAATGTCCACCTTTTTTTAAACTGTTTTAATTAAAAGTGGATTTGATATGTTATCAGTTGTATCATGTGCTTTACATGGCAAGCTATCCTCAAAGGAGAGATGGTATTTGTGGGCCTAATGCAACTTAGCCCTTTGCTATAAAAAAATCAACCTCCCAAACATTAAGAGTGGTGAAAATTCATTCCATATCGCAGCATAACACATTTGCCCAAAGCTCCATTTTATAGTAGCGAATATGCAATTAAATATGTCAGTCAACTTTAAAATATTAACTCTTCTTTAAACTAATGATTTATTTATGAAGCAACTGCCTGATTTCTCAACACTGTAGTTAGTATCTGTATCAATGGCAACATGATAAAATAAAACATAACTGTCCAATATTTCTTTGTTATTCTAATGATTGCAATTAGTGAAGACAATTAGCAGTAATTTGTATGATTCATCTGAAGAAAACAGGATAATTGTTTTGATTATTCATCATGGTGAATTAATTGGCATCTAGATAAAAGTGGAGTGAAGTGCAGTTTAAAATAAAACCTAGGGAGGGTAAAGTGCGTGGTTTGTAAATTTCACAGAATAAATAAAGCAATTGTACTGAGACAGGGCGGACTGTGTAACTGGAAAATTGTACTCTAATAATGTATTACATTGGATGCAAAGTGTGTATGTGTGCGTGTGCATCTGTGTGAGTGTATGTGTGTGTGTGTGTGTGTGTGTGTGTGTGTGTGTGTGTGTGTGTGCGCGCATGTGTGTGTGTGTGCGCATGTGTGTGTGTGTGCGGCCACGTGTGTGTACTGTTTGAGTTTATTTTTGTGGTTCTAGCTGTTGACCTTTCAGAGGGAAGTAGATGTTGAGTTTGCATCCACTGGCGTTTAATTAATTCTGTAAAAATCTCTCACAGTCCATTTCATTCTTTATCTTCTCCGTCATGGGGGCTGCAGTCGCAGGCCTTTAAAAGTAGTGCTGGGATTCTGGGACTCCTTTTATTAAATGTAAGCTCTCATAAGCATGCAAACAGCTTTAAAATACACCATCGACCTTCAAACAGGATAGTGAGGAGCACTAAACAAGTGTGTATTATTTTAATATTCATATTATAATTCAGCTCTAAAAGTGCAGCACATGATGATGTAAATGTAAAGGCCAATGTTAATTGGTTGCTAATGAAGGCCATGTCATTACATATGTATTAGAAATACTTATAATGTACAGAATAAATTAACAATTAAAGATGTCTAAAATATACAAACCCCAATTCCAAAGAAGTTGGGACAGTATGCAAAATGCACATAAAAGCAGAAAGCAGTGATTTGTAAATTCTCTTTTACATATATTTAATTGAAAACAGTACAAAGAAAAGATATTTAATGTTTTACCTTACCAACTTTATACATTTTTGTAAATATACACTAATCCCGAATTTGATTCCTGCAACACGTTCCAAAAATGTTGGGACAGGGGGAAAAAAATACTGGGAAGTTAAAAAAACACCTGTTTAGAACATTCCACAGGTAAACAGGTGATTCTATTGTGACTGGGTATAAAAGGATATTAAAATACTCTTGATATCTTATTTTCAGGTACTCTTACAGTACAGGCGATACTATAACTTCTCTGCATTTGAATGGATCTCTATGGGGATTGGGGGGTGGGACTAGATTAATCTGTAAATTACACAGGAATAGTATAGAGCTCCATAGTCCCGCCCCCTCCTATCCCTGGCTGGTCCCGGAAGACTGCTAGAAGCCATTACCTGCCCCACTTCTGGATCTTTCAGTCACCCTTATAATGATATTATGGCATTGTATGGACCAAACTTTGACATATATGTGATACAAAGTCTATTACATACTCACCACCGCATTTAAATCAAATTTGAATCGTATAATTGACGGAGTTTGAGAAACATAGCTACACTACCCAGAATCCCCGGTCGTACATTGCCGGCTCCCACTTTGGCTAGCTAACACAGTAGCTACCGGGCGGCCGCTCTGCTAGCGAACATGGCTATCACTTGGTCTGCTCTTGTAACGTATTATGAATTTATTAATTTACAGCTTAATCTAGTCCCACCCTCCAATTCCCATAGAGATCCATTCAAATGCAGAGAGGTTATAGAATCGCTTGTAAAAGTACCTGAAAATAAGATATGAAGTGTATTTTGATGTTGTTGGGTCATAGACATCAGGAAGTCATGGCATGCATAGGATATGCAGGTGTTTTTAAAACGTCTTTTTTTTGCCCCTGTCCCAACTTTTTTGGAACGTGTTGCAGGCATCAAATTCGGAAATTAGTGTATATTTACAAAAATCTATTAAGTTCATAAGGTAAAACATTAAATATATTTTCTTTGTACTGTTTTCAATTAAATATATGTAAAAGAGAATTTACAAATCACTGCTTTCTGCTTTTATGTGCATTTTACATACTGTCCCAACTTTTTTGGAATTGGGGTTTGTATATACTGAATAATATGTATATCCTAAAAAGAAGGTCTCCTGAGAATCTAAGATACAGTATAGTGAAATGCAGATATCTACCCATGTCATATCTACAGATCCTTTCCAAAAAATTAGAATATCATGGAAAAGTTTTTTTTTCCATAATTCCATTCAAAAAGTGAAACTTTCATAGATTATAGATTTATTACACACAAAGTGAAATATTTCTAGCCTTTATTTGTTTCATTTTTCATAATTTTGGCTTACAGCTCCAGAAAACCCCCAAAACAGTATTTCAAGAAATTAGAATAGTGTGTCGAAAATCAGCATTTACTTCAGTTATTTCAGAGAATTAATGTTTTAGACTAAGTGTCACACTATCATCTAATTTACTCAAAACACCTGCAAAGTTTATCTCAGTTTGGTTCAGTATGAGGAAGACTGCAGACTTGACAATTGGCCAGAAGACCATCATTGACACCCTCCAGAAGATGGGTAAGCCACAAAAGGTCATCGCCAAGGAGGCTGGCTGTTCACAGAGTGCAGTGTCCAAGCATATCAATAGAAAGTTTAGTGGAAGGGAAAAATGTGGCAGGAGAAGGTGCACAAGCAAAAGAGATGACCGTAGGCTTCAGCGGATTGTCAAGCAAAGACGATTCCAAAATTTGGTGGAGATGCAGAGGGAGTGGACTGAGGCTGGAGTCAGTGCTTCAAAAACCACCACGTACAGACGTATCCGGGACATGGGCTACAACTGTCGGATTCCTTGAGTCAAGCCACTCCACTCATTCTCTGAAATAACTGTAAATGCTGATTTTCAACACACTATTCTAATTTCTTGAAATACTGTTTTGGGGGGTTTTCTGGAGCTGTAAGCCAAAATTATGAAAAATGAAACAAATAAAGGCTAGAAATATTTCAATTTGTGTGTAATGAATCTATAATCTATGAAAGTTTCACTTTTTGAATGGAATTATGGGAAAAAAAAAAACTTTTCCATGATATTCTAATTTTTTTGGAAAGGATCTGTATATTGTTTAAAAAAAATGTGGACATAAGACAAGGAGGCAATTGAGAATGCCAATATTGCAATTATAAAATAGTTTAAGTAAGCAATCATCTTCTGAGACTATTTTGGTATAAAAAGCAATTACAATAAGTAGATAAATGAATACTGACACAGTTCCTGGGCGATAGAAAAGTGCTGACAGTGCTTAGTCGTGATTCTATTTGTTCCAGAGTAAAAACCTTCATGACCTTATGGTTCAGGCACATCTCCTAAGAAGCATCATGAATATTATAAACCCTCCATTCAACCAAATTAAATGCTATAGGTTAGACGCAACCATCAGTTACATCTCACTGACTTTAAAGGGGTACAAAGCCTTGAGATTCCGCATTATTCCGACAATATACCCCCTCCAGGGGTCTCCCTATAATTAAATGGACTAGTACAGTGGCATTTTCCAGTTATATTATTTATTTATTTTGTAATAATGTAGATTTGTTCAAAAACATAACAAGAATGTCATGTGGGTACATATTCAGTAAAGGCAACACCATTTCAACATGCATAAGGGTATTAATTCTTTATTTATGTTATTTTCTTCCAGATTTTCACCCATGGCAATTATAGTATCTGGCCCTTAAAAAACCTGTCGGGCTTTCTTTGAGCGCTGTCTTTATTGACGGCACTGTGCTTTAATCCTTTATGGAAGTGGAGTGAAATGTTCCTCATTCTCTCTGCCTGTTGAATTAAACATGGGGAGCTGTAGGTCCACGTGTGTGCCAGTCATGCAGGTGCTCCATCAAATATTGATATCAACATTTTATTTTAATAACGCCACTCTCTGCTGCCGCTTGTCCTTTTTGTTAATTGTTTTATGTTTTATGAAAATACACTGCATTTACATTTATTGACTGCAAGGACCTCCCTAAGGTATGGTCTGCCATGTTTTCATAATAAATGTTGCGGTATTTTATGTTCCAGTTTATTGACTTCGGTTTGAAGTCCTATTTTTATGTTTTATTGCCAGTCATGGCATTGTCTATTTGCAGTCTGTAAACCTCTGCATTTTGGAATCGCTTTTTATTACCTCTGTTGTTTGCCCATTAGCGTTATCGTACTTTCCAAAAAAGATCCCATTCTTATTTAGAGGTTATATTGTACGTTTTCTAAAATGGTGCACCATTTATGATTAATGCTGCAAAACTTGGAGTGATTTTTTTTTTTCTCCAAAAACTGTTGTCTGTGTTTCAAATCTCACCATTTAGACATTTTGAAAACAGTCTGACAACTGGGTGATGACGAGTGAGCGTTAGGCTTTGGTGTTTCTCCACGCCGGTCTACCTGCACTGTTTGTGTTTTTTTCTTTTCATTTGTTTTGTTTTCACGTTTTCCCACCAAGTTTCTAACTCTTTTGAATAAAGAGAATGTTTTAGTAGAGTATACCACGAGTGAATCACGTCAATGATCTAATATAGATTATGCATACAGCATTGACTTATGCCTTCATCTAAGGACATGCGAAACAGTAAAAGATACTATTCTATACCAACAAATTTATTTTTGCTATCCTGAATGAAAACATTTTATTTCCAGTCCTGCCTACATAATGAGGACCCTGAAGTAGGACCTCTTCATGGCCGCCACTGTGGTTGATTAGAAATGTGCCTGTATGCAATACAAGACTAAACCGCTGACTTGGAACTGAAGTTAATTTAAAACACCATCAAAGAATTATACCATATTCGTTCATAAAATAAGTATAAACATTTTTATCTTGATTTGATATTTCCTCAAACAAGTCTGGCTTAGGGGTTTATGGGCCATCCTTATATATGAAATATACTGTAATTTACTCATAAAATATAATGTCAATATCACGAACGCTAATCACAATATATAAAGTATATAATACAGAAATACAGATATAGGAGTATCGTTTATGTTTTTTGTAATAGATGGATAGGTCCACATATTTCTAACATATTGCAGTATGTCTCTTTTCCGTAAGGCGTGGCGACATAATTGTAGAAGTTTAAGTTTCAGTGTGGGGGAGGAAAGAGTTGTTCTGCTCGCATCTGGCCTGTCTTTCAAAATCACAGTTATTACGTCTGACTCAGCTGCTCCTTTGGGCTTCATAAATCCTTCAACACTCATCTTTGTAATTAATTTTGCCCAACGTCGCTTCGACTGTAACGCCGGTGAAGAAGCTGAAACGCAGGGCACTTTAGCGGATTACACAGGCAGGCGCCATTAACAAAGAGAAAATATTATTGATGCTCCACTTAAATTGGGAACGAATGGCCTCTCGTGCTGCACAGGAAAAGGTATTGGGGGGGGGGGGGGGGTCTATCATATAGACCATATAGACCTCTGCTATACATATAGACCTCTGCTATACATAGTCAGATTTTATCCTTACATAGTTTTAAAATATATTTTAAACCAGCTGAACATCATCTAATTAAAAGCCTGTGCAATTGAAAAGCAGCAGAGGGACAGCTTTTAAAAGGTTCATTAATTTCCTTACAAAAAAAAAAAAGAAAAAAGGCCATACCGTTAGTAATGCAATGGAAAATGTTGAACATTTTAATTAAATACTTTCAAAAATAACCTTGGACTGATTCCCTATTTTTTATTTTTATTTATTTATTTATTTTTCATATCGAATCCTCAAACATTAGGGAATTTTAATTCTCAGTTGAAAAAATCCTAATTGACAAATATGCGTTTGAACATTAATGTCACATTAGAACACTAAATCGTTTTAAGCATTTATTGGCAACATTGCACTTTGTCATTATGAGTGAAAAGTCTGGTTAAAATTCATATTCGGCTAACTATGCTCACCCGGCTTTATCGAATCCCAGTCATTATGTAAGGATAGACCTTCATAGAACTACAGGAGAGACAGGTACAGATAAGGCTAGGGCATAGGTGAGACAGATGATACGAGTTGAGATGATACAATTGATACAGGTAAAACAGGGTTACATGAGAGACACAGTTATATGGGTACAGACAGGCACACATTTTTGTGCATAAGTCTCTGCCCGCTCCCTCTGCCCCTCTCCCGTGGCTCAGAAGGCGCATTTAACCTTTTAAGGTATAAGATCACAAATGTGATTAGAATGTTATTCACTGAAGAACCAGTAGTGATTGTTACATCAGCATAAGAATGTTCAGTTAAGAACATTCTAATCACATTTGTGATCTTACACCTTAAGGGGTTAAATGAGATAAACCTGGAAATGATTGGCATGGCAGTAAACATGCCACAGAAGTGATTTTTATGCATTTATGCAATCCCCTCCTGGATCCATAGATTACATAAACTCCTGTAGCCGTACAGTACCACACAGGAAATTAACTTTGCGCGTGTCGGTGATGATGGGGACCTTTTTTTCAAAGTTAGCACGGAGGGAGAATAATTTACAGCAATCGCATTGCAGATCCCCCAACCCCCAGAGCCCTGTCAAGACCTAGCTCAGAGTGAACGTGCCACTGCATGCAACATGTATTCAGGTGTGCTTTTTCATGTAGATAATTGGACTTCAGCACAGATTCACCTTCTAATTGTGCAAAATGAAGATTTCCTATTTGTTAATTTGTTGCTGCATTCACTCTGACATTATACTAAATACTGTGAGATACAATGTCAGAATGACAATTTTAAGTACAATAGAATTTTAGCTTTAATGACAATTAAGCAGAGAATTTTCTTTCATTTCGACAGCCTTTACGAACAGTCATGGCAGAAGAAGAAAAAATCCACTGACAATTACCAGCCTGCATTCCATATATTATCAAGCCGCCAGCATCCTTAGGCTACCTCGGAAGATCAGACAGGGAATTTTGAGATATTCGACTTTGTTGTTCAGATGAGGAATCTATCCGCTCACAGGGGCGTAGATTCCTCATCTGACTGAGAAAAAAAGGCAGATGTCTGATTCTCTGCACTGCTAAGAAAAGACAGCACGGACCCTCTGTTCTTCTTTGGCACCTTCAGCAGGACATGCGATACCCTTTTCTTACCATGTCAGGATGCTGAAAATGCCTATACCCTGTGTCTTCTCCCTTAACATTATAACTCACAGTGTCAGGAGACTGAAAATGCCTATACCCTGTGTCCTCTCCCTTAACATTATAACTCACAGTGTCAGGATGCTGAAAATGCCTATACCCTGTGTCTTCTCTCTTAACATTATAACTCACAGTGTCAGGATGCTGAAAATGCCTATACCCTGTGTCTTCTCCCTTAACATTATAACTCACAGTGTCAGGATGCTGAAAATGCCTATACCCTGTGTCTTCTCCCTTAACATTATAACTCACAGTGTCAGGATGCTGAAAATGCCTATACCCTGTGTCTTCTCCCTTAACATTATAACTCACAGTGTCAGGATGCTGAAAATGCCTATACCCTGTGTCTTCTCCCTTAACATTATAACTCACAGTGTCAGGATGCTGAAAATGCCTATACCCTGTGTCTTCTCCCTTAACATTATAACTCACAGTGTCAGGATGCTGAAAATGCCTATACCCTGTGTCTTCTCCCTTAACATTATGACTCACAGCACACCTTTCCATTTCACATTGTATAAGTACCGTAAGTATTACACAAGGCTTGAAATTGCATAAATATAATAAGAATTCCCACATCTATGATTGTTATGATTGAACAATCTCAAGGCTGAGGCTATCTTCTTTAATAGACAACCTGAAACAATTACAAAGAGTTCTGTTGCACTGGAGATAATTAATAATGCATCCTTTTAATTAGATGATATTATTCAGTAAATATTTAATGCTTCTTGAATATTAATTAGAATTAAACTATGGTAAATACCATGCCTATTTTTAATTACAGAACCTTACAAAGGAATTAGAAAAGGTGAGAGGTCAATGGCACATTTCACCAGGGCCACGTTCAATCTGAAAACGGTGTTCACCGTTTTGCTACGGTTTCCGGGTTGAACGACATGTTTCCTCGAAACGGTGTGACACGGTGTGCAACGGGCTTTGAGGTACGTTTTCTCTTGTTTGGTGGGTGTGTCAGAGTTGTTACCCAATCAGCAGTGACGTGTATATAAACCCCGCCATATTAAAAAGGCAACGCTTGCATAACACAACAGGGTGTTCAACGCACCACCGTTTCCGTTTAAATAAACATTTTGCTACGTTTTTTTGTTATTTTGCTTCTGTACTCTAGCACTTTGAGTTTGAAAGGATACAATGACAATGAGGTTGAAGTGCAGACTGTCAGCTTTAATTTGAGGGTATTATAGAAATTATAGAACCTTTTGTACATAGTCACACCCATTTTCAGGCATCAAAAGATATTGGACAGTTTAAAGGTATACTATGTAGTTTCATTGTAAACAACTCGTTCTTTGTTTACATTCAAATTTTTTCCACAAAAAACATTGTATGTGTCCTTGTGGTCGAATAAACATGTTGAATGTATTTCCTACCTCACAAGTCGTTCGCAAAGTGTTTTCTTGTTAAAGTTTTGAATACTACACTGTTGACATCCCACCATCATTTTTAAAGCCACAGACAGCTAAAATTGTGTAAATGTCATGAATGGGCGGTTCCTGCCCATTTGATTGACATGGCCAGGCCATGTGGGCAGGCTTCCAGGTAAACTCTTATTTTAGCTTAGGCTACTTACCTTTACGTACGCATCGTCAGTACAATTTAGACATTTAAAGGGCCGAAACCTCACGCAAATACACGAACGTGGACACTTCGAGCTACGCAAACAGGTTTTCTTTTGTCATGACATTTGTGAAAGACAAGCCAGAGCGTTGCAGTGAGGGACGCTATAGCAGGCAACAATAGTAAACAACTATCTTGTTCGATCTGTGCTTTCCTCCGGTTTGTCTTTCACAAATGTCATGGCAAAAGAAAAACTGTTCGCGTAGCTCAAAGCGTCCACGTTCGCATATTTGCGTGAGGTATGTTTCGGCCCCTACTCATTAGCAAGATGTTTTCAGCCGAGGAGGTAACAATATCATTATAAAAATAGCGACCATACACCTAGCTAAGTCTATCTATCGTCGTGATGTTTGTTTATTGTTGACAATAGTCTATTTATCATGTTGTTTGACCAAACCTTGATCATGTAAATGGAGACAACGTTACATGCTCAAAGCATATAAGTTAGTAATCTTCGCTATTACTCTGTAAATTTGTTCATTCTGTAGCCATCAACATCCAGTGGTCGCGGCCCCAGAGTAAGGGTGAGGGGGAGTCGTGTTCGTAGGTGGGCCAGGCAGGGCCAGGGGAAGAGGACAGCTTGATCAGAGTGACCGTGATAGAGCCGACAGACTCTGGGAGGAGAGAGTCCACGGTCAGAGAAAATATGTGTGAAATGTCACCACAATGCTCGTGCGTCGTCGTGCGTGTCTGAGAAGAACACGTGATAAGCAATTTTCGGCTGACCTTTTTCTCCTACGTGTTCTATATCGCCATCTAGTGTTCTGAAACTACATAGTATACCTTTAACATAATGTAGAATAAAGTAATCATTTTTAATATTTGGTCGCATATCCTTTGCATGCCATGACTTCCTGATGTTTGTAACCCAACAATATCAAAACACTCTTGATATCTTGTTTTCTGGTACTCCTACAAGTGATACTATAACCTCTCTGCATTTGAATTGATCTCTATGGGAATTGGGGGGTGGGACTAGATTTAGCTGTAAATTACACTGGAACAGTATGGGACACATGGTTAGCTAATTGGCTCTAAGTCATCATGGGTCTGACGTGTCAAACAAGTCTTAAACCATCACTCTGCTGCCAGATATACAGTAGATATGGATGGATAACTTGAAGGGTTTCTTCTCTTGACTAACTTAAACTTAAATCATGGCCTGAGGGAGTACTGAAACACAGTCAAATGCTCAGCCTAAATATTTGTAGTGCTTGTAACACTAACAGAATACATACAGTCCCTTTTGGCCTTAGATAAATTAGTGCTCCATGTTCTCTGTATACATGGATGACATATTACACCATGTAGCTAGGAGTAGTGTCCAGCATTAAATTAATGACTTTTATGTGAAGGCTGTGTGAGGATAAGACTGTGTTTCTCTCTCCTTGGGCTGTTTCTCTGACTGAGCTTGTTCAAAAACACACATGTGCAGTTTATGATTTAGTGACCATTATACAGTCCCTGTGCTGCCCTTCTTTTTATTGATAACAAAAACGTACACATGAATCTCCGTATTCTCACGAGGAGATCAACATATACACGCATGCGCGTGCACACATACGCATGCGCGCACACACACACACACACACACACACACGCACACGCACACACGTGTGTCATGCACAGTTAGGCAGATGAATACCCAAGAAGGCAGTAGCTATGCCATGTCTTCTCAACATTAAATATGATACATTAATTGAGGCTTCATTGTTGGGGATTTCCAGTCATTTTGGCTTGTGGATCCATAAGCAAATACAATAATCCTCCCGATACCTGGCATAAAAAAGTTTTAAGTTTTTACATTTTTTGACATTATACAAATATGTTGCAGTGAATACATTTCAAAAGTATTATTCATTCTATTTTTATTGAATGTCCCTTTAATGTAGGTTTCGGCATAGTTTAATATGGTTCTTGCGATAAAAACCAGAGACTCGTCCCCTACAGCAGACAAAAAATGAATTGCCGAGTCTTTTGAGGATATTATAAAAGAGTGCAAATGAGCTGCTTGGCTTCATTTATTCAATTATGAAAATGTACAACAGATGCAGCACTTTCTGATGATTCTGAAAATCAGTTGTCTTTCATTGGACTAACAGAAACAAATCTGTGGCTCCAGAATGCTACAATTCAAGCCATGATAGAACACATTTATTTAGTCAGATGCCAGCCCTGGACAAGAGATAAATAGCTGTGTGTTTTTTTTTAAGTATAATCTAATCCAAAAGAAACAATAATAATAATTTAAAAAAGTGTCACTTTCTTTGCCAACTCCACCACCAGACCCCAATTTGGAAAGCCTCCACTTGAATGAGGAATGGAATACATTTAGCACATGCATGAATAAACTAAAATGGCTATTGTAGCCTTGGTGGGAAAGTAGGAGCAGAGACGGGACAGATGTATTATGTCAATGCCATATGGCCATTGTTCAACAAAATGAGCCAATCGGATGCAACGTGATCACAAATTGCATTCATCACACTTGTATTTGTCTGTATTTGTTCTCACCGGTGGCGTAATTTCAAGTTATTCAAGATAATTCCAAGTTATCATGCCAATATTTCCTAGATTATTTAATCATAAAAATCTGAAAAGATGTTTTAAATGCAAAAGAAAAAAGAAGAATTGTACATGATACAAATGATACTATATTATCATATTATATTCTCACGTAAGAGTGTTGGATTCATTGCATTTTGAATTATTAATGTGCGTAATTACACTTGTTCTTCATGCTATAAATACATGTTTATGTATTTCTTTTTTTTATTCTTATTTTATAGCATATGCATTGTACTTGTCTCTGTGCCTTCATTGAATAGACATGCAAACATACTAATACAAAATGTTCCCTTATATATTTAAACTAAGGCAAAAACAATGACTGGTTTAGGATTTTTGATTAGTTGTGGAGCAACAATAGCTGCTAATTACAACCTTGAAGACACTCCACCAGTCTTGATAGATAAGTCCTTTATCACAGCTATTTGAAATGTTTATGAAAAAAGGAGAAACACAATCTCACAGTAAAAGCCTGTTTCTGATGACTGTGCCCCTATGTGAACATCACTGCCCAGGTTATGGACACCCATGCATGGGAGGCTATTTCTAATCTATTGTAGCACTTTTTGGCCCTGTGTGTCCTGATAATCTGCATGATGGTAAGAGGGGATGTTCTGATTGCCCCTCCCTTTTTCCATATAAAGCTCTAAAATGGAGTCATAAGGACATGCTTGCCCTCTTTAGGGTTGGTAGTACAGTGCAGTATTTCGGTGACTCCTGCAGTCCCCAGCTGGGACACTGCTCCACTGTAAAGCATTTGGCCAGAATGTATTCAGTGCACATCCATTGTACAGTGCAGTCTGTTGGTATTTCGTCAGTGACACAGTTTTTGTTGTTTTGGTTCTGTACTCCAGCACATAGGATTTGAAATCAAACAATGACTATCAGGTTAAAGTGCAAACTGTCAGCTTTACAGGTTAATTATGCAGGCTTTTTAGCCTCGCTGTGGTCCTGTGTTTACAATCAAATAAGTCTTCTCCTCTGTCCTCAACCCCTCCCACTTTGGCCGTCTAGCTACCTAACGTAGCTAGCTGGAGGTAACGTTACTTACAGGTCCAACAGAAAACATGGCAACTCTGCGCCGCTTTTCATCCCCTTGCAAAACTGTAGCTATCGCAGTCAGGGAAAGGCAATCACTTGTTTGAATCTGCATCTTGAACGTGCCCTGTCGGCTTGTTGTTTGGCTTTGCTGAACTTTCCCTTCTTCACCTCCGCCATTGCAATAGCTAGCTAGCTACAAACTCTCCACTGACACCTCACATTCTCTGTAGCCACACCCACCCCTCACCACACAGAAAAGAGTGCCACGCCCAGAAACATCCCGGACACATCTTCGAATAATAAGCAGGCAGAGGAGCACATATTCAGCAAATGTGTTCAAAGACAGAGATTGCCGGTGTATCACAGATATGACTTAATGTCACACCCTCCTGCCATTCTGTGTTTGTTTTCTTGTTCTTCCTCTCTTGCTCTCTGTCTTGCAGGGGTGCTCATGAGCAGGTGTCTGGCGCAATGCGGGTGGAGTCTACAGTTTAAATAATGGGGGCAGAGAGCGATTTCTCTCTCCTTGAGCGGATGCACCCAAACAATTTCCCGTCTTCTGTTTGTTGTTTAAGTTGATCGTGTTTGTCTTCATCCTTGTTTTAGTCATTATTTCTGGTGGTATTTCCATTACGGTGTGAAATGGGACCTGTTGTTTTTTGACCATGCCGCTGCCCATCAGGAACAGTGGAGTGCTTGTGCCCTCCACAACCCTGGGGTCGCATTGTGGGTAGGTGCGAGAAACCCCTTTACCTCACTATCGGGGTTACGGCTTTAATTTGGTTTGGTTGTGTTTTTCCTCATGTATGTTTCTGTTACAGTTTTTTTACGATTGCTTTGACTCATTTTGCACAGCAGAATTTCAATGTTCAAAACTCAAAATGCAAAGTGCCAAACTGACTTTCAAAATTCATACTCTAAGACACTACATCCTATGCTGACATACAAAGTGTAAAACCGTTAACGCAAAGTGCTAAACTGACTTGCAGAATTCCTACCTTAGGACACTACATCCTATGCTGACATACAAAGTGCAAAACTGTTAATACAAAGTGGCAAACTCTAAATCATATGCTCCATTCTCAGAATACAGCCACCTAATATTACAACAATGTTCAAATGTTTATTACTACAAATGCAGATCACTAAATCAATTCAACAGGTGTTTGTAGTCATGTCTCAGTACTTCCAACCACCTTGCCCAGGTGAGTAGCATTGCAACACAATTGATAATATCTTCACCACTACATAAAAGACTGCTTAGAAACCTGAATGGCAGTTTCTGACAACATGGAGCAGGTCAGTGAGGTTGAGGTTGGTAACGAAGGACAGGGTCATGGTCGTGGACCATGTACAGTAAATATACAGTATATAGGTAATAGGTACTGTACATGCCTAGTTTGCCTAGACCCGGCCCTGAGACCATTGGGCAGGCCCACACACATCCATCCCTGATTGGTCATCCTGACCCTCTGCTGGGGGCATACAACTCCGTGCGCCTCATACATTTTCTGGATGGGCTGTACAACCGTCTCGTACAGCCAAATGCTCAGATGGTGTTCATCATTGTCTGTGACAATGTAAACTTCTATCGTGCATTGGCTGTGCAAGACTGGTTTACAGCCCATCCATACTTCCGATTCCAATTCCTTCCACCTTACTCCCCCTGAACCCCATCGAGGAGTTTTTCTCGGCCTGGAGGTGGAAGGTATACAATAGGTGTCCATATGAGCAGGAAACGCTCCTTCAGGCCATGGATGAGGCATGCGATGACATTACAGCCCAGCAGTGTCAGGGGTGGATAAGGCACTCTAAAAGATTTTACCAGCGCTGTCTTGCCAACGAAGACATCAGATGCAACGTCAACAAAATTCTGTGGCCAAATGCAGCGGAGAGGCAAAATGCTGCTTAAGCACCGAGAAGCAGTTTTTTTTTTTACTTTACAGTAAAGTTTGTTGTTACTGTAACTGTTTTTGCTTTTACTGTTGTTTTTACTGTGCAATACAGTTGAGTTTACAATACTGCATTACTGTATGATTTTTCTTTAATGATTAAACTTCATATAATCTAATCTAATAACACAAGCGCAAAACTGCAGTCTATCACAGGGGATGATTGCTGTACATAATTTCAAGCATTTATGAGGAAATGACCATTGCATAGTCTTTTTTGGTAACAAATATTTTGTGTTTTACCACATATTTGATAATGGCTGTTGTATTTGAAAATGCACCAATAATTAAACTTCAACGATATACATATCCACTGTTTTGACACTATGATAAACTTTAGCATGGAATACAATCTAATTTGGTTCAGTTGTTTCTATTGTGCATGCTATATATGATTTTGGGCCCAAAATTAGGAGTATAGCATTTTGCGTTATGACCAAAAAACACTTTCAAACTCTTTTTTTATCAGAAGGATTTTGTGTTTGGCAGCATTATTTCATGATGACTGTTGTATATTGAAAATGCAGCAATGATTTAACTTCATTGTTTGAAATATCTAATGTTCTGGTGCTGTGATAAACTTTTGCATATAATATTCTCTGATTTGACACTGGTATTTTTATTTTGCATGCTACATTACATTTTGAATCCAAAATGAGCAGTATAGCATTCTGTGTTAAGAGTTTTGCACATTGAAACTCTGTTGTGCAAAATGAGTCAAAGCAATCGTAAAAAACTGTAAATCCACTGGTTATGTTGTGTGATTTAATAAATATCACTTTTGTTTTTTTGTAAATGCCTTGCTGGGTCTGTTATATGTTCAGACTTTGGCTATTTTCTTTGTTTGTTGAGGTTCGGGCCGTAACATATAATTGGGGGCTCATTGGTTATTTTATATATATATTATCTTGAAAATATTTAATATTTTCAAGGTAAAAATCCCGCATAATTCACCTTTAATTTAAGTGTATCTACATCCATATCGGGTGAACAAACCACTAAAGCCCTTTTCATACATAATACACCCATTTTAGGAGCCAAAAGTAACTACAAATTAACATATTATCTTAAATAAAGTCAAAGTACCTTTGATGTGTCTAATATTCAAATCTAATTATTGTAGAAAAATGGTCCACCGCATTAAATTCTGATTTGGATTATGCATTCATATTAAAGAACGATTATGGTCTGTAAAAACATCCAATCGACCAGAAACAGAGCTGATGTACACCTCAAAACATTGAAGGGCCCAGAAAAAACCCACATGATGCTCAGCCCCTCTGTAGTCCTGTTGCAACAGAATGGCGTCAGCGCCAACCCTGCTAGCGGCAACCTGCAACACAACCTGCCTATCAAAATGGGGAGCAGCAAAAACAGGAGCGTTTGCAGACTTAAATGCCTCCTCGCAACAATCAGACCAAATAAAGGGAACTTTGCCACCTAACAATTCAGTCAGGGGTGCAACAACGGTGAAGAAGTTTCGGCAAAACCCACGGCAATACCCTAATCATCCCAAGGAAGTGCTTTCTTATTGGTTTGTACTGTACAATTATCAATCACCTCAACTATAGCTTTAATGGGCTTAACCTGGCCCTGGATGACCACCTTATACATGACTGTTGCCTGAGCAAACTTTGCTAAATTGACGGTCAAAGAAGCATTCCCAGGTGAAAAAAGATTATACTTGAAATATACTTTTTCAAAGTATACTTTTAGTAGTTTTTGTACTAATTATGTACTTTGTGCTAAATTGGCTGTGCTTTAAGTATACTAAGTACACTAAAGTTGTTCAAAAGTAGAACTTAAGTTCTATTTAAGTGTACAAGTACAGTGTGTATGTTAAAATGAGACTATTTTTAGCGTACTTAAGTAAATTTAAGTGCACTAACAAAAAATATGATTTGTTGGTATCTTAAATTTAATTATGTCACCAGTGTGTTTGAAACAAACACATATTCAACATGTAGAGGCCAGGAGCCACTAAAGACAACAATGTCTTCCATATATGCAGCACAACCCTCCAAGCCAACACAGCACAAGTCTCCAAAAGGTAGAAGGATAGCTACATTTACATACATTTTACATTTTAGACATTTGGCAGACGCTCTTATCCAGAGCGACGTACATTAGTGCATTTTCCAACCTGAACAAGTGCGTTAAAAACAACCCTAAAAGGTAAATACAAATTCAAACACCGGGCGCAGTCAGTATGATTTTTTATTTTTTATTTTTTTTGGGGGGGGGGGGGGGGGGACCACACGATATCAATCATTGGCGTGCACAACAGTAAGCCAATAAGTAACCTTACAAGTATCGAACTAGAAGCTTGAACCACTTAAACAAGGATTTAAACACAATCAAGGGAGGTCACAAGGAGGTAGGGAGGGGTGGAGAGAGGTGCAGCTTAAAGAGGTGAGTCTTCAATCTGCGCTTGAAGGCGGTCAGACTTTCTGTTGTTCTGACCTCCACGGGGAGCTCATTCCACCACCGTGGGGCCAGGACAGACAGACGTCGAGACCGGGTGCTAGTATGAAGTGGGGGGGGTACCAGTCGTCCTGAGGAGGCTGAACGCAGGGATCTGGTAGGTGTGTAGGGTCTGATGAGCTTTTGGAGGTATGGAGGGGCTGATCCTCGGACTGCCTGGAAGGCGAGCACCAATGTTTTGAATTTGATGCGAGCCATCACAGGTAGCCAGTGGAGGTCAATGAGCAGGGGGGTGACATGGGAGTGTCGGGGGAGGTTGAAGACCAGGCGCGCTGCTGCGTTCTGGATAAGTTGAAGGGGTCTGATGGCCGATGCTGGCAGGCCAGCCAGGAGAGAGTTGCAGTAGTCTAGGCGGGACAGCACCAACGCTTGGACCAGGAGCTGGGTTGAGTGGGTGGTGAGGAAAGGGCGGATTCTCCTGATGTTGTACAGGAAGAACCTGCACGCCCGGGTTACCACTGCGATGTTCTCGGAGAGGGACAGCCTGTTGTCCATCACCACTCCGAGGTTCCTGGCACAGGGCGTTGGGGTCAGTGGAGTGTCCCCTAGGGAAATGGAGAGATTGAGAGGGGGAGAGGTTAGAGCAGGAATGTAGATGAGCTCAGTCTTGCCTGGATTGAGCTTCAGATGGTGGTTGTCCATCCAGCTCTGGATGTCTCTCAGGCAAGCGGAGAAAGCTACTGCAATAAGAGCTACACAACTCCTTCATAAGCAGTACATAGCACTTCCATAAGTACCCATGATTCATGCATGCTTATCTGAATAACTATAAATAGGCATCTGGTGTGTTATGTCAATGTTGATGCGGCAAGTGACATTGCCATGATATACCAAGTGGCACACGCCATATGCCTAGTTGCAGCTATTGACATAAGAATTCATGAATGTTTATGAATGTAACACATATGAAGGATTTATGTAGCTCTTATTAAACGGCAACTATTTTAAAGCCGGAATTTATTGTTTTATTGAAATATAATTATAGTGATATAGCTCTGAGCTGGGAGTTTCAGAAAGTGTATAGATACAAACACATGTGCTGTGATGTAAATACAGGTACTGTGCTGTGTCTACTGTTACATTTCTCATCTTCATTTAATATTGTAGTCCTTTTTCTTCTTTGAAATATTTAGCATATTCAAGTAACAAAATTAAAAAATCATCCTCTACAGGTGAACTGTAGGTGAGCAGACAAGGTGATATCAAATTATGTCATATGAATGCACATGAAAATATGTTTTTTGTTGAGGTTGATTAATATAAATACAAACACCCAGTGCTTTTCTAACCATTTTTAAAAAGCATGCCGAAACCTGAATGCTGGCACAGTTCTGTGTGCAATGAGATAGGTGTTGCAAAGTGTGTCTGCTTATTTATTTATTAAAATAAAATACAGTGACGGTACACTAACACTTAAGCAGTAACAAAATGTAGGAGTGTTTAATATCACATACAGGTTTGCATATTTACCACTGTTGTTTATTGAAAAACGTTATTTATAAAAATACCAAGGTGCAGTATCTGACCTCAACAGACAACAGACACCAACAAACTGAATATTTAATTTTCTTTAATTAACAGTTGCTTTTGGTCGATATGGAATGTATAATTAAGGCCGCTGACGTAAACACCTTTCAGAGGTTCTTACTTAAGAAATATCTACTTTGCATGCACAGTTTTATTAGCAAAATAAAACATTTATTTTCTTCATATTTGCCTCCTGGACATCATATAATTATCAAAAATGAAACCTGTTCTGTCAAAACATGATTCACAAAGAAAGAAAAAAAAAAGCCAGGTCTCCTGTAATCTCTCTGGGAAAACAGCCGTATTCACAAAGTAAAACAGTAGATTTGATTTTGCTACGAGTGTTCCAGAGCTGGAAAATGCCAAAAAAAAATTAAATAAAATGCACATGTGCATATCTTTTTATCTGGGGCTATAAAAACACCAGCAAATATGACTTCAAACTTTTCCGGATAATCCGTATCATGCTTCTTATAGAAGGGTTAGATCTACAGTTCTATTTTGTTCCTTAGACCATTAGGGTTGTCAATATGGATGGCCTTCCGGGGCCAGATGCATCGAGACTCTTATACCAGAATTTGTCATGGTACATGACCCCCGCGTAGTGACGTAATTCAGCCCATAAAGGGGGGGAGCGTCACTGTGGAAGTCCTCTTCCATTTTCTCGCCAATGCATATCGAGACTGTTTGTATCCTGTGTGAATCCCACAGCGCCTTGTGACTTCAGTCGGGGCTACGATTCTTATTGTTCAACACGATTTTTATCGTCCTCCAAAGGCGGCGATAAGCACTTACGAGCGATATCTGCGGATAGCCTTGTTATCTTGCACGAATGTGGATACTGCAGCGGTAGGCACGTGTGCTACTGCATTTACTGCGTTCACTCAAGCGAACCAAGTTACGTGGTGAACAGGTTTGTATGCAGTAAAGTACAGGTTTTTATCTTTCTGTGATTTAATTGATCGAACCTGGGTGGGAAGAGTGTACCCCGGTGAGATCTACTACCAAACAATCGGCGAGCTACGGCTCCATTGATTGATTCTAAGTCTGTACTGGCTGCTCGAGCACACCAGTGAGGCTTCCCTATATAGATTGGTTTATAAGGCAGAGTGCACGTGCTTCGCTACACTATCTGCCCCGACTTCCCGTACTAAAGACCACTGCCATGTTGTATCGTCTGCAGGTGCTCTTTATTGTACCAAGGCACGAGATTCTATTGATCGAACCTGGGTGCGGAAAGTGTACCCCAGTGAGATCTGCTACCGTACAATCGGCGAGCAACAGCTCTGGCCAATCGGTTTAGCGTGGGGCTATATCATAGAGAATCATACCATACCTAGACGATTGGCTGATATGCACACAAACAGTTTTACACACTGCCGAGACGTTGGAGCATATCGCCAAGTTGAACATCAACGTCAACGCCAGGCGAGGACCTGCGGGACGCACACCTGATATGTCCAGTGCATGCACTGCGACGCCAGGTCGAAGCTACCGCTTCCTTCAGACGTACAGGGCAACTCTTTGTCTGCTACGGCAAGACTAAAGGGAACACCACTTTCGGCTCAAAGCCTCTCCCGGTGGGTAGTGAAGGCAATAGCCACGGCCTATGAGGCTAGCGCTTAACCCTCGCCTATTGATATCCCACTTATATTGATCCACCAGAAGTATGGCTACCTCATTGGCAGCCCTGGAAGGCGTACCTCTTAAAGAAATTTGTGAAGTGGCAACGTGGGCGTCCCCCTGCACATTTACGAGGTGTTCTCACGTCAATGTGGCGCCAGGCTCAACGGTCAGTGCAACCGTCTTACCTGCAGCCTTGGCATCCACGTAAGGATGATGGTAACACTTTGGGTATTACGTCATTCATATTGATGACCCTAATGGTCTAAGGAACGAAATAGAATGACCATGTTCTATGAGTTCCGGATGACCATTAGGGATCATGGTCACTCGGGACCTTTTTTTATTTTTTTTTATTTCAGATTTTTTCCCATTTAGGTAGCCAATTGTACCCTAACTAATTCAATTTCCTGTGTAGCAACCGCTTTCAGAATTTGCCGCTGGACCCCGTCAGCCGGTAGTAGGAAAGAGGTCGCCACGCCCTCTTCAGGCCGTGACTCCTCAAGCTCTTGACCATGATTCCAGCTCACCCGAGGTCATTTATATGCGACGATTTTCACCCACCGAGTCCTCCCCCCACCCTGAAGGCACCAGGCATACTCGGATCTGGCAGGACCAGGGATCGAACCCCTGATCCTTGGGGCGCAACCGCACAGACAAAGTCTGCGCCTTAGACCGCTGCGCCAACCGCCGTCACTCGGGACCTTTTAAGGGCGTAAAGAATGTTCCGCGGGGGTCATGTACCATGACAAATTCTGGTATAAGAGTCTCGATGCATCTGGCCCCAGAAGGCCATCCATATTGACAACCCTAATGGTCATCCGGAACTCATAGAACATGGTTGCAGTCGTAACCGTACGTTATGTGGCCACTGTAAAAAAAAATTAATAAAATAAGTAAATACAGCTATTGAGAAATCGCTGTTTGCAGTTTCCAATAACGTGCTATTTATTAAAGAGAGTAAACAGTGATCAAGATCTCCAGTCACACCATGCAAAACAAGGCAGAGAAGATACCAATAAATGACACAATGCGTGTCTTTATACTTCACAGGACCGACCATGATTGTCCAACCACAGTGAACAAATCATTCTCCTACCACAGGAGCAGTGATTACAACATGTTAGCACATGGACTAAATGTCCATCTGTAGTCTGTCCTGTAATGTTCTATGCATGTACTGTAAGTAGTTTGTGCCACATCAACATTAATTGTCTCCCAGACAACTGAACGCAAAATAACTCTCAGGACTCTTTGTAAATGAAGTTGCATATGAATTTGACGTATATTCCTTACAGTGCACCTGCATGCTCTTGTTTCAGCTCAGCCTCGTCTGACTTCTAAAACATTTTCTCCAGCAATATTATTACAATAACTTCCGATGTTCCACCCTCACACTGCCTTTCATTTACAGGGATATTGTTCTGCCTCTTCAGCGAAATGTCTCAAGAAATAAATGAATAAAAAAATCCCAAAAAAACAAACAAAACAGAAACACTGAGGCCCATAATGAGGGGTATGTTCATTTTTAGATCATTTTAACATGCAGTACTACGGAGTGAGCAGTCTCTACACCCCCAGTTGAGAGACTCACTTTTGCAAGCTGCCTTACTGCAGATAGAGAAATGCAGGAGCCGCCTTCCCGGCTGTCACAGAATGTTACTGAAACATTTTTACAATGTACCAGTTTGTGTAAGGTTGTGTGAGGTTGCTCAGAACAAAACAAGCAAATAGCAATGTTTCTTTTTTTCCCCACCCAAAATATACTTTTGAGAAATGTTGGTTCACATATTTTTTTGTTCAGAAAAAATAAATGTTAAAGATGTGTTTGTGACTAAAAAAAATAATAAATAAATAATAATAATAATAACAAGGACACAACTATTTTATTCTCAAGCTGAACTTTAAAAAAATGTTATTTGTCTTGCTGAGTTGCTTGAACACTGCCTTCCATTGTTGAGACCAACATTCTCAGCGCACAATCTAGAGCAGCAAGACCTCATATGACTATAAAGCATATTTCGGCATAGTATCTATTAAGTAAAAATATTTCCAAGAAAAAGCCCTTTTGTAGATTAAGTAATACAATGCATACGTATAAACAGAGACGTGAATATGGAATATTTTTGTTTTTATGAACATTTACAAAACTATATATTTTCAAACATTATACAAACTGCAGGCAACTTGCATTTAATAAATGACTGACAATATTTAAGAAAAAAGTAAATATTATTTTCGCTGCCATACTCACATTGTACACTTTCTCACACTGTTCTCTTTGGTTAATTAATTTCCCTTTTAACAACATTCCCTTCTCGTTAATTCACAACAGTCTTAGTTGTTTATTTGTACATATTATTTAGGTCATAAATAAACTGGGGACAAGAACAAATTTAATTATACTATTAGATACTTTTCACAATTTTTTTAAGCTTTTAATGAATAGATGCATGGAAATTGGGGTAGAATTCTGAAATCTATAGCTGATTGTGTAATATATGTCATATGTTAATGTAAATATTTAATGTTTTAGCCTTGTCTGCTTTTCCCTGTTGTCTTGGCCATATTTCTGATGGGCCAGAGTGAAATAAAATAAACCAGTTTTGTGGTAGAAAGCCAGTTGTATCAAAAACACAATCTGATTGGTGGTTCAAGTTGTGCCCCACCCTTTCCTCCTCCCCTTAACCCCTTTCTTTTTTCTCCTCCTCCTTGGAGACAACACCAAGTTCAGCCCTGAAAATAAAAAAATAAAAATAACAAACTTGAAGTAAACTTCAGAAATATTTACTCTTGTCGTTTTCTGTACTTGGTGGTGGGGATTAAAAAAAAAAAAAACTCCCACGGTGGTCAGGACAGCCGAATCTTTGTTTGTCTTCAAAAGCAAACTGAAAATCCGCCTCTTCAGACCGCATCTTGGTTCCGCTTCCATCTCCACCCCCCTAACACTCCTACCTTTTGTACTTTGATATTTCTTTATAATTTTAGTTTTTTCTTCTTAGGGCTTATTGTGGATGTAATCTGTATGTTTTCAGAAGTTGCACTTTGATATTTGCTTAGCATAATGAAGTTGCAGCAGTGGTTTACAGTATATATACATATACTATGGCACCATTACTCATATAAATCAGATGAATGCACTAATGTTCTTCTACATTGAGTTAAGAGCATCTGTTGAGTGAATGGAATATAAATGGTGGACCCTCTTCAATTTCAGTTCAGTATACAAAAATGTTTGTTTGCAAATAAAAACCTTCAGCATGTGTGTCACACACATCTATGATGGTCCACATGAACTGTGTGGGTGTGCGTGTGTGTGCGTATGCGTGTGTGTTTGTGTGCATATGCGTGTGTGTGTGTGTGTGTGTGTGTGTGTGTGCGTGCGTGCGTATGTGTGTGAGTGTGTGTGTGTGTGTGTGTGTTTGCGCATGTATGGTGTGTGTGAGTGTGTGTGTATATGTGTGCATGCATGTGTGTGTGTGTGTGTCCGTGAGGAAGTGTTGGTGGACTTGTCAGCGGGATTAGAAAAGATGAAGTGTTTGAGGGGGAAAAGGCAGAGGTGATCTTGCATCCTGTGCTCTGGTATTTAAAGATTTATAGAGGGACAAAAGTGAGTTTATCACAGGGCTTGGCTGGAGGCTCTGGACTTGTGTGGCGGATTTTTGGGGGGACGGGGGAGAAGCTGATAAACGACAGCGCCGGGGCGCTAGATAAATGGCCCCGGTGATGCGCCGCGTGCGTTTATCAGCGGCACCGCAAACCTTTTTATCTTAATGAAGAATGCTGTTTACAGGGCTCCCGCAGTGGTGCCTCCATCCTCTCTATAACTTTTTATACTTTGTTTTATTGCGCAAAGCAAATACGTGGATGGATGGGCGAAAAGAGGAGTGAAGGGTTTCCTCAGAAGAGGCAGAGGAAGGACTCTGGGGACAGCATTTTTTTATATTAACCGGATTAATTTACAGTCTCCCTGCGCGCTCAAGAAATGCCACTCTCCATTTACCATCTAAAGACCAGCGGGCAGGATAAATGGTGTCTTAGTATGCTGCAAGCAACTGAAAATTGCAAGACTTCAATGTCGTGCTTTAGAGGCCACGCTTCGGAACGGAAGGTGTTTGACAGTGCAAGTGCAGAATTTCACTCTCCTAATTCTCACGTTATGGCTGTGAACAGGGGCCGCAGTGTGTAAACCCACTCACTTATTTACTGATACGAAGCAAATGTACAATATTTATTTTTGGTCCAAATGAAATTATTGAAGTATTACACAATAAAGAAATAGACAGGGATGGTGCAAAGGATATACAGAGCATCAGACTACTCCTCTCTCTACCCCGGCACAGAGTAGGAACTATCAGCACTCCAGCTAGAGTTAGACACCATTTCATCAAAAAGTGTATTCTGGACTTACTCAGGCATGAGAACATGCAGGCCGAGACGTGCAACTAGCACTCTTGCACAAACCTACACACACACACACACACACACACACACACACACACACACACACACACACACACACATACATACACAGACACATGCAGTACATACACAAATACACAAACACACATAGGCATACAGTGCAGTCCATACGTATTTGGACAGTGACACATTTTTGGTTGCTTTGGCTCTGTACTCCAGCACATTTTATTTGAAATGATACAATGAATATATGGTTAAAGTGCATACTGTTAGATTTAATTTGAGGGTATATAGTACATCCATATCAGGTGAACCATGTAGGAATGTCAGCCCTTTTTATACACAGTACCCCAATTTGGGGGACCAAAGGCAATTGGACAATTAATGCTTCTTGGCCAGCTGTGTGTTGTTGCATCATTAGTTCATGCACAAGAAAGTTAACAAACATTCGAGAGTTGATTCCAGGTGTGGGATTTGCATTTGGTGTCTGTTGCTGTAGTCTCTGAACCTGAGGACCAAAGAAGTGTCAATGCCAGTAAAGCAAGGCATCATGGGTTGGAAAAATCTGAAAACAATCAGAGACGCAGCTAAAAATCAAAGCTGCTTTATACATGTTTAAGAGGAGAGAACACAATGGTGAGCTCAGCAATAATAAACAACCTGCTAGACCACGGAAGACCACTCTACTGGACCGATGAATGATACTTTCATTTGTGAAGTAAAACCCATTTTCAACTGTCAAACAGATCAATAACACTCTCCATAGATGTGTTACAGATATGTGTCAAAAATAATAAGATGACTACACCAGCATAACCTCAGAGGGTTTAATGCAAGATGAAAACCACTGGTAAGCCTCTATAACAGAAGGGCCAGGTTTTAAAAGAAAATTGTGGACAGATGAGATGATTAGTAACCTATACCAAAGTGATGGAAAGATAGAAGTGTAGAGAAGGATTAACTGAATTTGACAGAACATCTTATCTGCTCAGATCCAACCAAATGCCTCAAAACTTATTGGACGGCGCTTCACCTTGTAGTAGAACAATGACCTCAACCACACTGCTAAAGCAAGCAAGGAGTTTTCCAGGCCAAGTCAATCACCCGACCTGATTTAAATTAAACATGCATTTTCAAGATCCCCTGAAAAAGTCCCTGAAACAAACAGAAACCTAATATGGCTGCAGTACAGGCCTGGCAGAGCATCACCAGTGCCAAGTACTAAATATGATTATTTAAGATTAAGTTAATTTGTCCATCTACATTTAGTCCCCTTAAAATGTGTGGGACTATGTATAAAAGGGCTGTAATTCCTGCATGTATCTCTGGATGTAAATACCCTTAAAATAAATCTGACAGTCTGCACTTTAACCACATATTCATTGTTTTATTTGAAATCCAATGTGCAGGAGTGCAGAGCCAAAACAGCACAAAAATGTGTCACTGTCCAAATACTTACGCTCTGCACTGTGTATGCACACAAATGATCCACACACACACTTAGATACATGCACGCGCACACACACACAGACACACACACACACACACACACACACACACTTCATACATCACTGATTCAGAAGGGAAAATGTGCAATTTCTGAAGAAAAAATAAAAACGAGGACAAATCTTCATCTCAATTTTCAAATTGTGCAGCCTGTCTGTGAACTTGTTTGAGTGGCAGTGTAGAAGTGAAGTTTCCACAAGGGGAAGGCTGTATCAGATCCGTACTTAAACTATGAGAACTCGGCTAACTTTGTGTTGTCCTGAGCCATTAGTTTGGTCACATACCGTAGAGCC
>CM056376.1:109527575-109730754 GCA_029718625.1 Synaphobranchus kaupii | reverse complement strand
TTCCAGGATGACAAAGCCCCTATATTTACTGAAGTTCCCTAACAGGAAAATAAAAGTTATTCTATTCTATCCACAGGGCATGAGGGGTCACTGAACAGTTTGATGAGTATGAAAATGATGTGAATCATCTGTTATGGACCTGGCTGTTTGCCGCTGTTTATGGAGTGTTCTGAGTGTAAATTGCATGATTTGCCCTGACAGTAGTTCCATGGCTTAGACTTATCAACTGTTGCCATGGGCACAATTTCAAAATTTTCTTTCAGGTTGTCTCTCAAAAAATTCACAAAATAGGTTAAGATAGCCATGCTGTAGGGAATATTCATTTAAATCTATACACATGGCGTCACTTATATACTGCAATACGCCACTACCATCCTTATAAACTGGTGGCATAGTTTTTGTATAATAAATCAGTCTTATAAACCTTTATATACTATTCTCAAAAGAGAATATACTGACTAAAAATGGGTAACTTGAATTAATAATTCAATTAATTACCAATAAAATTACACATTAATAATTATCTCAGCATAATCACAATATTATGTACTCAGATACCGAATTAATATAAACGATTCAGCTAAAAGGTGAAGGCATTTGGGGAATCCCTGCAATTAGCATTGGCTGATTCAGTTCACCACAAGAGCAACATTAACAGGCAATCTTGAAAAATGTGATAGTTTATTGAACACAAAGTACCAAACAGAGCAAAGCACGATTCACTACTATAATGTACAACAAACTATGTGTGAGTGCGTGTGTGTGTGTGTGTGTGTTTGTGTGTATGTGTGTGTGTGTGTGTGTGTACGCGCGCGTTGGGTGCACGTGGGGGTTTCCATGTTCTCCTGCATGTGGGGGGTTGCCTCGGACACGTGTTCAGAGAGAACAAAGTACCTAAAATGGAGGGAGGTTTGAAACTAGCTTTCGCTGGAGCTAGCTAACTGTGGCGCATGAACCATACCATACACATAAGGGATAGCCGTAAGGTTATTGGTGTGTGTGCGTTGAGATCAGCGTGCAGTGTTAAGATTACCGGTTAGTGTTGGGGGGGGGGGGGGGCACATCAACAGAACTTGCTTGTATTTTAACAGGCTGCCATAGGTAGGAGTGACTCACCATATTTACAATGAATAATTTTTTTGAATTGATCACCAGTGATCTTAATGAGAGTGTAGGATATTGTGCAGTACACACTATGGAACATCATTTAACAAGACTGTTGACAGAAAAGCTCTCTTTCTCTTTCTCTCTCATTCTCTTCCTCTCATTATCTCTCATTCTCCTTCCCTTCATGCTCTCTTGAAAAAAGTACCTTCCTTCCATAACTTTTACTTTAATCAGGATCAGACATTTTCCATTCATTGAAAGCATTTTAAAATAGATAAAAATAATTATGAAAAAAATGCATGCTAAAATAACATACTTAACCACACACACACACACAACACACACACATGCATGCACACACACACACACACACACACAGGTACACACGTACACGCACACACACACACACACACACACACACACACACAAACACACACACACACACACGCACACATACAGATGGGTGACACATTAAAGAAAAAAACAACATAAAGGGTCTGATTTACTAAGATCTTTAGCAAGTGCAAAACCTTTTAGTACATGCAAAACCAATAACATGACCAATGTTTGGTCATGGTATTTGTTTTGCACCAATCATTGGTTGTGTTATTAGTTTTGCACATGCTAAAGCTCAGGCCCAAAGTGTCTTAGTAAGGTGTTGGGCCACCACTAGCTGCCAGAACAGCTTCAATGATTCTAGTCTCTGGAACTTTACTGGAGGGATGGAACACCATTCTTCCAAAATATATTCCCTCATTTGGGGTTTTGATGACGGTAGTGGAGAGTGCTGTCTAACACGTCAGTCCAAAATCTACCATAGGTGGTCAATTGGGTTCCTATGACCGTGAAGGCCATAGCAGATGATTCACATCATTTTCATACTCATCAAACTGTTCAGTGACCCCTCATGCCCTGTGGATAGAATAGAATAACCTTTATTTTCCTGTTAGGGAACTTCAGTAAATATAGAGGCTTTGTCATCCGGGAAGAGAATGCTCCCATCAGGATAAAAATGTTTCATCATAGAATAAAGGTGATCACTCAGAATACCTGTATTGATTTGCAGTGACCCTTCCCTCTAAGGGGACAAGTGCAACCGCGGTTTTTCCTTTAATTTGTCTGTCTGTATATACTGTACATAGCAAGTTTTTGTGAACGTGTGGAAAAGATCCAAAGTAAGAGTTATGAGCTTTCTTGACTACAGAGACTTTATTCCTCAGAAGACAGATGTGCTCATGGTGGAGTCTCTGGGACATGTGGAACAGATGACCCAAATCTCTACTGACAAGCAGTCACAGCTGCCACTTAAACACTCTCTGGATCGCTTGCACACTCAGTAAACAGTGGCAAACAGTCGGCCGTCTCTCTCCTACGGCAGCGTGTTAAAATACAAACAAGTTACAAGTTCTGTTGATGTACAGTACAGTACAGAAAATTGAGAATGACACTACCTGAGGATAAGTTTGATAAAAACAAACTGGCACCCCCCCCCCCCCCCCCCTCAAATTTATTAATTTCAAATGAGCATGGCTATCTTAACCTATTTTGTGAATTTTGGAGAAAACAAAACTTGAAACAAAATTTTGAAATAGTGCCCATGGCAACAGTTGATAAGTATAAGCCATGGAACTACAGTCAGGCCTTATCGCACACTCCCTAAACAGTGGCAAACAGTCAGCTCTCTCTCTCTCTCTCTCTCTCTCTCTCTCTCTCAAAAAACATGTTTTTCTTTAGTTTTCAATGAAATACTGAGAGCTACTCTCAGGACTCTGATTTTTGCCTGTTAGTTTGTTTAATTTATGTTTCAGATTTTTACCTTGTTTATTTATTCTGATTATTTTGTGGTTTCACTGTTCCATGTTTTGTATTACTGTCCCTGTCGTCGACACACTATTCGGGAGCCTTTGGTGATTTCGGGTTTCACTGTATTTCCACTCTCATTTACTTCCTTCTTTACTAATTACCCTTCTTTATAATACTAATCTACTAATCACTACTAACTGCTTAGAATTAGGTTTATTACTAATACATTAACAATTAACTTGTAAATAATACTAATCAGCTAATTTACTAACGTCAGGGAATTAGAGTTTCTACTAACCTACTAATTTACTAATGCAATCTCAGTTTCCATCTGTACCTGTCTTTCGTTTCTTCTGTCCTATCTCTGAATATCTTTCTGTTATTCCCTACTTGCTTCACCTGCATCTGATTTCCGCATTCCTCTACCTCGTTGTGTGCACGTCTTCGACCCAGGTCATGTATAGTCTATATGTTATGTGCTAGTCCGATCCGTGACTTATGCGTTCCCTTGTAATTGTATTATCAGCTTCCCTTATCGTTTCATTGTGCTCACCCCGTGAGCAATCTCCCGTCCTCACCTCTGCACACCTGTTTCTCATTTTGTCTGTCTTCCTCAGTGTATATAACCCTGTGATTTAAGTCTTTTCTTTGTGAATTTGTCACCGTTGTTTTGCCTCTGTGTTGCTACAAGCCCCCTTTTAAAAAAAAATGTATTTATTTAAAATGTTTTTTAATTTTATTTCTTTTCTCGAGTACCTGTTGCTTCCCGAGTCGTCTGTTCTGTTTTCTTAGTATCTGTCAGTTTTGTTATCCCTAGTCCTTCTCCTGTCTTTAGTTTATTTTTGTACTCTGTCTTTGTTTTTTTTCGTTTCTTTACACTTCCCTGGTTTTGGACTTCTGCCTGTGTTCTCATGACCCTGATTTTTTTGGATTCTGTTTTTGTACTGCTGCTGTTCCTTTCCGGTTTTGACCCCTGCCCATTCTGTGACTTCGATTTTTGGACAATGTCTCTGTACTGTTGCTGTGCTTTCCCGGATCTCGACCCTGCCTGTTTTTGCTGTTTTGCCCCTTTTAATAAACTTCGGTTTATTCAGTCCTGTCCGTGTTTGGGTCCTTCCCCACCAGCCCTGACAGCTACATATCTAAAACAGTTAAAACTATACATTTCATAGATCAGACTCCTTGTCCACAAGTCTGAAAAATCTGAGGGGGATATGCCAAACTATGAAAGATCTATGTTAAATTAAACGATTATGAAGTTACATTTGTTTGAAATTCACCAAAATGTGTCTATTCTTTTTATGTGTGCAGCCATGTTGGTTGATTCTATTGATGATGTCACTGGTTTTGTTCCAGTCGCCTTCCCCTGTTGCGATCATAGTTTTACGATGGCTGCCAAACACTTATGATACTGATTAAATTGACATAATTAATTTTAATCCAATCGCTTATGCTCACAGGCCAGTTAGATGAATATACCCAGTCATGGCATTGTCACAGTGAAAATTACGATAATGTAGGCCTAATACTTGATCAAGGACAGGATAGTCTGGGCAATAGGCCTATCAACTGGTGCACCTATGGCAATTTCATAACATTATGCTTACAATAACAGTCAATCTGTTGTTGTGAAGCTAATCTATTCAATTCATATACAGTATTATTAGTGATTAATTAAAGGCCAACTTGGTTGCTAAAAAAATACTAATCACTTAAACAAGCAAAAAGACAAAGATATTGTATTATAGTATAGAATTATTGTCCTACTAAAAATAACTATAAAGATCCTCATGAAAAGCACTTCAAAAGGAAAAATAAGTATTTAAAATAAGTGTCGGGTTGACACTACTTCCTTGTTCATTTTCAGTCTTCTGCATTTCTTATTTATTTTGAATACCTGATCTTTTGTAGATCTTGCGCAGCTAATCACGATGGAAACAAACTTTTCACTCACTCGTCATCTTTAGTTGGTGGGAAAATCGAAAAGAAAAGTTAGCTAACATTCTGCCATATAAACCATGCCTTGGAAATGGTTTTGTCATATTGTAATGTCGCTGGTTACAGTAAAAAAACGAGAAACATGATCCACCGAGGTAGGCTACTTAGTTGTCATGCACGTAACTTCCGTCGATTAGCAACCAAAATTACTGAGTGGGCCTTTAAATCCCCCAAATTATACTTAACCCTATTAACTTTGGCCGATGCACGAGAGGCAATTTTCTGTTTCTACTAATGTCATTTAAGTGTCAATATCTCAAAAACTATTCATTTTATATATATATATACAGTATATATATATATATATACATAGCTACGCATAAAAATATGTATGACACATCTGAGTGGAGTGTCCTTTCTCACTCTATTTTCTTTTTTAGTTCTGCTGCCTCGCAAAATATTCTGTATTATTTGCTCTGTATTTATTATTTAGTTATTTGTATACCGGCTATTTAGACTAAGGTTGTCACAATATCTGATCATTTTGGATATCGCAATATTTGTTCAAGGCATATCGACGATATGAAAATGGGATATCGTGACAACCCTACTTTTCACAGCTGTTTTGGCATACGCTCAGGCTATTGTTGGCTTCTTGTTGCTATGATGGAATATTAATTCTTGGTGGTAAAAAAAAAATTGGCCACTGTGCCACGCATGGGTAAATATAGTTGCAGGCGAGACTGGGTGTGGGGTTGCTTGTTAAAAGGACTAGCTACGCGACAATAGTGACACTCCGTATTCAGCAGAGTTGTCATGGATCGTGAACTAATACAAATAAAATACGGAGTTTGTTGTTTCCACTCATAGTTGAGCAAAATCTTGGGGGGGCCACTAGGGGGTCTGTGTGATGGGGTTAACTTTTTCATCCAGTGTACTCAACTAGCATACTCAATAGTATAGAAGTTCAATCTGTTTTGGCCTGTGTGACACCTTATACCCCTGTGAAACCGTTCAGAATGACTAAATAATAGGTCCTAGGCCATGTCTAAAATCAAAGGACGCCAGTATTCTGGGCCTTATGTTAAGACAGTGCACGCTAGAATACTGGCATGCTTTGGTTGATACTTTGCACAGATATACAGAGTTAGCCTGCTTCGATAGAAAGTCGTTTTCGAAAAAAACGGTGCGCAACAAGGTCTGTGGATGGCCGTGAGTAACCGTGTCATTATATTTATAAAGAGATGTTGCTGTTGATTTTTTTTCTGTTGAATGTACATTTTTGGTGCTTTGAGTGCCAAAAACCTTGGACCTGTTGAGGTCCACTCTATCAGGGTGATATCATGGTGAGGTCCACTCTATCAGGGTGATATCATGGTGAGCTGCAGCGGATATCTACAGAACTAGTGAGTTCTCAATTAAACTACCTGGATGGATAGATAGCACTCTGGGTATATATAAACATTAAAAAAATAATTTTGGGGTGAACTACCCCTTTAACAACATCTTTAGATCTTAGAAATTAAAGGCATGTTGCCTAGTGACAATAAAATGAAACCAGCAAAAAAAAAAAAAAAAATGTAATGCCACAGGCAGGTGATTTTTCCACTTGTGGTGTGTGTTACGTTGTTTCTCCCTCACGCGGGGCAAGTATATTTATTTATTTATTATTGCTTGTAAAGTACGACTCGTGATTAGATGTAATGTCTGCCCGTGAGGCAGGAGCCGAATTTCATTAATAGTATTTTTATTTTTTATTTTTTGGTTGTTCTTAATAAATGGGTGATTTTATTAGCCTTCTTGCTGTTTTCAATTACATTCTCCATCCAGTGGAATTTGCAAGGAGGCAATTGGTTCAAAACAATCAAGACTTATATTCAAAGAAAGGGAAGCAGGAGGCAAGGCCAGTAATGGAATACTTAGGAAAGCAAAATCATGCAAAGAAATTGCACACTTGGCTGTGTGTCTAGTTAAGATGCTTTATTTTTTTTAAGCTGCCATTTTAATTTCTGTTCATGGTCACATTTTGTCAGATTTCATCATATAAACTCAATGTCAAGATGTTGGCTGCATTCATACGAGTGGAACTTCTGATCACACACTGTTTGTGTCCGTGTGTGTATTTGTGTGTGTGTGTGTGTGTGTGTGTGTGTGTGTGTGTGTGTGTGTGTGTGTGTGCGCGCATGTGCATGCACTTGCACCTTCTCACAGGTATGTCTGTGTCTGTAGTTCTGTTATGTGTACAATATATACGTCTATCTATAGCTTCATTGCTTTTAACATCCATTTTTCTGCATCATCTTCCTTACAATCTGGAAGACCAGCCTCTCTTTGCCTGGGGCTGGATTTGAGAAGTTACCCAAATTCTCCTCCCATAATCCTTGCAGTGGGAGCTTCATTCCACCTTCACAACACCCTGGCAACTAATTCCTCCCTCCGCAAGAGGTTTCCCAAGGTGATGTATATTTTATTGCTTCACTAGTTATATTCTTACCCAGTATTTACCCTTCAACAGAAGAAAAGAGCATCCTTCATTGCCTTTATGGGAATTTTTTCAACCAGCAAAGTGATTACGCAGCCCTGCTTCTCTCTCTCTCTCTCACACACACACACACGCACACACACACGCATGCGTGTGCACACGCGCACACACACACACACACACACACACACACACACACTCACACACACACACTCTCACACACACACACACACACACACACACACACACTTGAACACACGCACCCACACAGGCAAACATCACTCAAGGAACAGCCTACAGTATGCGCAATATGAAAGTGTATTTTATTTACAATTTTGTGTTGACATTTTGGTTGACCTTTAAAATAAAATCTACCCCACAAAGCTAAGGACCATGTTAATGAGTGATTCAATGCACTCTGTCGATTTTAAAGTCCATTAACTTTGCCTGCCTCTCTGCATACCAAATCTCCTCATTGTTATCCCCCCAGACTGCTGCATCTAATTGCCATTCTAAGTAGGGCTTCTGGTGATAATGCCAGACTTCAAAAATAATAACACAGTGTGTGTGTGTGTGTGTGTGTGTGTGTGTGCTTATGGAGTGTGGGTGTGTGTGTGTGTGTGTGTTTTGGGGGGGTCTGAATGTACAGTATTGTACTGTCTATCATCTTCACAGGAAATATATAAGATAAAGCAACAACAGAGGAAATAAGCATGCAATGATGAAGTTTTGAAGTTCAGAATTCAGTGTGTGATCTATCTATCTGTCTATCTATCTATCTATCTATCTATCTATCTATCTATCTATCTATCTATCTATCTATCTATCTATATATCTATCTTCTTCTTCTTCAGAGAGATGCCCTTCTATACAGGATGTTTTAAACAGCTGTTATTTGAGCATGTGTGGCCTTTCTGTTAGCTTGAATGAGTATGTCTATTCTACACTGACCTCTCTCATTAACAAGATGTTTTTGTCCACAGAACTGCTGCTCACTGAATGCTTTTTACATTTTTTTATCGCAGCACTTTCTGTAAACTCTAGACTGTTCTGCATAAAAATCCCAGGAGGGAAGGTTTTTTTGTAAGATTCCAGAAACACCACATCTGGCATCAACAATCATACCTCAATCAAAGTCAATTAGATTACGCTTAGATCTCCATTCTAGTGTTTGGCCGAACAATAGCTAAACCTCTTCACATGTCAGCGTGCTTTATATATTGAGTCGCAGCCATGCGATTCGCTGTTTGTAGGATCAGGATATTTATATTAAGGAGCAGGTGTACCTAATAAAGTGGCCACTGAGTGTATGTATACAAAATTATTGGGACAGTGACATAATTTTGCTGTCTTTTACTCTGTACTCCAGCGCATTGGATTTGAAATAAAACAATGCAGTCTAAAGTGCAGACTGTCAGCTTTAATTTTAGAGTATTTACATCCATATTGGGTGACCCGTGTAGGAATTATAGCCCTTTTTATACATAGTCCCCCCATTTTAGGGGAGCAATAGTAATGGGACAATTGGCTGCTCAGCTGTTTCTTGGCCAGCTGTTTTTTTCATGCACAAGAAAGCTAACAAAAGGTCTAACGTTGATGATAGGTGTGGAATTTGCATTTGGAGTCTGTTGTCTCTCAACATGAGGACCAAATAAGTGTCAATGCCAGTAAAGCAGGCCATCATGAGGCTGAGAATTTAGAATAAATTGACAGACAGTATATCACAGACTTAGCAAAACATTAGGCGTCAGAACCAACTGCTTGGTACATTTTGTTAGGAAGTAAGAACGCACTGGGGAGCTCAGTAATAGCAAACAACCTGGTGAAGCAAAAAATCTCTGTAGTGGATGACCGAAGAATGCTTTCAGTCGTGAAGAAAAAAACCCTTTTCAACTGTCGGACAGAATAAAGAACACTCGTCACAGATGTGTCAACGAGTACCATAAAAAGAAGCCTACACCTGAATGAGCACAGAGGGTTCATCGCGAGATGCAAATCACTGGTAAGCCTCAAGAATGCCCAGGTTAGAGTTTGCTAAAAAGCTGTTCTGGAACAAAAAAATCTGTTTCATGTCTTTGCACTACCACCCTGGGGTTCACGCCTTGTCTGAACAAACATTACTAGGCTTGCATTAAACAGATTTCTAACCTTTCTCCTCAGAGAAAAGGTTGTCTCACTGCAACAGAGTTATGGTGTAAGCAATGATGAAATAAAGGCCATGAGCTGAAAGAGGAAGAAGGAAGAGAGAAAAGGAGATGTGGGTTACAATAATGTGCAGCCTGCCAAATAACTGATCAATCAATCAATACATTTTCAATCAATCCGTCAAATACCACAAATGCATATTTTAGTCTAACTAAAATACGGAGTAGCTCTATAAGGAAACGTAATGGAATTAGTTCAGCTGCTTTAATTTACAGCATAGTGTGATTATGTAATGGCCAGAGCTTTCCCCTATTGTGCCAAAAGAAAAAGAAAGAAAAAAAAAAACGGAACCCCTCTTGTATTCAAATGAAACAGTCAAACAGACTCAGTGTGGAAGTGTCCTTCATTGAATCAATTGTTCACACGGGTGTATTTTTTTGCACCCATGTAAAAAGATGCACCTGTGTATTTTTTGTATTTGCAGTTGAAGACAAGTTATATTCTTCTGTTATCTCATCACTAAAGGTGATGAGGTAGCAGAAGAAAAATAATTATATAAATGTAGCCTATGTAACTGCTCAGGGCATACATCTATTGGCTGAAATTATTATATTCATAAGCACTGGATCTGCAACCAGTACTTAATTTTGATTAACCTTAATTCTCACTCTCTTTCTGTCTCTCTCTCTCTCTCTCACACACACACACACACACACACACACACTCGCTCTCGCATACACACACACACGCATTCAAAATAAAAATAATCTAATGTTATAATTAATAAGAACTTTGGTTTTTAATAATTATGACTTTAATTAGAAAAACAATAATTTCAAAAAATGTTGGAAAGGTTGTATGACCTGAATAATCTTTTTTTTTTAAAAAGGTCTATAAAATTTTTTATATTAATTTCCATAGCGACATGATTATCTGCAGTAAAAAACATAGTAGCAATAGGAAATGTGTCCTCACATGATTGATGCATTTAATTAAAAACTAATTTGGCATTTGCGCCCAAGTGTAAGACGAGAAAATACTTTTCAGCTGAGGGAGTAAATAAATAAGCAAACAAATTAATAAATAAATAATCTTTGTTCGTTGTCTTTTCACAACTGTAAACCGAGAAGACTCGCCGTGGTTATGTAACACAACTCTGACTAAACAGATCATCTGAGGGTCTGCGTTGTTCTTTCAGCAACTCTTTGTTTTTCCGCGCCGCGGTGTCTGGAGGCCTGATACTTTTCATCTAAATTGAGGGTACAAAAAATAATAATGGCGGAGACCGTCTGTGCGGCTTCCGCGACGGGGGGATTAGAGTAGGAATGCAAAGTGCGTCTCCTGCTGTAACTGTGCCGTAGAGACGCACGGAGACACGGTAACTGTGCCGCGGAGACGCCCTGAGACACGGTGACTGTGCCGTGGGGACGCGCCGCGCTCCACTCGTGCGTGTCAGACCCGTATTCATTCATCATGTGTCCCCTTGGAAAGTCGGGTGCCCCCGACCTTCCTCAAGCTTCTCGGCAAAGGCACAGAAGTCCGCTGATTGGTTTGATTAAGCGCTGTTTATTTTAAGACGCTTATTTAAAAATGTGGGTGGGGTGTATTGTGTGCTTCCCCGTGTCCTACCAGCACAAACCAGCAAGTATTGTGTTTCTTTGTTGCTTGTTTGCTTCAGCCCATTCAGTAGTTATCCTCTCCTCCTTCACTTCTCCTTCAGCTGTTTTCCTCCGTGACTCCTAATAACTCCACATGTCTTATTATTGGACATAGCCATATATAAGTACAGATCTTACTTAATCACCTCTCAGAAGGTATATAACATTTAGCATCTGCGCAAGATATTCTCTATCATACAGAAACACCTGCTTTCTATTCCCATCACTAACTTCCGGTGTGAAACTTCATTACGGCCGAAGCTGATGGAAACAGGGAAGGTTAGAGAGTCACATGCTATATGGTGAAATGTGTGACTGGATCTGCATCAGGTGCTTATGGTGAGAAACAGTAGGAAGGCAGATCTGCTAAAAATAGTGTTTTATGACAGTGGGTGGTGCTCTGTGACAACCACGGCCTGCTTTTTCCTCCATTAGCACCATGGACAGCTCCAAATCTCTCCACTGTAAGAGCCTGCTAATTCCTTGGATGTGCTGGATGTGCACAGGCACCTGCAGGTGGTTTCTCATTGAATGGGTATATAGAGGGGCACCTGAAGGTGGTTTCTCATTGGATGGGTATATAAAGTGGCACCTGCAGGTGGTTTCTCATTGGATGGGTATACAAAGGGGCACCTGCAGGTGGTTTCTCATTGGATTGGTATATAAAGGGGCACGTGCAGGTGGTTTCTCATTGGATGGCTATATAAAGGGGCAACTGCAGGTCGTTTCTCATTGAATGGGTATATGCTCCCAAGAGGCTGAAGCTAGAGCAAGGGCTGGCTGTGATGAATTTTCTTTTTAAAACACCAGAAACCTTACCTGCCTTGTTTCTGCTGGTAAACCTAGTTATGACTCTGCCCTTTCTGATTCTGTCTTCTCCTATCCCACACATGCAGTCTAGCTAGCTGCAGATTTCAGCCCCCCCCCAGCCTGAAAAATGATGAATGGCGTTTAAAATGTAAAAAAAAAAAAAAAAAAGGTGTGATCAGGGGTTCTGTTAAGTATTCAGGCCAAGGAGTAATGAGCTATGTACAGAATGCATAAATCCCTCCATCTGCATAGCTGTCCAAGTTCATTCTGAGAGACCGCAGACAGGCAGGTACTTGGATACCTCAGAGAAGCCCAGGGAACATGACAGCAAAATGTACTATTACCTTAGATTGAGGGTGGTGCAGCCCTGTGTTTGGGATAATGTGACAGAATAATGCCAGTTTCCTCACAAAACACAATAACACAACAGCATTCTCTCCAGCGGGACGGGATAATGAAAGGAAGACGAGCTGAACATGCTGCGTCGCGCAGAAACCGCGATTTGTTCTGTCGTCCGCTCCTGCGGCCGAGCGGCGTGCGCGTCTGCGGATTAAAGGATCCCTTCCGATTGAACTCCTCCCGCTTCCGCGCTGACCAGCGGTCTGGCGGCGTTGCTAAGCGCCCCCTGTCCACACTCATTTCCCTCGTTACCGGCGTGATAAACCCTGACAGGCTCTCGCGCTCAAGCCCGGGGACGGTGAAGTGGACCCGGGTCGCTCCAGCGCTGGCCTCTCACTAGAGCTTGTGGAATGCACTTAATTCTGTGCTTGGACAATCTCGGGCTGGGATCTGCCCTTTAAGATTATACAGAGCTCCCTGGATCAGCTCCTTACAAGCCCTGCCTGAACTAATTCTACTCTAATTACAGCTATCATTTCTTCTCTCTCAAACCAGTTCTTAAAGTGATACTGCAGTCAAAAACCGACTTTTCCCGTTGAAAACCGATGTTTTGGGTTAGATTATAATCATACACAACTGTCTATGTCCGAAAATCTCATGTTTAGTCAAAATAGTTTTATCTGAGTTTTTGTGTAGACTTACCAATACGCTGGTTTCCGGGGATTCGTGACATCACGAGATCCTTAACATAAAAATGGGTGGAGTTGAGGTGATCCTAGGGGTGGTCTCGGCAGGGCACGTGGTATAAAAGCAGAGACCAACTTATTTTTATTTTTTTCCCTCTTTGAGACTGAGACCCTTGTACTGCTAACTAGCTAGTTCAAGTTCAAATGCAAATTGCTTTCTATTACTGCTAACGTTAATATTACGACTTATATTGAGCTACTAAGGCTACGTTCACACTGCAGGCCTTAGTGCTCAATTCCGATTTATTCCTCAGATCAGATTTTTTTTGTTTGGCTGTTCACATAAATTTTTTAATGGGGCCCATATCTGATTCCAGTGTGAACCGATTGCTCTACTCAAATGACCCGTGCAAATTAACAAAAGACATCGCGCCTGTTACACAGCCTGCAGAAATAAACAACAACAAAAAGGAAGTCATCAAAGTCACAGCTTCTGCGTTAATTTTAAAGTTGATGTGCAGTGGAGCTAATGATAAGGGTGAGGAGACAGGGGAAAAAAGCTTAGCTTTTTGCGCTGCCATGGCTGCTACTTCTGTGCAGAGGGACTCGTGAATGCGAGATCTGAGCCAGGAATGGGGGGACTGTGACATGGGCGGTTTCAGTGAAACTCAAGTAAGGCATGAAATTAGTGAGTCTGAGGACGGGCGAGTTAAGAAAATGGAGCGCTCGGCCGTTTGGCTAGTGAGACCAGTCGATATAACATTTATAAAACGGATAGTTCCGGGATGCAGATTGGCCAATACAGCGTTCCAGCCGTGTTAAAATACACAGTATAAAAAAGCTATCACATGACACATCTGTTCAACTTCATGTGTAACGTTAGGCTATAGCCCAACATCACTGCGCACCCTTAGATTAAACTATTGACACATTATTGGACCGACAACCATTAACGTTCGGTAAGCAGCTACATGAGAAAACCGTGAATAATAAATACCGTGCAACAAACCAAGACAATAATCTGGACAGTTCTAACATTATTTTAACACAGCTGTCCGCGAATTATATAAAAATGTAGCCTCCGACTTATTATGGTGTAGGCTATCGTTTGTGCCCAAAAAAATCCACTGCTTTGCACATTTACCACTTATCTAAAATCACAACACATGATAATATAAATTGTGAATGTGTTGATAACCTAACTAGCCCGTGCGCTACGTTCTAATGGTGTATTCAAATTATCTCGGAAGTCGGAATATTTCTGATTAACGAGAATAAAAAACGATTTGAATGTGACATTATTGTCATGTTCAAATATTTTTTTCTTCTCGGAAGAAAATATTCGGACTTACGAGTTAATTTGAATACACCATAATGCCCTGCTACATCAAAAATGACGTAAAAAGTCACATTGGCCCAAATGAGAATTGGAAATGTCAGATTCAATGTGATCTTCGCTGTTCACACCTCCATAAAAAATCAGATCTGTGTCACATTTGAGGAAAAAATCGGATCTGGGCCACTTTTTACCTGCAGTGTGAACGTATAGCCATAGAGAGTTATTAATCTACAACGTCTTACTTTGGTATCTTTAGCTAACTTGCCTGCATTATGCCAAGGAGTCAGAGATGTATCGTTCCTTGACTCTGTTAGCTTTCATAATCTGCCGAGAGATGGAATGTATCGATAAGTTAGGTAATGCAAGGCAGTCTATTGTGTGTGAGTTTAGCCCCGTTTGGTCCAGAGAACTGCTAACTATTAGCTAGCTAGCTAGTTATCTTAGTTATCATTTATGAATAATGTTAGCTAATAAATGATAACAATTCTCTCCGGACCAAGTGGATGAGGGCGCTACAACCAGCCATGTTCAATATACTAGTTACTGTGTGACTGGGTTTTGCTGTGTTTTTGAATGTATTTAATAGTAACGTTACTTTAGCGTGAATGAGCGTATTGAGTTCAGTGGGGCTGAGTCAGTTCACCAAGACACACCCTTTCACTCCTTGACCATATGAATATTCATAATATGACTACTGGCATCATCGTCATATGACCACACCTACTCACAAGTTCCAGTTCAAATTGAAGCGGTAAAAAAGGCCTTAGAAAAGGCTCTGCAGTATCTCTTTAAACACAAACCCCCGTTTGGTGTAAATTTTGTTGGGGACTAGGGGACAGCGGGAACTCCATGCTTGGAATGTGTATCTTGATCAAGGCATCATTTACGTCATACATTAATGGAGCTTATCTGGAGTTTGCTTGTCCAGGCCTTGGGGTCCTCTTGTTCATTCACTTGCTTAACTCCTCCACTCTATCAACTTGTCCCAGGTGGAAAATTATATCCCTTGGTGGAGCACTGCTGTGACACCCTTGAACATAGTACTTCAATTCTAACTTCTTCAGCACAATATCCACCTCTATTAATGGAAAAATATGGAAGACATACCCTTTGTGAGTGGCCCAAGAAAAAGGTCATTTCAGTCCCTCAACTGTAGTGTCGCCACACTGTCTGTTAATATGAGACATTGATCCAGACCACAAATATGGAGTTTGCAGGCGGAAGAGCCAATAAATATACTCACTTGTATAGATTAAAGGTCAAAGAGATCATTTCACACCCAAGCCCGCATGTGTGAACGCATATCTCTATGTGCTAGTACGCTTGAGTCACTGCACGTCTGTCTGTTTCTCCATTTGTCTGGCAAAATGAACCCCATATTAGGGGACTCATAACAACTACTCAACATGTATCATGCCTTTATCCTGTCTCTAGTTTTGCGAACTGCAAAAAAGAAAACTGATTTAATTTGGACGTCAGACTGCCTGGGGACTCAATTCCCCACGGTACACAGGGGGAAGTGGGAATCTGATTGAGGAGAAAAATCCCCACGTCACTGTATTTCAACACAACAATTTAAACCTTCCTCTCACCCATTAATCCCATTGTTTTTTCCGTAACCGAGTTGCTCTCTTTCACTTGAGTGATGGCAAACGACAGTGGAGGACAGAGAGTGAGGTGATAACAAGACCTTCATATGGAAGAGGAGAGCTGTTGGAATGCTGAGAGGTATGAAGATGTGTGGGTTAGTCATTAAAGTTTGTCATTGCCTTAGATTCGCTGCTTGATTCTCTGACAGGGCACTGGAAAGAAGGAAAGGGGAAGAAAACAGACAAAATGGAAAAAAAAAATAACTTACAGATCGCTGAGGCTGCATCTCCGACTCAGGAGATAATCAGTAAACAGGATATGAAAGTTTAAGACTGCACAAAGTGAAGCATCCGTCTAAAAGAAGGAAAACACACCGGTCTTCTGTGCTCTGAAAGGTTTTTGTTTTTATTTTTGGTGGAAAAGAGGCTAAATATTCTATTTGTGAGAGTAAATACTTTTGGAAACTCAATGAATCAATTATTCATTTTTCATTTCAGAAAGAGGGAGAAATAAAGAGGAAATCTGACACGGAGTGAATTCTCATGGCAGAAATAAACTCCAGTGTGAATCTGTGCATATCTTGTGTTGACCTTTAACCCCTGGTAAATATAATATTGCAACTGTACATACTTAATTTCTGGTGTATAATGAATACTGGGAAGTAATCTGGATAAAATGACATGTTCACACAAAATGAAAAGCTGGAGGTTATAGCACAGCGATCCAAATTTTTGCTTGCCTTACAATATTTCTCAAGCTTGTCTGATACAAAATTATATATATATATATATATATATATATATATATATATATATATATATATATATATATATATATATATATATACACTGCCTGGCCAATAAAAAAGTTGCTGTTGCACCCGTCATGCATAGTGCCCACTGTACAAGCCTCTGGAGGCAGTTTTATGATCTGGGGCTGCTTCAATTGGTCAGATCTAGGCTCAGCAATGTTATGCAGCAATAAAATGAAGTCAGCTGAGTACCTGAATGTACTGAATGACCAGGATATCCCATCAATGGGCATATTCCAGGCCAAGATTAATCGGGTTCAAATTGTGAAAGAGTGGTTCAGGGAGCATGAGGAATCATTTTCACACATTAATTGGCCACCAGAGTCCTGACCTTAACCCCATTGAAAGTCTTTGGGATGTGCTGGAGAAGACTTTATGGAGTGGTTTGACTCTCCCGTCGTCAATACAAGATCTCGGCCAAAAATGGATGGCAACTCTGGATGGAAATAAATGCTGTGATGTTGCCTAAGGTTGCCGAAACAATGCCACGACGAATGCGTGCCGTAATCAAAGCTAAAGGCGGTCCAACGAAATATTAGTGTGCAACTTTTTTTTTGCCCAGGCAGTGTATATATACAGTATATATATTTATTATTTTATTTTATTTCATTTTTTGGCGGAAGCACCGGTGAAAGTTAACTTCCAATAATGGAAAAAAATAGAATGAAGAAACAAACAGAAACAGATGGTACAGCATACAAGCCTGAAGTCAGATGGAGTGAGTGATTCTTCAGTCTGTTGTGTATGGTATTTGTGGAGGTCTGACTGCTGATGTAGAGGCAGTAGAGTGCTGGTACAGTGTTCTTCAGTGTTGAGTGTGGGGAAGGAAGGATCGAGTGGGCCCCTAATTGTGAGGGACATCAGCTGTAAAAGTGGCCAAAATCATCTGCTCTAATTCCAGGTGTCTTGCAGGTAGGAGCCCCTTCCGCTCGCTGAGAGCAGGCTGAAATGGACTTCCATTCTCCTTTTTGTATAATTTACGCCTTTAGTTTTTGTCTTTCGCAAACTACTGTGTCCAGAGTGCACTGCCTTTTCTGTATTTTATCTATGCTGCAATTAGATGTCTCTCACTACCCATTTCTCTCTCTCTACCCCCTCTTTCCCTTTAGTCTCTTTCTCCCTCTCTCCTCTCTCTCCATTCCTTTCTTTAACAGTGAACTTTAACTTGTCGGTTCCTGCCATAAATAAATAAACAACTAAGTAAGTAATTAAATAAAGAAATAAATACATAAATTGGCAAGAATAAAATATATATTAAGATCCAAAATAACACTGACTTTTAAATTTTAATTTCTAAACATACAAACTTGGTGAGACCGTAGTCAATAAATAAATAGATGTTACGTTGGGAACATGCATCCATAACCTTTTGATGCACAATGCACAATTTTCACCATCACATATAATGTTTCCATTATGACTGCGTGGTCAGCTTTACTTATCTTAACTATATCCCCTTTGTTTTAATTGACTTCATTCCCTTATGAATTTGCTCAGCATTGTTTTATATTAGAGACATAAATCGGGGAAGACCCTTGCCACGCCTCTGAAACACTCCATTATGTCCCTTTAGAGAAGGCTAGCTTTATTTAACATACATCAAAACAAATGATAAAGAAATGGTTCTCCAGACAGAGCCAGTTCTCATTGTGATTGGTGGGAGTGATTGGGATTAGTTTAGAGTGTGAATATGACCACTCAAGTAGCTCACCACGGATACTGCATGGGTATGTCGGAAGATGCTATTCTCATCTGTCACCATGGCAACGAGGTTCTTCATTTTATTGTCTGGATCATTAGGGAGCTGGACATCGAGGAGATGTGTCAGCATTTCATCATTCTGTCCTGTAGGGTGGATATCTAAAGTTCTTAACTGCCAAAGTGGTTGTATTGTATAAATAGCTGCCTCTCAGCGATGTTTAGTGAGAGTGAAAATTGGTCTTAAGGCTAAAAAGTAATTTTACTTTTTGATGTAATATTCCACGGGCCTTTATTCATGATACTGAGGTGTATGACTGGAACCTTTTCCCATTGTGTAGTCCAAAGCCCTAAGGACCAGCACAGTACCGGGATTCCTAATCACAATCACACTCCTCATTGAAATGAACCAGGACACTAGCATGTATTCAGGCTCTGATTTACTCTCAGTGGAGCTACATTACATCCTTGTGTTTTTCTTCTCCCTCCCTGGCAATTTTGCATGTGCTTACTTGTTTACTTACTTACTGATTTACTTACTTACGTTTACATACTTTTACTTACTTACTAACTTAGTTTTATTACTTAGTAAGTTTTACTTACTTAATCTGCTACTCCTCTGCTACCTCTAATAGACCAGTCTGTCCTCTGCTACTTCTAATGGACTAACCTGTCCTCTGCAACCTCGAAGGGACTAATGTGTCCTCTCCTACCTCTAATGAACGAACCTGTCCTCTGCTATCTCTAATGGACTAACCTGTCCTCTGCTACCTCTAATGGACTAACCTGTCCTCTGCTACCTCTAATGGTCTAACCTGTCCTCTGCTACCTCTAATGGACTAACCTGTCCTCTGCTACCTCTAATGGACTAACCTGTCCTCTGCTACCTCTAATGGACTAACCTGTCCTCTGCTACCTCTAATGGACTAACCTATCCTCTGCTACCTCTAATGGACTAACCTGTCCTCTGCTACCTCTAATGGTCTAACCTGTCCTCTGCTACCTCTAATGGACTAACCTGTCCTCTGCTACCTCTAATGGACTAACCTGTCCTCTGCTACCTCTAATGGTCTAACCTGTCCTCTGCTACCTCTAATGGACTAACCTGTCCTCTGCTACCTCTAATGGACTAACCTGTCCTCTGCTACCTCTAATGGACTAACCTATCCTCTGCTACCTCTAATGGACTAACCTGTCCTCTGCTACCTCTAATGGACTAACCTGTCCTCTGCTACCTCTAATGGTCTAACCTATCCTCTGCTACCTCTAATGGACTAACCTATCCTCTGCTACCTCTAATTGACTAACCTGTCCTCTGCTACCTCTAATTGACTAACCTGTCCTCTGCTACCTCTAATTGACTAACCTGTCCTCTGCTACCTCTAATTGACTAACCTGTCCTCTGCTACCTCTAATTGACTAACCTGTCCTCTGCTACCTCTAATGGTCTAACCTGTCCTCTGCTATCTCTAATGGACTAATCTGTCCTTTGTTACCTCTAATGGACAAACCTGTCCTCTGCTACCTCTAATGGTCTAACCTATCCTCTGCTACCGCTAATGGACTTACCTGTCCTCTGCTACCTCTAATGGTCTAACCTATCCTCTGCTACCTCTAATGAACTTACCTGTCCTCTGCTACCTCTAATGGACTAACCTATCCTCTGCTACCTCTAATGAACTTACCTGTCCTCTGCTACCTCTAATGGACTTACCTGTCCTCTGCTACCTCTAATGGACTTACCTGTCCTCTGCTACCTCTATGACTGGAACCTTTTCCCATTGTGTAGTCCAAAGCCCTAAGGACCAGCACAGTACCGGGATTCCTAATCACAATCACACTCCTCATTGAAATGAACCAGGACACTAGCATGTATTCAGGCTCTGATTTACATCCTTGTGTTTTTCTTCTCCCTCCCTGGCAATTTGTGCTTACTTGTTTACTTACTTACTGATTTACTTACTTACGTTTACATACTTTTACTTACTTACTAACTTAGTTTTATTACTTACTTACTTTTACTTCCTTAATCTCGAAGGGACTAACCAGTCCTCTCCTACCTCTAATGGACAAACCTGTCCTCTGCTACCTCTAATGGACTAACCTCTCCTCTGTAACCTCTAATGGACTAACCTTTCCTCTGCTACCTCTAATGGACGAAGATGGGATGATTTTCATACACACATCTTTACTCTGATTGAGTTACCTGTTTCCCCATTGTTTTCCCCCTCGTGTTACACACTCACTCTCCTTCAGTTGATCTGACAATCTCATGGGACATGGCAGTTCTAATCCAACAATTAAAAATATCAGTGCATCACTTAACTCTCCCATTAGAGCTGCACATGTCAATGTTTATATAACCATTCACCCATTGACAACATCATTTTTGAAATTATATTTATAAATTTATCAGACATCAGATAACAAATATCAAAGTCTAATATCAAACTTAATCAGTTCCTCTCAGAATTAAATATTATGTGCTGGCACAGATTGCAGTCTTCATATCTCATGCTCTCTCATGGGTAGGATAACTTTCTGCTCACCAAGAGCTGACTGAAATGGACTACCATCATCCATCTCTATCATTTTCACCAATAATTTTGTCTTTCACAAAATACCTTGTCTAAAACACACTACCGTTTCAAGTGTTATGTGATTAAATTAGATGTCGCTCTCTTCCTCTTCCCCCCACACTCTCCCTCTCTCTCTCATCCCCCCTTTCTTTCACACTCTCTGAGTCAGACTTTTCATGCACGCAAACACACATACTCACACACACACACAGACACACACACACACACGCACGCATGCACACGGACACGCGCATGCACGTGCAGACAAACACACACAAGCGCACACAAACGCACAAGCACGCATGCACACGCGCGCACACACACACACACACACACACATATACACGCACACACACACCTGTAATGCTAGCCTGTTTTGTCTCTCTTCTTTTTTGTCTCTCTTTCTTCCCCTTTCACATTCATGGTTCTTGTTAAGTGATTGTAATGTAAAGTAATGAGGGCACTTAGGCCTCTGATTTGAATGCTATTTTGAAGATGTGCCACCGTCTCATCTCAAAGCTGATTAAGACATGTACGTAGGGGGAAATTAGTGGAGCCGCGGCCACAATGTTCACCGGAGGGGACTCATTTTCTCCAGCCTCTGATAGATGTCCTCCTGTCATTCACTCGCAATCATCCTCGAGAAATTATTTTGAGAACTAGAGCGGCTACCTTCCCTTTTCCTTTTTTCCTCTGGAGAAGTCAGCCATTGTTAGAACTACAGTGAGGGATTGCAAATAAATGGCAGAGAATGGCACATTCTGGTTAGAGACACATGGAAAGCAAAATCAATGACTTTTTCTCTTCATATGTCCAACAGACTGATTACATTTTTTGTACAGCGCCATTACTTATTGGCCAATGATTGCAGACCGTTGATATGTTATACTCTCGCTAATTAAAGGGCAACTGCATGCTAATATAAATTTTATATACGATAAATTGACATATCCACCAATTACTAATAATTTCTTATTTCCCTAAAAAGACTGGGGAATAAGCATGAGTTGAACTGTTCCATATCTCAATTCAATAACCAACATACAGTATAAAACCGGAAAATAGATGTACCAAGTAGTTTTCACAGTAAAACAAGGTGATGTGTAGATCACACCTTTGATGTGTAATTATGTTGTTTTGAATGTGCATCCTTCCAGAACATGTAAACAGGCATAATTACATATGTACAACCTCATGCTCCACATCCCTACTGATTGTAAAATGACAATCTGATTTAATGAGGCCTTGATTGACACTGAATAAATTACAGTCCCGATGAAATATCATGCTGTATGTTTTCTACACAAATTTCAGATTTCTTTCGGACATTAAGATGATCAATTCATAATATACTGGCAGAGTTATGCTCTGGTAAAGGCGTACTATGACAAGAAGGGATCCAATGATGGACACCTTCTTTCACACATTCTTGATTCGGCATAACTGCCCTCCCTATGACCTGATGTTGTATATACACCCCTCCCATACTTCATAATGAATGAAAATACCTCCCATATCTCACCCTCCCGTGACCTGGTGCTGTACATAAACTCCGCCCATAATTCATAATATATGCAAATCCCTCCCATATTTGTCCCTCCCGTGACCTGTTGCTGTCTATAAACTCCTCCCATACTTCATAAAGTATGCACTATGCACACTCCTCCCATATCTGCTCATCCAGTGACCTGATGATGTATATACAGTCATTCCATATTTCTGATCCTCATGTTTCATAATATATGCAATCCCCTCCCATATCTCACCCTCCCGTGACCTAGTGCTGTACATAAACTCCGCCCATGATTCATAATATATAAAAATCCCTACCATATCTGTCCCTCCCGTGACCTGTTGCTGTATATAAACTCCTCCCATACTTCATAAAGTATGCACTACTGATGATGAATATACACTCATCCCATACTTTTGATGACCTGGTGCTGTATATAAACTCTGCTCATGCTTCATAATGTATGCAATCCCCTCCCATATCTCACCCTCCCGTGACCTGGTGCTGTAAACTCTGCTCATGCTTCATAATGTATGCAAACCCCTCCCATATCTAACCCTCCCATGACCTGGTGCTGTACATAAACTCCGCCCATAATTTGTAATATATGCAAACCCCTCCCATATCTAACCCTCCCATGACCTGGTGCTGTACATAAACTCCACCCATAATTTGTAATATATGCAAACCCCTCCCATATCTAACCCTCCCATGACATGGTGCTGTACATAAACTCCGCCCATAATTTGTAATATATGCAAACCCCTCCCATATCTGACCCTCCCGTGACCTGTATAAACTGCTCCCGTACCTGCTGTCTCATTGCTCTCTTTTGTCAGTACACTGTATGACCTCTCAATCAGAATGGTTCTCAGTCACCGGAGTCGTTTCCTCTCCCAGTCTTTGGAAGTCACGGATGGGTGCGTCTGGAATTAGCCTGGCCTCACCAATGCACATCCTTCCAGTGCAGAATAGCCATATTTTTCAGCCCCGTCCAGATAATGGAATAAACAAAAGAAAGAAAAAAAAAGACATCAACCTTCACGTGCCCATATGTCCCAGACTGTTGTGATTTGTGCTGGCTAGAAAATAGTATGCAGGAATGAGAGCGAGAGAGAGAGAGAGAGAGAGAGAGAGAGAGAGGGGGGGGGGGGGGGGGGGGGGGTTGCATGTGTTCTACTGCGTCAATAGGTGTGCACTCCACTCCATTATATTGTAAAGAAATTAAATGTTCAAAGAAAATAAATCATTGATAAACATACCTTCTTGAAGACATACTGTATGCTATGTAATCGAACAAACTACTACACTACTTGGTTTTAGTCAGTGATTTTGTAATTCAAAGCCCATTTGGAGTTTTGCTTTATCAACCACAGGTGTGCATTTCATTTCAGCCATTCAGAACACTGGAGCTATTTATTTACATAAAGTATTTTATAAAGAAATGAGTCATGTAATGGACAGAGTCCCCATTCCATTTCAGGCCATTACCCACAATCCTCTATCGTAAATCTGAGTGGAATATTTCTAAAGTCTTGGCTTGGTAGGAAGCCAGGAGCCATTAGAGAGGTTATGTACATGCACACCTTCCACAAAGGCAATTACAGGTACACCCCACACGGCTAGGTTATTTTAAAGACATACGCTATTCCTCTCATGAAACTCTTCTTACCGCGCGTCAAGAAGCTATCAATAATTTACACTGGGTTCAGCCTGTGGAGGCATACAAAGTGCCCAATTGCAAACTAATTGAAAATGAAGGTTCCAGACAAATTTCTGACGCAGGGCCTTTGATGCAGTTCCCTTCATTTTAAATGTTTGAGCAGTGGCTGTCGGAGCATCTCTTCACCCTTATGCCCGTGCTTCTCACCGGAGCTGACTTAAGAGATCCCTGTTTCTCAAGGCTGCGGCGATGGAGCTGCGTGACAGTTGGAACAGCTATCGCTCAAATGTGTCCTGCAGGCCCTTTATTTTGGACATGTAGGCCAATCCGACGTTCAGCTCGGCAAAGTGGAAAAAGCCAGAGCTGGTCTCCACCAGCAGCTGCAGCTTCTACAGCACTAAATCTTCCCTGGCAATCTCCTCCAGCTAAGAGGATTCTGCTGACTCTAAATTACCACTCCTCAGAGAGATGGCCCAGCAATTTTTTATTCTTTTTCTTTTTCTATCCCTCCCTACTTCCTTCCTTCTTTCTTTCCCCCTGCTCTGCTGCAATAGCTAAAGTTTAAAAATAAGCAGAGTTTTAGAAAAGGGGGAGAAATAATGTGGGATGAGGGAGATTGTGTTCTTTTTTTCCCACTAGTAACATTACGCTTGGCAGTCTTTTTTTTTTTTTTGAAGTTGAGCCAGGGGGATTAGATAAGTGCTTCCTCAGCAGTGGTGAACCTGTGTCTGATTCTTAAGAGAGGAACACAGATCCCACAGGAAAGCAGCCCTGATAAAGTCAAAGCTCAGTAACAACAGCAGGAGAGGCTCAGAAATAATAATAATAATAATAATAATAATACTCACACAAAATTTGGCCACAATTTATAACTCTTTTAACTTTTTTTTCCTAACTGTACAGTAATCGTGTGATAGGTAAATACCATACTATCATTAGTCATGCTACATAATTTCTGTATACCAGTATGTTGTTTAAAAGACTTCTCCATCACTACCTGAGTAGGGGTTAGGATTCAAAAACAGGTTTAGAACTAAATGTTGCTATCAGATGATGGATTATATCATCATGAGGACTGATATTGGGAGTGGAGTGTTATAATTGGGGATGAGCAATTATATCAGAGACAAGGAATAATATCCACGGTTAGGATTTATATCATTAGTGAGGAATGAGTGTTGTATCAGAGGGGAACACTGATATCAGAGTTGATGAGTGATACCAGAGGTGAAGATTGATATCAGAGATGCTGACTGATATCAGGGGTGAGGACTGAGTGCTGTTCATGCACCCAGCCCTTCCATCATACCGCATTGTCAGAGATGCCCCAAAGCTGGCCCCTGGATGAAGGCTATTCGCTGGAACCACAATACATCATTCAACAAGCTGAGTGGGGCTGTGAAGACAGAACTCCAATATTCCACAGATGTAACAATTTAAATAGCACCCACAACAAAAAAATACACCTTATAACATTCCAGCTGTCAGAAGAAGAAAAAATAACCTGTTACAGGAGCAAGGGCGTCGCCAGTGATTTTGGGCCCAACACCACCCCATCCATGCACAGTTACTGTAACCCCACCATCAGAACCGAATAATGGTTGAAATGCTAACATTTTATTGACTGTCATTTTAACACTGACATTGCTGTGACATTGCATTGAATATCATTTAGCACTGGCAGTCACCTTAACATCCACTGTCTTTTTGACAGTAGCATTACAATAGATAGCAGTTAAACATTGACTGTCACTTTAATATACTGTGCCACTCAATGCTTCAAACTCCCCTCCACCAAATACAGACTAGTATATTTTGTATTACATATAATGATCATTTTATGTGGAAATAACATTTCATGTTTGAATTTTTATTGAATAAAGTATTTAACCATTATCCTTTTTTAATAATTTTAAAAAAAGATAACAAATCCATCGGACCTCCTGTAATAAAATGAAGGTTGAGAAACACTCCCGTTTGCATGCACGTCATTATTCTGTCCTTATCAGAAAACTCTGGTTAAGATATAATGGCAGCCCACATCAACAACTTATTCTGAAAAGCAAAATCTGCCGAAAAATCCTCAAAGAATCTGAGTAAAATAGGTTTTATATTCCGACATCAATCCGAAAATGAAAAACATGTAGACACATTATTCTGTTTTAAGCTTAAATGTGGTCTGTGCATGTACAGATTTGCATGGTGTCTTGGGTGTTGAATTTCAAGAATGTCACGGCAAGCACGCAACTCTCACTTGTGGGCCGACGGGGAGACAGATAAAAAAAATAAACATTGTGCCATACATGGACGGCAGAAAACATCAAAATTACAGAACAAATTAGACACAGGCGGAAGACATTGTCTTATAGTACGCTAACTGATTGTCATTCAAGGCAATGCTGCTCAGCTCCTTCAGTTGGGAGTAGGGCTAGTTCAGAAAAATGGACCACAACATGGCTGTATCTCTCTCGCTATCTCTCTCTCACACACTGAGAGCTCAGGTGCCAGGCTGTGGCGACTCTGGAAGTATCCTTCAGTTCTGAAGAGGCTGTTAGAGAGCATACAGTCTCCACCAAAGGGCAGCTTGGACCCACTCAATACGAGGCCTCTTCAAGTGCATCTTCAGTTATGCTGACCGCCTATCCAAAAATGTCCTTCATTTAAAACATTTTATTTGTATAGATAGCACTTTTTACAGAGACAATGTCACAAAGATGCTTCACAGGATATAGAAAAATTGGCCAGAAGAGCGAGGTCATTCAACCAGGACTCCAGGTCGGGTCATGGAGTAGAAGCCCCAAGGTAGAGTACGTAAGAGAAATGTGTCCTAAGGACAGAGGGCAGCAGCGAATCATCATGGGCTTACACTTACGGAGGAAAATTAAAAGCACAAAGCTGAAGCCGTAATTAAACATTCCCCCAAGCAGCAAATTGCCAAACGCACATTTGTCTGACTCGTCACGCATCCTCAATTGTCTTCAGGCTCAATAATAATCCTGAGTGGGACGTGATGATGATGATGGTGATGATGACGTCACTGTATCCATAAAATTCTGTTGCCATAGAGCATGTAGAGGTTCACCAATATAGATATCTAGTATCTATTGCCAGAGCACCTTTCATATATGACTGTGACACAAAGTGTTTTTCAGAAACAGAACAATAAAAAGTTACCACAAAATAAAACAGGGATCTACCATACAATTACTATCGCAGTGATTGGACTTACATGCAGATATCCACACAGATAATAATAAAAAAAAAAGAACATTTGCATGTCATCGAAGTTCAGACAATATGGAATTTTTAGGCGGATAAACTTGATATTCCCCAAGGTTGCCATTGTAGCATTTCATTAAAGATGGTCATTCTTCACCTTTCCATATTTTGTAAGTGCAGTTCACTCAGTGACCAGCAGAGGGTAGTAATAAAACACATAGGTGGTGTTTATGAGTCAGCCTATAAATGCATTCATGTTCATTGTCCCTTTTTTGTTACTGCCATCAAGATAATAAAGAAAGAAAGGAAAATCCATTTTGTATTCCACACAGCTTCATCAAAGGTGTAAACTTTGGCTTCACAGGTTGTTTCTAATAGTGTTTATCGCAGCTGGTTGTGTGTGCGTTTCCTCCAAGGCCATTGCCTTTGTAAACAAACATAACTTTAATAGTCACTGAGGACAGATGGAATTCATGCCATACCCACTTTTAAACACAGAGCTATCAGAGCTGTATTTAAAATAATGATTGTAATAACGCTAATAGTTCCAAGTGAATGCACACGTTTAACGGCCATTTTAAAATGCCACTTTCATGCTTGTTGGCTTCCATTTGAAAAAGGGTTTGTCATGTTTATTTTACAACAATAAAATAAGTTTACACACACGTACATTTGCAAGTATAATGGTGCTTTAGGTAGTCCTAGCAGCAACCACTATCTGGGGACATGCACACAGACGCAATCTTATGATATAAAGAATCATTAAACATTTGATATTTGCTCATTTTGATACGTGCATTGCCCATTGACATGCAATAAGACACACACAAAACGTAAGCACGCACACACACACGCGCACAGTCGCACACAGAAACACATACACACACACACACACACACACACGCAAAGCTGATTAAGAGACTCAAAAGCAGAACAGGAAGTGCATAGTGATCACATTGTTATTCTGTTACCTGAAAAATGGGAAGACATCGCATCTAAAAAACTTCACTATATTATTCTCAGCTCGCTTTATATTCCCCTTTAATAGTCGGAGAGATGCTTTACGTCATCATCCACCTTATTCATGAAATAGACCGTACACATCATTAATTTATATCTTTTTGTTGTTCCATTGTTTTTCTCCCAGTTTTGAATGCCACACTTCTGTTTTTTTTTGTTTTTATTGCCTGAATTCAGGAGGATGCAGGCAAGCACGCGCTCTCCTCACAAAAAAAATACCACGTCAAAGCTACCGCTTCTTTTCACTCCAGTCCAGCTGTTAAATTTGCACTGACATTCAGCCGGTGGAGGAAACGTCCTGTGCATGCGGGCTGTGGGTTGCCAGATGAATCGGAGTGGTAGCGGGTGCATGATAAGACACGGATGCCCGTCCGACTGAAATCCCGCCCTCCCCAGCTGATGGCAGGACCACGTGTGCACCACCCCGTGGGTCTGCCAGCCACAGTCGGTATTGGTATGGCCTGGATCTGATAGCAGACCTGGCAGCCTGTCTCTGCACTAGAATAGCACCTCAACAGGACGAGCCACCCTGCAGCCAGATTTTGTTGTTGTTCATGCATTTTTACCCCACACTCCTTTAGGTTACAATTATGATCCCTTGTGAAAAATATATAACACAAGAGCTGAAAATAGCTTTTGAACACAAGTTAAATTGCACATTACAATGAGCTAAAGATGGATATGTCTCACAGTCAGTAATACCTGATCCTCTGACTGCTACCTAGGCTCCATTTTACACCTATGGTGGAGTTCTCAAGAGGAATTATCATATAAAAGAATTGTACACCTGCGGTCCATGTTTGGCTTAAGAAAAAAAAGATCTGTTATCTGTTTGACTGCGGTGTGGAGTCCTGTCCCATTCGTGTTGACATGCATGAGAGTTACGGTGACAGGTAATGCCTATTTTAGCTACCTGATTGACTGTTGGTCAATTCCTCTCCAGAAACTGCCATTCAAGACAAATCAGGGGAAGAAGATCCGCCAGTCAGACACCTACCACACAGTTCACACATTCTGATTGGCAGGTGTTACAGATAACACCTTGGGTAAAATATAATAAAAAATGATAACGGTGAACTTTACTATAATTGATAATTACATTTATACGCTTATCACACCGTTCCCTTTTCCCTGGTCTGAGCAGCAATAGCCACAGCTGGGAAGCTCGAAGGTGATTCATTTATCAGAAAGAGAGTGACACAAGTAAAAAAGGAGAAAGAAATTATCATGCCTTTCTTTCAATTCATCCCTGGTCATAACGCTCCATTTGATGGTCCCCTATTTGTAACTATCAAATGGAGTCACTTCATTGTGTACTGTATACGGTTTCAATGCCCCTGCGTAGGCTACTGTTGTTATGACTGCACCCCTGTATGACCGCAACATAAAAATGCACAGAGACATGAGTTGCAAATAAAGAAAAAAATAATTAAATAGGGGATAAAAGGGTAGAGATTGTATGGATGCGTGAATGCAGGTTGGTTATATGTGTGTGTGTGTGTGTGTGTGTGTGTGCATGTGGGTATAAAAAAAGAAAAGGTCAGTAGTAGAAAAATATGAAAAACCAGCAAACACTCCGTGTCCCGGAAACGGATCTTTGTGTTTTAATATAATGTTGCTGATTACATCTTAATTACGTATTAAAGGTTACATATTATTTAATGTCTTGACGCAAACCGCAATGTCAGGTACATTGTATACTGTACATGAAAATACTTGTACTCGAAACGTCCAGGCAGTTCTGCATACTTCCGGGTAGGAGAGGAGTGGTAGTGGGGGAGTGGAGGACAGGAGGTGGGGCCTCATTTATCATTCAGGCGTACGTTCAAATCTGATCATAAAGTGAGCGTATGCTACGGCCATTCTTAGGGAAATTTCCGGATTTATCAAAATGAACGTGGGTGTACGGTACAATGAAATCTCACGACAGCTCTCGACCTTGCGTACGCTTTTACCAGTGGCGAGGCAGTGACATTGCATGCAATGAACAGCAAGCTAATAGTTGTGCAGCCTATAATGAAAGCAAATAACTTTTGTTCAGAGCACTGCAGAGTCAACAGGTGATAAACGAAACGGTGCTCTTTGAAAAACATAGGTTATCTGAGCTGTAAAATCAGAGTTTGCCTTAAATGAGTAGCTGATCATAAAAATGGCACGTCCAAGTCATTCCATTTATGAAAATATTAAAAGCAGTTAATGCATCTGGTCAATATTTTAAAATGCACTTGACCTACATGTTGTGGCTGTAGACTTACATTGTGTAGCCTAATTGTTAAAAATAGTATCTGAATAAGTTGATTTTGAATCACTATTAGTTTAATTGCTATTGTGCAGCCTAACTACGTGATGGGTGATGTAAGGGTCGGAGAACCAGACGCGACCGATAAGGAATCTAAAAGCATAACTTGAAAGATACGCCACAAAAGCTGAGATAAGGATGGGAGAAAACTTCCCGGCACAAGCCAAATAAAAACAACCTCAAAAGTGTCATGGTTTTCAACCCTGTATCCCCATGCGGTCGTTTTCCTCTGTGGCCACGCGAGGGCACTCTCCTTTTGATAGATGCTTGCTCCGCCCTGCTGAGTTTGCGGAGCATTTGTTAAGCATTTTTACCTGTGTGTAGTGGCCGGAGAGATATATAAGCCTACCGTTTCCTTCGTTCGGGGCTTCTACATTGATTGTTCATTGTTTGTACTGTGGTGTTATTGTTGGCTGTGAGTTTCTCGTACCGTTTTTGGCTATTTGCCTATTTTTAACATCTCTTAGTTGAGACAGGGCTTATTTCTTACTGGCTTTGTAGTTTATTATCTCGTAGAAGTTTGGGACCGTAAATCTCTGCTCTATTTCGCCATAGTGTGCTTTTTCTCCGTGTATGGAGATTTGGGCGTTTCTGTTGGGAACTTTAGTCCAGTTCGCCTCTAGGTGCATGTCGTCTCATGTGAGATTGGGCGTTTGCGCTTCTGCTGGGCTGCTTAGCTTGTGGAAGTGTAGAGTAGTTGTTCTTTGTTTCCCTTCGCCTGTTATTTGGTTTTCTCACTGAGAGACCTGGCGTTTTGCTTCTACTCAATTCCGTGTTACTGTGAGCCAGTAAGTAGCCTTGGTACGTTTTTCCCTGTTTGGTCCTTCTCGTGGACTGCGTTCCCCTTTGTTGTGAGTCAGGGTTTTTATTTGTATTGAGAGGCTGTCGTGCTATTATGTTTGCGTAGCTCTTTTGTTGCAGCTGTCCGGTTCGCCCTTTTTGCCTGCGAGACGATTTTGTTGTGAACTGTTGTTCTGTTTCGTTCTCCGGGTGTGTTGTCTCCTTATGTGGAGCTTGGGCGATGTTGTGGACGTGTTTGTGTTTGACTGCGTGTTTATAATAATAGCCTCGGAATGTTAGCTCTCTGTTCCATTTCGCCTCGTTTTCATTCATTCGTTTACTGAGAGGCTTTGGCGGTTGTTTCTATTTAAGCTTGCGTTAGTCTGTGGATAGTAAAGTTATGGGACGACGGTGCTTCGTCGGCTCACCTGTAAAATGTTTCTCTCTCCTGGGAGCTCGGGTGTTTACCCTCTTGGTTTTATTCATTGGACTGCGAGCCTTTTTATATCGCCATGGAACGTTAAATCTCTGTTCCTGTTTGCCTCGTTACATTTCCCCTTACTGAGAGGTAGGGCTTGTGCTTGTGTTAGTCAGTTACCCTATGGGTTCGGTGCAATTGTCCTTTTCGTCTTTTGTGCTAATTCTCCGTGTATGGAGTTTTGGGCGATTCGGTTCGGAACTGTAATTCTGTTCGCCCTTCGGTGCAATTTGTCTCTTAGGGAGACCGGGCGATGTTGTGGACATGTTTGCGTGTGACTGCGAGCCTTTAAGCCTTGAAACATTAATTATCTGTTCCTTCGCCTCATTACATTCCTCCTGTCTGAGAGGTTAGGGCTTGGCGTTGTTTTAAGCTTGGTCATTTTGCTGGTAAGGCTATGGGACTGCGGTTCTCCGTCAGCTCGCCTGTAAAATGTTTCTTCTCCCTGGGAGATCGGGCGTTTACCCTCCTTTGTGTTCCGCATTTGGCTGTTTGGCTTATGGTTAGCCACGGAACGTTATATCTGTTTTTTCGCCTCCTCTGAAACTATCGTATTGATTGACTGTTTATTTGTTTGTGCCTTTACACTACTCGCCCGTTCTGATTTGTCTCGTTACCGGAACAGGGCGCGTATTTATTTCTGGCTGTTCAGATTCCTGTCCTAGCGCTCTACTTAGCGTTTGACAGTTAGCCAGTTAGTAGCGTCTGTGGTGTGTTTGTTGTTCCTTGTCTTGTCTCCTCCCTTATCTGCGGGTATCCCGCCTTAGTGGCCTAAGGGCTTTATGAATCCCCTTACTGCGTTTGGCTCCTCCTTCCTCACACGTCACGCGCCCCTTACACAAAAGGAGGCGAAACTCAAATAGTCAAATAGCGAGTATAAACAACGAAAGAACCTCACGCTCTAAATCAAAGAGCGAAGACGAGAGGTTGGGAAAACAAAAGAAAAGCCAGAGCAAACGGGTGAAGGAATGAAACAGAAATACAAACCTGTTACCTAAGCTCTTGTAGCAAAAGAGCTGAAACCAAAAGGTAACAGGTCGAGAGACTAAAGGACAAAGAGAAAGATTGGACAGTAAAAATAAAACCAATCTCAATTCAATCTCAAATAGTAAAGACAATATCGAAGTGCCGGAAGGCAGAAGTCCTGAGCTATATACAGATCCTTTCCAAAAAATTAGAATATCATGGAAAAGTTTTTTTTTTCCATAATTCCATTCAAAAAGTGAAACTTTCATAGATTATAGATTCATTACACACAAAGTTAAATATTTCTAGCCTTTATTTGTTTCATTTTTCATAATTTTGGCTTACAGCTCCAGAAAACCCCCAAAACAGTATTTCAAGAAATTAGAATAGTGTGTCAAAAATCAGCATTTACTTCAGTTATTTCAGAGAATTAATGTTTTAGACTGAGTGTCACACTCTAATCATCTAATTTACTCAAAACACCTGCAAAGTTTTTCTACAGATGTGTCGTTAAATTGGACAGGTATCTCAGTTTGGTTCAGTATGGGGAAGACTGCAGACTTGACAATTGGCCAGAAGACCATCATTGACACCCTCCAGAAGATGGGTAAGCCACAAAAGGTCATCGCTAAGGAGGCTGGCTGTTCACAGAGTGCAGTGTCCAAGCATATCAATAGAAAGTTTAGTGGAAGGGAAAAATGTGGCAGGAGAAGGTGCACAAGCAAAAGAGATGACCGTAGGCTTCAGCGGATTGTCAAGCAAAGACGATTCCAAAATTTGGCGGAGATGCAGAGGGAGTGGACTGAGGCTGGAGTCAGTGCTTCAAAAACCACCACGTACAGACGTATCCGGGACATGGGCTACAACTGTCGGATTCCTCGAGTCAAGCCACTCCACTCATTCTCTGAGATAACTGAAGTAAATGCTGATTTTCGACACACTATTCTAATTTCTTGAAATACTGTTTTGGGGGTTTTCTGGAGCTGTAAGCCAAAATTATGAAAAATGAAAGAAATAAAGGCTAGAAATATTTCACTTTGTGTGCAATGAATCTATAATCTATGAAAGTTTCACTTTTTGAATGGAATTATGAAAAAAAAAAACTTTTCCATGATATTCTAATTTTTTGGAAAGGATCTGTATATATATAATACACACACACACACACACACACACACACATATATATATATACATATATATAATATACAGACAAACACATATATACATATATATATATATATATATATATACACACACGTATATACAGTATATACATTAAAAAATCTTACATCCACAGTACGTCTGATATTAGCTCCAACATAATTAGCAATTGTAGCTAACTAGGATTTATGAATTAGTTTGTCAGCTTGCACAAACTAAATTATATTATTATAATACTGTAATGTCCTGACTGAACCATGAAATAAAGTACTGAGAATGGATGTAGTTTCATGCGTGAATTCAACAACTAGCCCTTGTGTTGGTTGCTACACAAAAAAAAACTGCGAATGAACGCTACAAAACAAAACCCCTTAGCAGGAGCTCCTTTCCAGCCTGTGACAACATAGAAGCTAACTTGCGAACTTCTGCGAGAATCCATTTATCACCAAACTAAAAATACTCTAGATAATAGCACTCCATACTGTTTATGATTATGATGATGATGATGATGATGATGATAATAACAATAATAATAATAATAATAATAATTTGTATTATATATTTTTAAAAACACTTACATGTCCAGGCACGGGTCCATGCCACAGAGTCATTGCTATGCCTAAGGACAGACTTCTTCACCTCTGAGACACTGTGGTGGAGCACCTCCAAAACCTGAGCAACCGTGAAATAAGCGCTCTTCTTTCCACCGCTGCTTGCCACGTTTGCATATAAATGTATAAAATAATCGTAATCGTTGAAGCAGCAAAGACATATGACCAGCGCAATTACACCATACAGCAAACCACGTACGCGTAAAGAGAAAAACTGGCCTATGACGTACATACAGCTAACAAAAGCGCTACACATGGCTAAATATCATCTGGATAGGCTAAAAACGTACTTGTACAGCAATCCAGTGCATCCCTTCCAGGATAAGCTCAGTAAAAATGGCCACAGGCATAATCTGATCCTGTCTACAGCCGAGTGCGCACAGCACAATTGCCCTATGGGCTGTTGTTACGCATGGATACAGCGCCGTTCCCATTCGCTAGAATATGACATATTTTACTTTGTTTTAAAGGGCAGGAAACCCCGTAGAAGATAATCTACGTGGTTTACGTTAGATCATCCCTGAAGCAGTCTAGTAATGTTTTTACGGAACGGTAGTAACGTAGTACCATGGAAATGGAGATTTTGCTGGAGAATGGATAAATGGATTACGAAAAACGTTCAAGATTCTTCAGAAAACAGTTATAACTGCATAACCAGGTATCAAATTTGGTTGATTAAACATGTTTATCAAGAGATCTTGTAGAAAATAAAATATATTGAAACAAAACCGGAAGAACATTGGTTGTATGCATAGTGAAGTGAGCACGGGGAGTGAGCATTTATACAACTTTTCAGTAACATACAATTGTTCCTAAATCGGATCTTGATTTTTTGTTCCTAAATCGGATCTTGATTTTTTTAGCGTGTAGAAACTGTACCACAAGTTTTTGTGATATGCATTTTATTGCCTGTGACTGTGGCGAGGGCGTGATAGAAATCTTGACGAATCAAGTCACAGTCGCGTCTTCTATCATGTTACACATATAGATAATAAAACGTTTTTGTGTATTATATTACAATTGTTATGCCCTTGTGTACTGTTATAATGCCCCTGTGTACTGTTGTAATGCCCTTTGTACTGCTGTTCTGTCCTTGTGTACTGTTGCAATGTCCTTGTGTACTGTTGTAATGCCCTTGTGTACTGTTGCAATGTCCTTGTGTACTGTTGTAATGCCCTTGTTTACTGTTGTAATGCCCTTTGTACTGCTGTTCTGTCCTTGTGTACTGTTGCAATGTCCTTGTGTACTGTTGTAATGCCCTTGTGTACTGTTGCAATGCCCTTGTGCACTGTTTTAACACCCTTGTGTACTGTTGCAATGCCCTTGTGTACTGTTTTAACACCCTTGTGTACTGTTGTAATGCCCTTGTGTACTGTTTTAACACCCTTGTGTACTGTTGTAATGCCCTTGTGTACTGTTTCAATGCCCTTGTGTACTATTGCAGTGCCCTTGTGTACTGTTGCAATGCCCTTGTGTACTGTTGCAATGCCTTTTTCTTAGTATTTGTATTCCTGCAGCTGCAGCACAGATTAATGTGGAAGCATGAGTACTATGGCTACTTAAACATAGGGAAATGTATTTTCTTGAAGTTTGTGCAAGACCAAGCCTCATCATTGTGCTCTTCCATTTTCATCGTTTTCTTCTTTTTTTTCCCCTCAAAGCCATCTTGTGCGTAAATGTAAACCTGAAGTAATAAAGTATGATAAATTAATTGGCACAGGCTTGTTTGTTTGGATGTACTCTCTAGCCACTTGTGACACAGACGACAGAAGCGTTTCCTGTGCCTTTTGCTCCACTGGTTGTTACACGGTTCTGGTGTGGTCCCCACGGAGGTCCCTCCTCAGCCAAACTCAGAGACAGAGACAGAGAGTAAGAAACATCTTCTTTCTAAGGATGCCGAAAAAGAGCGTGCTCCAGGAAAAGGTGAAAAAAATAAAATAAAGGAACCGATGAAAAGAACAAATGGACAAATGAGCAGCAAGATAAAACGAATGAAAAAAGGAAGCGCAAACAAAGAGAAAGATAAGGAAAAAGAGGAAGGAAATGCAGTTAAAGAGAGGCAGATGAAGAAAGGCCAAGGATAGCTAGCAGGCTCTTGTAAAACATTTCTTATTGAAGTGTATAATTTGAAACCTTTAATTTGTGTCACAGAGCGGTGATTGAGTGCGGGGGCTGGAAGCACCTTCAACCCGGAGGGAGGGCTCTGACTCGGACAAGGAGAGACACACATTGGTTTAAATATAATTAACAGTGTGCGTGTGCGTGGGTGTGTGCAAGTGTATTTGTGTGTTACATTTATATGTAGGTCCTTCTCTAAGGAAGAGTTAACCTGCCACCACCTACTCCATGTGGCTGCTATGTAAACTGAATGTGCAATATCATACAGTGAAGTCATGCGCCATGAAGTTCTGCAAAAACATTGCATATCCCGTGACATCACACGTTATTATTAGGTAGACATATACATTCGGGGGGGGGGGGGGGGCATGTACATTAATTTGGGTATGTGCACTCCACGCCGTACTGCTGCCAAAACGCAGTCATCCACCGCTTCCCAGACCTGAGCGGACCATGCTGTGTACATGCACAGTCTGACCAGTATCTCAACTTGAACAAACACATTGACCCCTGACCTTTCACAGGAACTATGTTTTGGTCCCCAAAGACAGCATACTGTACATGCTGAACACACATTTTTTTGTCAATCGAAATAGCTAATCGCATCCATCGAAGCAAAACATCTCACACTGGCTTCAGACTATTTTAGGGTTCAACTAACAAAGAATATACTGTGTGGTTTTAGTATTAGTAGTTATAGTAGTAGCACTGTAGATTTTCACATTTAGCATAGGCCTTTACTGAGGGAACATACTTATTGTACATGCTTGAAATCCTTAAGAGTGATCTCCATCACATGGAATTTAATTCATAGCCTGAGATTACATTTTTACCTCTGGGCAAATCTTTAATCAAACCCGTATCCCTATCCAATCATTTGAAAGCTCAATTCATTAAAATAATGTAATTGGACACTGAATATTTCAACTCCCCACCCCCCCACTTTCCAGATGGTACATATAGTTTGATGTAATAGAGAGTTTGTCTTTGGCTGCTGCAAACCAAAGATACACACAGAGAAATAAAATACATTTTAAAAAGTTCCCCTGTGAAAAGTATGGAACACGCTGTACTTCCCAGTTGACTTCTATGGTCGTCTATACATCTGTTGACATGTATAGTTTTATCACAGGACAGAATAATTTTGATATTTGATATCCCGGGCCCTTCTGCCAAGAATAAAATCTTTAAAAACTGTGGGCTCTCTGACACTCGGCACTAAGCGGCAGTTACCCAAATGCAATTGTTTTGTTAGTTTCAGACCGACGCAGTTGTCATCTTTCCTTCCAGCGCCCACGTTGTTTAAATAGCAAATTAACTTGCACCCATCTGGGCGGGTTGGTCTTAAGATGAGGTATGGTCAGGGGCATTGTTGGCGTATTGCTATTTTGATGCAGCAGAAGGCTTTTGCACTAAAATCAACTCAAACCTGGTCCTAAGTCATGATTTTAAAGTCACGTTTTAAAGGCGTAATATTAAGATAGTAACGTGCCTTTACATAGGTGTGTGAGTCTACATAGGCGTGTGCACAACGCGTGTACATCTTTCAGTCTGTTACACACACAGGGTTGTACACAAACATGCATAAAAATATCAAGGTGATATAGTATTATTGTGTATATCAAAAAATAATAAAATACAAAAGGGTCCATCAGCTAAGGACCACATACCTGTCTATCAGGGGAAGGGGAATGCCACTGTAAATTACACTTTTCCCACCAGGCTGTAACAAGCATCTGTCATCTCCTGGCAGATGAGCTGCATGAAGCCAAATAATAATAATACCTTGCATTTATATAGCACCTTTCTCGATACTCAAAGCGCTTACAGTGATGAGGGGGAAACTCGCCTCTACCACCACCAATGCCTGCTATCCCTATGCACTGTCCATTGCCATGAAAGTAATGGCTGCACTACATTTTCTCAGTGAGCAGCGCCGTTCCAGCATCCCCTAAATTAAATTTGAGGAATATGCAAATCAGCCATAAGTTCGGCCATACATGCAGTTACCTCAAGCGCATAGTCCAACATGATAATTAATAGATTCAATTCCCAATAACCACCTGCCAGCAAACGGGTAAAACAGGAGTTCATGGCGAACTTTAGCTTTCCTGGGCATTATGTGAAACGTAAGGGAGCCCACTCCATCAACATCCAGGTGATTTGCAATGCTAGTGTATAGTGTATGGTTACACATGCATTCGCAAATGATCCTGGATCAAGCGATGATTCCTTCATACTGCCAACTCATTCCTGCAATCGGGCTGAGTTGAGGGGGTGATCAGGTCATGAGTCATGCTGAGTGCTTTGCGTGTAATGGCTTTATCATGGAGTTCTGAACGGTTGGGGATGAGAAGACTAATAACCTTGGAGGCAGTGTATATGATACAGAGTAGCTTGTTCCTGTTTGTGACAGTCAGCATAGTACAGAAATAGGGGGAGCAATAAAGTAAAATGGGCTGAATGATGCTCTTGTAGAGCAGATGCAGACGTTGGGGTGCAATGGAAAGTGCCTTGAGTTTGTGGATGGTGGAGAGCCTTTGCTGACAACGTTTATGGATGTCCGTGATATGGTGGTGAAAGGTAAGTTTATTATCCAGAGTTCAAGGTATTGTCCACTATCTCAACTGTCGCTGGCCTTGCCTTGTAGGCAAACTGGTGGGAGTCCAGCTGTGGTTTGACAACTGAGAGGATGGAAGCTAACACCAGTTTCTACAGGCACTTCATAATCATTGAGGTGAGTGCAAATGGCCAGTAGTGGTTAGGTTCAGATGGGCGGGGTGTTTTGGGCACTGGTATAATTGTGGAGGTTTTCCAGAGGGTGGGTACTGTGGCAGTCCTGAATGAGTCACTGAAGATGGAGCACAGCGCAGGAGAGAGCTCCATGGCACAATCCCTGAGCACCTTGCCTGGATGCCATCTGGTCCTGGGCTTTGCCCGCTTTGCACCTGCCCAACTGCTGGCGAACATCCACCATTGTATATGGGATGGGTAGGTCCCTCAATGGCTGAGAAGTTGATGGTATTGAACCGTTCAGGTCCTCAGCAAAGGAGGCAGGATCAGTGACTGTTTTCTTGTTGGATCTTGGATTGCATCCCAGCAGTGTCCTCACTTATACAAATGCCTGCTTGATGTTCATTTTGCTGACGTCATCTTCAAGTTTGTTTTCGTATTCCAATTTGGCTTTAAAAATTGGGTTCCTGACAGTGCGGTTTATGGCTTTGAGTGGAATCCAGTCTTGGCTTTGGAATGCTGTCTGTTTTCCACTCAGAATATGTTTAATGTGAGGGGTGATCCAGGGTTTTGAATTTCAGCCTTACATGATATGGTGGCGGATATACAAAACTTAATGTAGTCTGTGATCACAGAGACTCTCTCATCCAAGTCACCATGAAAAATGTCCCACTTTGTGCATTCTAGGGAGCCTTAGAGCTGTGCAATGGCGTCCTTGGACCACTGGTTGACGCTGCATGTTTGGGGCTTGTGTCGCTTCAGTGTCTCTTTGTAACCGGGAAGTAGAAAAATAACATTGTGGTCTGAAAAACCGAGTGGCGGTTGAGTTCAAACGCTGTACACATTAATAATATTGCAATGACATAAGTCCGGAATGCTTCCCCTTCTTGCTTAGCATAGCATTAGCACCCTCTGCTGCTACCTTGTTAACATTAGGTGGAATGTAAACACAACTCATGACAATAGTAGGGAATTCCCTCAGGAGATAAAACAGATGCATGGACAGAGTTAGCATCTCCAGATTTGGGGTGCACACACTGCTGTGAATCTTGATGTTGCTACAACACCTATCATTCACATAGATGCAGACCCCTCCACCTCTCTCCATACCCGAGTCCGTCGTCCTGTCCTCCCTGAAGATGGTAAAGCCGTCTAAACTGACCTCGGAATCCGTGATCGTCTCATCCAGTTCCAGTTAGTGTGAGGACACAGGCCTCCTCGAAGGCTCTCTTTCCACCAGGCATTCGGCATGGAGTACATCCATTTTATTCTGGAGAGATCTTAAATTTGACAGAGAGATGGAGTGAAGAGGGGGGCTGAAAGGACTTTTTCTCAGCCTGGTCCTTACTCTGCCTTGCTTGCCTCTTCTTCTTATATTGCAGAGAATGGAAATCCAGTTGTAGCAGTTGTTCCCGGGAGTAGGTGAGTCCATGGGTGTTCTTGTGAAACTCGGAAAGCAGCGTAGTAGCGTTACTGTCACTAATAATCCATAGGATTACAAATGTGATCCACGTTGCTTTTGAAAGCTCAATCATCCTGGACGTTTAAACAATTAGACAACTTACTGGTGACATAAAAACGCGAACACGGACGTGGACAGAGAATACAGACTGTGTCGTCGCAGTAGAGCATGTGCCAGAGAATCAGGCTCAATGCACTTTTTTAATGCCGCTTTACAAATGTTTTTCAAATATGGTCTTGGGTATTCACTGTGCATGATTATTTTTTGACATCTCGATAAGATTCAAAAACCCAGTTTTTCGTTCTTCACGTTTTTTTATTTACAGTGACCAGGTTTCCATACTTTCAGCAATTAAAATTGTGTTGATTTCACCTCTTACTCCATAACTGAACAAGATGATTTTAAAGATAACTAAAAGTCAAATTAAGAAAAATAAACCTTTCATCAGAAATGAAAACAAATTTGCAGCACATTAGACAATTTATTTTAATGCCATATATCCTCTGCTTGCGCGCTTTAACTTAAATACCACGAGCAGGTGTTTCCCCAGCTGTAGATCACGCAGTCTTACTAAATACGCCATCATATTAACAATCCGCTAAAGTGTAAATGCAGGTGGCTTTTACATGGAATGGGAAATGACACTCTGATTGGGTTATTGCATGTTAAGCCCAAGGCACACCTATAATTAATGAAGAGACTAAGTTCAGCCCATTTGAATTTTGCGCCTTACTTTGCGCTCAATGAAGTCCCTGTAAAATTATATAAGTTTCAAAACCTTTAATATACACATGGAGTGTACACATGAGCACATATTAAGTGGGAAAGGGGGACTTTTAGAGGACTTTTTGAAATAAACTCATGTGCAGCTTCAGATATGAAAGACAGAAGGTAGAGCCTGTCAGAACACAGATCTTAACATTTGACAAATTGTCTTGTCGGGCAACGGTAAAGACGGCCTTCCGATAAGTGAGTGTTTATTAAAATAAAAAAGTTTCCTCATTCACCAGGTAGAAGGGAAACATCTGAGGTTTTGCTTTGTTGCTGAAAATGATCTCAGAAGTGTAAAAAAGAGAACTTTTGGGAAAAATCCCAGAAGACTGACAACTTTCCAGAACCTTTGTGCTTTTTTTTAATTGAATAGTGGCACTCTATGAAGCTCATAGGGACGGCTCAACAAGCTATGCAGTTATTAAGTTTTTTCGCTACAATAGATGACTTGTGCTGGGTTCAGGTGAAGAAAGTTTTGACTTTACATGAGCAGAGATTACAAAGTTTGTGGAGTTTCAGTGGGAGAAAAAAGTTATTTTTATTCCACATCAAAAGGTGACTGGAGAGTGAAATGTTGCTTTCTTTTTGGGGAAGAAAATCATTCCTTTAAAAGAAGTGCACCCTTTTACCTTTCTCGCTCCGCAGTTTAGAATAACCAATGAAAATCAGGGGCATTCATTTAGCAAGAAACGGACTGTTCAGGTCCCTGATGAAGCCCTAACCTGAGGGCCAGCAACTATTTCAATTCTACAGGACACACAATTCTACCAAAGAGCTGATGCCAAGAGATTTACCTCTTACTGATAATAACCTGCCCCTCTAGCACTTCTACCTACCTCAAACACCTGAGTAGGTGTAACTTTTCGGATTAGGTGTATCTACTGTACGGTTCGTTGTTGTTCATTTAATGTAGTTTAAATCAGCTGGGTATTTTTCTTCTTGATGTGTTGTGGTATATGGTTGCTGCATCTCCATGCAGTAAGTGACACATCTTAGACTCGGCACACTATAGCCTATACGATTATGCCATCAGAATAAGTGCAGCCAGAAACATAAAAATTTTGAGAAATAAAATAACAATGAAATATGCGATACAAGACAGAATAATATAAGACACCCTTATGATAACAAAGTTGCAATCAATATGTGTGCACTCTAACAAATGTAAACACATCCCGAGTCACACACACACAAATTTGATACGTGAGCTCACAAGTGACTGAAAGTGAATCCAAATCATTTCCCAACAAAACACTGTGATTGGTCTGAAATCAGAGAGTGATTGACAGCACATGTTAACTCCTCCTATTCTTGATGAAGCCTACCTTCCTGCTTGCGGCCGGTTACGCGACGGCGAGCGCAGGCTACGACTGTCACCGTGCCTAATGCGAGGGGGTCGGCCATCAACGCCCAGCTGGGGATCGCGCGGTTCTGCAGCCGGGGCGTGACATTTCACAGCCAGAACGCGTCGCTTTAGTGAGGCCCGGAGGTCCGCCCCAGGCGCGGAGGACTGATTGATGGACCTGGAGTGACAGAATATGCTCCTGTCAACCTGGAGCCAAGGCCATATGCTGTGTTATCGCATCCAGAAGATGAGTATCTGCTTAGCGACAGGGATAATCCCCACACGCAGAGACAGCATCTGACGCGCACGTGACTTGAAGGTAACCAGGAGGGAGGCCCGTGAGCAGGGCGGGGGAGGGGTAGGAGGGAGGGCGCAGGGGACCGGTACAGGATTTACAGCCCCCCCCCCCTCGGACCACGATCACGGTCGCCGATGTAACCGTTCCCGTGAGCCCCAGGTAAGAGCGGCAGGATCTGGCGGTGGTACTAAAGCCCGTATTTGCAGACAGGCTGCATGCGGGCTGCTCTCTCGGGGACGCGGTCAAATTCCCCCTATGATCTGCATCCAGCGTCAGATGCTAAACCTACCGCTGTGATGTGGCATAAGCACAATGTCTGTTAATGCTTCCTTTGCAGGTGTTTTTTTTAATGCCTGGCCTGCTTTACTATCATATTCAATGAATTCAGCGGCATTACCGCCATTTTCCCCTCCACTTTATCCTCTGGAATTATGGCAGGGCCTCATATAATTTTATTTCTGAAATAATAGAGCATTTCTTCGCCCACGGTTTTATTTAAACGAACAAGCAGTTCAGTCATAAACCTTGTAGGATTCCCTTATCTACGTATTGTATGTTTCTTTGTTCAAATCCCTGCGCATCTGAGCCATTTTGAATCTTAGGCCGCAATTTATCTCTGCGTTTTCATCCCCCGTTCCAGGAGCTTTCCCACGCAGTTCATTTTTCATTGCACCCTAAATCGCCAGTCGTTGGAGGGGATTTGGTGGTTGTGGGAGGAGTGGGAGGAGTGGGGGTTAACGAGTCACTTGCATGAGATAAGCAGGTTGACTGATGGTGCGTCAATTATCGTTTGTCACAATTAAAATAAATACTCTATTTATATAGGGCGACAAGGTCAAACTGCAAAGTACGGCATGATTCTAACTTTTAATAATAACTTAACAACAATATATTACTTGTGTCAGAAAGGACATAAAATCTGCTTTGCATGTGTTTTTCATTTAGTTCTCACCTGATATTATTTTGATTTGTATGTATTGTTTTTCAAATAGACCAGCAAAATGCATCCTCAACAGCTAAATAGCATTGAGACATCAATCATTATGATTCTCTTAGACTTGAGACGGGTTGATTGTTAGCGACAGGCTCCGACCATACCACACCAATCCAGCAAAAGTGATTTACAGTGATATCGAAAACTAACTAGGTGGTGTCGATCTTTAGGACAGTGCGGGAGACCAACTGGTCTTTTGTGTTTGTGCTTTGACACGAAACATCTTTCTTTTTTACCAGAGGGATTTTGTTTCTGCAGACCATCCAATTTGATTCTCCAAGACTAAAAAAAAATAAAAAATAAATAAATAAAAATGTCACAGCTCCCAACAGACCACTTTAGATGAATACATCAATGGGTAGGTCTCTGGACCTCTTCAAGCATGTCAGGCCCTTTGACTGACGGTGACCTCTCTTGATTGGCGCTTCATCCTGGTCTCAGTTGTCACAGAGGATCCTTAATTGGGGTCATAGGTCAGAGATATGAGCACTCTTACAGCGTGGATGTCTCGAGCCCCGGAATGTGATTTAGAGGCCGTGGTCCGCGGTGAAACTGCAGGCTGCATCTCTGTTGTCCAGCCCTCAGGTAATAGAGAAATAGAGTTGTGGTCAATGCTATTTTTCTTTTTCTCTTTGTCAAGCTCTCAAATAATATCTCCCTCTGCCCCAAATGACTACTCTCTCGCCATCCAAGTTCTCCTGTTTAGCAAAGGCACGTGTGATTAAAAAAAATGAGTTAAATTACCTCTCAACATTGGTAATCTGATTAATATATGGCTATGTAAATTTATCTTTTTCCATTCCTGCGACTAACATAATGGCAATTAAATAAATAAATAAATAAATAAATACAACTAACATTTGTATTCACTTAGCAGAAATTATTCTGTATTCATTTAATCACTGAAAGTAATATTGGTTCTAAACACCGTGTTTTTTTTTTCATGACATGCTTCTGAGAGTGCCACACATATATGAAGTGTGTGTAATGGAAAATTTCACAAAAGTGAAACACTGTTTTTCCTCATACACCACCACGACACAACCTCTAAGATCTTACTGGCACATCTTACATCTTACTACACATCTTTTAGGCATCCCTATAAAATATCATATTACGTTACATTAAATTTCTTTGTACATCAATGTTTTCATTTTTTTATTTTGATTTCTCTCAATTCAGAACACCTAATTCTTTAAGTAGTCCCCTCTCTCGGCTATCACATCCTCTCTCAGTTTTGGAGAGCGGGAATGAGCACAGGCTCTCCTCCAAAGTACATGCTGCTCGGGAAGGCACCGCACCTTCAATCTGCAGCTTGCCAGGAGATCTGTGCAGTCACTGCGCCAGGGAAATGCACAGGTATCCCCGCATTGCAGGGAAATACACAGGTATCCCAACATCCCAGGGAAATGCACAGGTATCCCCGCATTGCAGGGAAATACACAGGTATCCCAACATCCCAGGGAAATGCACAGGTATCTCCACATTCCAGGGAAATGCACAGGTATCTCCACATTCCAGGGAAATGCACAGGTATCTCCACATTCCAGGGAAATACACAGGGATTTCCACATTCATTTGAACCAGTACTCTCTTTATATCTAGCACTTGCGGTTGTTTTTCTAACAATGCTAAATGCATGTGTTGTAAATTGCTTCAGCCAAAACCCCAAATCCAAAAAAGTTGGGACAGTATGCAAAATGCACATAAAAGCAGAAAGCAGTGATTTGTAAATTCTCCTTTACATACTGTATATTTAAAGCTGCAGTAGGCAAGTTTGAAAATATACAAGGCAAAAATACTTTCCCCTTTTGCAATCATCCCTCCTATCTCTCTCCTAAGCCCTTCCCACCAAATTATGCTCCAGTGCAAGTGTGGAGACAGGCAGACAGGGAGGGGCTTATTCTACTGGGAGAATCTTTTGCTTGTAGATAGTTGCCCTGATTGGTAGCTACATAGCTAGCCCTGATTGGTTGGTTTTTGGAAAACCGGCTTGAGATTTTTGACAGACTAGTACAGGGCCCAGGACACTCACAGAAACCGGATTTTTTCTCAGAACACTTGATTTATTGATAGCTGCTGAAATGTAATGAGCAGATTTTGTAATTTTGCCAAAATTATATCGAAAAAATATTGCATACTGCACCTTTAATTGAAAACAGTAAGATAAAGATATTTAATGTTTTACCTTATCAACTTTATACATTTTTGTAAATATATACGCTATATGCTATATTATACGCTATATGATAATTCTCAATTTGATGCCTGCAACACGTTCCAAAAAAGTTGGGATGGGCAAAAGAAAGACTGGAAAGTTCAAAAATCACCTGTTTGGAACAGCCCATAGGTAAACAGGTGATGCTATAATGACTGGGTATAAAAGGATATCAAAAGACTCGTCTTTTTTTTCAGGTACTCAAGCGATACTATAACCTCTCTGCATCTCTATGGGAATTGGGGCGGGTGGGACTAGATTAAGCTGTAAATTACACGGGAACAGTATGGAATACATGGTTGGCTAAATGACTGTAAGTCATCAAGGGTCAGCGGTAACAAAGGAGCCTCAAACCATCACTGCTGCCAGATATGCAGTAGATATGGATGGATCACTTGAAGGGTTGTTTCTCCTGACTTATTTTTCCATAGAGTTTAATAGAAGATACATTTTTCTTTGTACTGTTTTCACGTAAATATATGTAAAAGATAATTTACAAATCACTGCTTTCTGCTTTTATATGCATTTTACATACTGTCCCAACATTTTTTGGAATTGGGGTTTGTAAATTCCAAATGCATAAATTGTAAAATCGATGCACAGGAATGGTGTATGTACGCGAATTAACAGAGGTGTCGCCTCTTTGCGCTTTGAGACAAGGAAAATCCTGACAGACTTTCCCTCCCAGGATGACACTGTCTTTTGTGCCACCCTGAGGTTTTACCTACCATAGAATGCACTGACATGGTAGGATCTCATTCCATCCGAGCCTAATTACACGGTGACGCAAGGGTTATAGCAGGTCACTCATTTTAGCACCCAACGGCTCACAAAATGACATCCTAGCCTGGATATTTTTACTACAAATTATAAAGTAGGGACTATTGTAACCACAAATTATATAAGCATTAATTTATTAAACATCCAATGAAATGACGGTATACAATAATATTGCGACCAACTATCTTTAGGGGTGGAGTTTAGCATTAGCCAGAGGGTCTCATTTGAATATGGACCTAAAAGTGATCCTTGAATATGGACCTAAGTGAACTACAATGTACAATTTAGTGGCATATAGTAAAAAGAGAGAACAGGAATTGTGATTAATTTTTATTTTAAAACACACTTTTGAAAGTATTAAAAAAATATTATTCTGATTCTGCAACACCAGAGTTGGTGTTGACTGATTTTACTCGAAAAAAGGAAACAATAGATGAAAAATTTAAATTCAGATATTATGTTGCAATACAGCTGTTAAGAATGACAAAGAATAATTCCAGCTGTACTGTGATAGCATTCAGAGTTCATTTGTCCTTCCATTTTGGAATCATTGTCAGTGTGTGACAGGTGGAGCGCTCTCTTGTAGAAACAGGTGATTTGGGGTTGACTGCAAATCTGTCGCATGATATTGGAGCGTGTGTGTACATGTGCTTGTGTGTGTGTGTGTTTGTTGTAACTATTGATGTTCGTGTAATGGCTGTGGAAACTAGTTTGTACTTTGTGTTTAGAGCCTGAAATTGTCCATAGCATTATTCTGTACTGCGTGTCTCCATTGTGTATGTCCTTTGATGTTACTTTTCTATGTGGATATAAATAAAAGTATTATAAATGTGTGTGTGTGTGTGTGTGTGTGTGTGTGTCTGAAGCACAACGATCTCCATGCTTGCTCACTTCCTTTGTTATCCATATCCACAATAGGTTAAATAAATACATGCAAGAATAAATAAATAATTAAAATGTACAAAATTAAATGAACAATTCAAAAGTTTCAAAATGTACTTAAGTTAATTATCAATTCCAATGGAAGAATACATTTAACGTCCAACTGGCTAAACATTAGTTTAAAATTATATGTATGAACATAACTTGTAACAAACATGTCAGTCAATGACTGAGATATGTGTTCCAGATTGGCATTATTCTGGGTCTTTTCTTTTCTGAATGAGCAGAGGCCATTATGGGTAAGAGGCACTCAGATCCTTTTAGTTCTTTCATTGTGACCTTGTATTGCAGTTATTTTTTTCTGCTTGGTGTGTAATGGTTTTGCGATTACCTTTTACAAAAGCTGCCTTGTTCACCTTCTATAACACACCCTTATACTTTTTTTTCATTTCTCTTCCTGGAACCTCTCACCATTTTGTATTGTTTCCTTCTTCTCGTCAGAATCTTGTTTTACACGTCCCACCCACCACTGCCTTTCCAACCCCTCCAATGGTATATTCACTCAGCCTCGCTGGAAAACAGACATACAAGTTTGAAGCTACAAATTTCACAAACAAAAAATAATTAAATAAATTAATGTATAGATAAAGAAATAATAACTCAATGCAAAGAAAGAAGAAGAAAAAATAAAAAATAATAATAAATATGAATTCATATCCAGGCATTACTCGCTCTGAATTTTCACCTGAATCCATTCTCAGTGGAAACCTATACGTTTGCCAGGCTATGTTCCACTGCGGCTGTGGTGTGCATTTTTCAGTGAATACTCTTATGGAGAGTGTCTCTTGGGCCCACCTGACCCTGCTCATAATCAATGTTCACTCATGACCGTCACCGTTAAAGCCAGTACAGGATCAAGTGAAATAATCTTGTTTGTTTATAAGAGCCATTCACAGATCCCTGTGTGACCAGAACACTGTGTGAGAGTCACAGAGGAATTTACCATCTGATAATGGGTCTTTACAGTGCAAGAGGGTGCGCTATGTCTAAATGCTATGGCTTTTCAACTGATAAACCTGTTAAACAAATAATCAGATTTTTATCCCCATAAAAATAACAAACTTGTTGTGAAATGTGGATGTATAATACTAGGTCAGATTATTCATTAAAAAATAAGACAAATAACTGAAGTTAAGACTGAGTGAACCCCCAGTGCTCCCAGTAACCCAAAGCAGACCCCTGCTCTACAAATCAAATCAGTGAGGCTGTATTGTTAAGAAAATGGGTTGAAGAAGTCAGGTTTTACGTAATGAGAAAATGATGTCAATTTCACACACAGGGGCACGCGGAGTGGCACATTCGTATAGATTAACTGTTATATTTTAATAATTATATTTCCAACTTGATTAACACACTTCTTGTGGGAGCTCTGTGTTAATTCTCATTCTCTTTCTGTTATTTTTAAATGACACATTTTCAGAGAAGCTATAAGTGTCATCATTGCAAAAAGGGGAAATTATTTCTGATAACTACCATTTGAAAAAGACCACCTGCCCTACTCACAGCTGCAGTGCTCATTAAAGACCTTATTATAGCAATGATTAAGACAGTCATCACTGTCTCTGTCTGCATCTTTAACGTCTTAATACCAGGAAAGCTTCCAACTGCACCTTCAATCTCCACCCTGATTGCATCGAACAAGTTTGTCCCAGTATGGAAAAATCTTAAAGAAGAGCGAAAGGTTTGCCAAGGCAGGGAAACGGATAAGGCAAAGCACAACCCGAGCCCATCAAAGGATAACTCTGACAAACGCAATTTGTCTCGACCCGTTTCCAGACAAATGAAATCCATTTCTGACGCCATATTGCTTTTGCTGCGTCTCAATTTGGGGGTTGAGGTCCAAGGACGGGACCTCACCTGGCTGTAAAGATGATTTCATTCACCTTACGAGCGCACAGACGACATCACAGATTAAGAAAGAAAGAAAAAGAGTCGAGTGGTGGAAATGGGGGAGGGATGGATGCAGTGGAACAGCACAAGATGGAATTGGGGATTTGTAGTTTCAGCATTTGTAGTGCAAACTAGTTATCAAGGTTCTAAGTAAATTCAATTCTCTACAAATTTCCTCATGGATTCTCATTAACATATTCAATAAGTAATATGTTGGATGTAATAGTAATATATTGTGTGTGATACACAGGCAGAGCCCAGGGAAAGGGACTCTAGAGAGTAAGTAGACGGTAACTTTCCCACTGACATCGTGCCGGGCCTTTACCTCAGGGCCTTTCTCTGTGTTGTTTTCCAATCACGTAATGTTTTTGTTGACAGGGGCCTGGGCAGAGCACAGCCGGGATGTAGAGCTTGATGAACTGTGAGGGAGCTAACTGACATGTTATTGTTTTAAACGGCAGACGGAGGTGTGGTGGGACGTGCGTGAACTCGCAGCGCTGCGCCGTCCTCCGCGCGAACGGACAGCCTTCTCAAAGCGCTGCACTCGTCTTCCCACCCCTGAAAATGAAATATAACAATAACACATAAATAAAACCCGAAGCTGCATGTGTGGAGAAAACAAAGGAGGGGGGCAGGGGTAAAAAAAAAGATAACACTTTGATCATAACAGAATTACATTTCTCTCACTTTTATCCTTCCAGAGAATTGATTTTATGGCATCCATAACCTTCTCTAACATTGGACTTAGAAATGAACCTTGGGAGTGTAAAAGGAGCCCTGTCTTAACTGAAATCCAGAGGCTTTGTGTCACATTTTCTTTTTTTCTTTATTCCCCCCCCCCTCCCATTTTATTTTAACCCAAAGGGAGAAATGATGATGTTCATCGAGCGCTTCTGCTTCTCCCAGAGTCACAATGCGGTCGCGCCACATACAGGAGTTTACCCTTTTGTGCCACGTCGTAGTGTTGATTCACATGTTATTAAATGCATCGTCACCATACATTTTTTAGGACGCGTGTTTCCAACGTGGGCCCCTACTTTCTTTTGGCCAAAGAGCCAATGATTGCGCTTGGATCGGAGCGTGAAGGACACGCGGTGACCTCTTGGCCAAGACAAACGACCGCGGCACTCGGTTCCTCTCGGGTATCAAGAGATCCATCCGAGTATACAGTGTCCGCATCACACACCGGTGAGCCCGGAGCTCAGCTGATCCTTGGCACATATTTCCAATTATGCTGTAAAAGTCCTGTCATCCCAAATGTACACTTTATGAGTTTTTCTTCCACATGGACCATGACACGTCTGGTGGGCCTGCCATAAAACAGGATGAACATAAACCTGGGCTACAGCATCAGATTAGAGGAAAACACAGCTCCCCATATATAACAGTACTATAGGAAAGTCTTTCATTCAGAGTATACAGACTGAATTACACATACAGTATTATATTATATATAGCAAATGCATTTCATAATTTCCATTTACTTGTTTGTATGTATCATTAGTTCATTTATTAATTGAGTCAATTATCCGTATAATTTTTTGTTTGTTGATTCAGTCACGCTTTGGGCATCTGTTGGGATTTGAGAGATATCAGCCACGGATAAAAAGTTTATTACTTGCTGTAGTTATCAACGTTGGAGAAAAAAAAAGCCTGTCTAAGGAAATGGATTAGCATTATCAAAGATGACAAGGGATAAATATGTCCTTATAAAACTTAATGGCTTCGTTTTCTTAAGCAAACCCAAATAGAATGCCGTTGCAGGCAGTTGCAATTTCAAATTCCAGATTTTATTGCTCAATTTTCTAGGGCTTGGTGGTTAACTATCCAAACAGCCTATCAGGATTAACTGTCAAGCACACTTTCAAAAGGACTTATATGAGCTGATACCCATGTTGTGTTCCATCTGATGAGAATTTTCAAATGCCCATTAAATTGGATTTATAATTCTCCTTTAATATAAACATCTGGAATGCAATGGAAATACTTGTTGTATATGCCAGTTTTTAGACACAATGCACATCATATGGTATAAACATACCCAGGAAACTGACTGTGTACTCACTAACATGGACAAGGGAATGCACATATTCATCTGTATAGTAGCAGTTTTAAACCATATAATGTCCTAATGGTTCTTTACACAATAAAATGCCTCTCTGTGACATGCTCTATAACGGGAAACTTACTGGTAAAGAATGTATAGCTTTGCCCCGATTGAAAGCCCGACCAACAGCCATTGGCTGATGGATTACCTGTAACACATGATTAGAAAGATGTTAAACAACAATCAAAAAATTAGACCCCAAAAGGAAATCCCAAAACAGTTAAATCAAGAAAACACTTCTTTAAAAAAATGCATTGTTGTTCGGTTTTCATTTTTCTTTTTTCCCCCACATTTTTGGTTTGGTCTTTTAAGTTGTCTTTATAATTCTGACACAAATCACCCTCTGTATCTATGTACTGAAGCATACAGATATAGACAGCTGTCATATGGTGTGAGAATAAATCAGTTACTTTATTTATTTTTATTTAAAATAAAAATACATTGTTATTTAATGTTCAGAGGCAAATGAATTAAAAACAACAGATGTGGCTTTATAGCTATGGGAAAGAAATAATGTTTACTGTCGATAGATGTCATTACACTGACATAATGAATACTGTGATCACTTTGTAACAATTATTTAGAATTCTGCTTTGTGAAACTCACTGCTTACATTATGACAGCCTACTTGTTATGAGCTGCAATACACTGTTATGGCTGGTAAAGGTGTCATATCATGATTATTGCATTGTTATGCATCCCAGTTCAAGTAAAGTGTTAGTTAATTGATGCAAATTAACTTATTATTCATTTAATGGAGTACAAATTAGGATGGCAGGTACGTATGCCCCATACCTATATAGCACCGAGAGTTTAGCACTTTTCATGGTTTCCTACAGAAATAACCACAATGACCACAGACTCTCAGCCCTTAAAAACATGAACTTCTGCATGTCCTGACCTCAAGTAACCACACAGAATTCAGGTACAACTTCACACATCCACACAATAAAGCCCCAAACTTGGGTTATTTTGCTGTTTTTTCTCCTAGTTATTATTCTTTTTGCTACTGAATTCATCATCAAATGTGATCATACCCTCAAAGAATAATGTTCCCCATTGGATAACAATCTGATAAACTATAAAGTAGTCTGATGAAAAAGCAGGATACACAGGCAAAATTAACGCTGCACACACGTGATGCTTTTGATTGACATAAGGATGAAATAATGTGAAGACGTCATGCTTTTTGACATATAAGGAAGTACACATGATGTATGTCACCCAATAGAGTAATCGCTACAATTTTTCTCAAAAACATCGTCGTCGCCATCTTTGTTGTGTGTGGAAACTAGCTTGCTTGCTAAGTAGCAATTACCAAAGAATTACAACTATTGCTTTTACAGCTGTAATGTTTGTGGGAAGCTCATTTCTATTTTTGAAATGCTTTCTCTATCATTTCATATGCAAACCGCACATAATATTGGTTCAAGACTCGAATAACTACATGACTACAAGGTAGGCCATGAACGCCTTGGACTCAATTTGTAACGGTTAAAGGGATAGTCCTGAATTTTGGACATAATGTCTCAATTACGACTTACCCATGATGTAGTTGATTGATGTAAACCATTTTCAGATAATTCCATGCTGTCCCTTCTTTTGGACATACACACATTGCTAATGTTAGCGCAACTCTAAGGTATCCAGTAGCATCCACTACCAAATGCACTTAAACACTCCACAATGCTCCCAAAGCAAATAAAATACGACGACAGTCTATCGGGGTTATTTTCAGTGATTATACCATCATTTTTCAAGTCAAACTATTGTTGAATCCTTTACTTTGTGCTCACCTAAATTCTCAGTGGAAGTACGGCGGCGGAGCTAGCTGTAGATTAGCCAGGGTATCTGCCTGTAGGCTATCTGCGGTAGGCCTACTCCACAGTTGCCGACACAATCCGTTTTGCCGTAAAGTTACATATTTGGTAGACAACAAGTCAGCTAAACACAAACATGCTACAGAATAACACAGCATATACAAGCAAGCACACTGGCTACCAATTTGCAGGAAAAAGTTTGACCACTTCCATGACTTCCCAATCGTGGCAACTAGCTAGCTAAATTGAATACATAGATCACGCATGCAATCATTTATTAGTTACCTGATCGTCAGTTGTTTTCGGTGCATGAAGAAAAACAGGTGATGGCACAGCAGTCTCCTTCAGTAGAGGGTGTCCCGACCGTCCTTTTTTGATTTTCACATAGTCATCCTCCGTGAAATGGTCACTACACACTTTTAACTTTTTTAGAGTCTCAATTGGTGACATCCATGCGAGCAGCAAGAAGCCACAGCTGTTTTCTTTGTTGATCTTCCCCTGGAAATCGGTGAAAACTTTGTGGTGCCCATTTTTTTGCATGATTTGAACAACCTTGAAATACACACCGAAATACCATCTTACCTGAACGTTAGCTAACAATACTACGAGTCTGATTCTTTCACACGCGTGATATTGTTTTTGGCCGGCAGAGCTATAGGCTACTTTACATTAGGCTACCTACTAAACTAACGCCGTACTTCCACGGAGAATGTAGGTGAGCACAAAGTAAAGGATTCAACAATAGTTTGACTTGAAAAATTATGGTATAATCACTGAAAATAACCCCGATAGACGGTCGTCGTATTGTATTTGCTTTGGGTGCACTGTGGAGTGTTTAAGTGCGTTTGGTAGTGGATGCTACTCGATACCTCAGAGTTGCGCTAGCATTAGCAATGTGTGTATGTCCAAAAGAAGGGGACAGCATGGAATTATCTGAAAATGGTTTCCATCAATCAACTACATCATGGGTAAGTCGTAATTGAGACATTATGTCCAAAATTATCCAAACTATCCCTTTAACCCCAGACAGCACACCGAGCACAGCTCAGTCTGTGGGGGATAGGCCCGCAGATGGACAGTGACTGCTGCCTATATGTCGGTCCGATTTGCAAGCAGCATGACTAGCTAGCTTGCAAACTTAAGCTCAGTTCAGTTAAAAATAACAAACGTTATTTAATGTTACTTTAGTGTAGCAAGCTAGCCAGCATTCTCTCTTATGGCATACCGCTAGCTGGAACAGATGTAATTTACCGTAGTCTATACTAGACTGCAGAAAAAAATTATGTTAACGTTAGCTGTACACAGAACTGCTGTATCGATACCTGAATACCAATACTGTCTGTCCCGGAAATCGCGATAATTATGTATAGGCTTACATGGACAGTCTCTTGGTTTGTGTGCTAAGTAGCCTATTGATTTATTTACTTTGTGAAATGTGACGTCCAGGGGGGTATTTCACCAAGCACGATTACTGAGATTGCTGGATAACTGCATGTGCATGTCCCACAATAGGGAGCAGAGCTCGACATGAACAGTAGCCCCAGGCAACCATCGATTCTCCGTTTTGGCTACCATGATTTAGTTGGTAAGTTATCCCGACTGGGAAACCACTCCAAAAACATGTACATAATGTTAGTGGATTTCTTAAGCGTACATTATGTAGGTCTATTTTGTGCCATTACATGTTGCTCCATATCAACAACTGCAATGAAATGAACATATAAGTTATTGCTACTGTTCAGCTTCTAACACAACGCACTGTAGCTAGCCCGCTCCACTCGGCTTTTCCTCAGCCTAATTATCTTAATCAGCGGCCGGTAAAAAAAAAAAAAAAACTTGTGTTGCTGACTGTCCTCCGAAAAGTGTAACATAAAACACAAACCTTTTTATAATGTTTATGTGGCGTTTATTTATTGCTTGATGATTGATAGGCTGAACTAAAAATGCAAATGAACATGCATGTTTCATTTTATGTATGGATTGATTAGGCTATTTAACTAAACTTTAACTAAAAGTTTGTATTTATTTATGAACAGTCAATTTCTTAAGCGTACATTATGGAGGTATATTTTGTGCCAGTAGGCTACATGTTGATCCATCTGAACAACTCCAGTGAAATGAACATACACTGTACCATTGCATTGCACTGCATTGTTGGCTATTTAAATTTAGACAAATACGCGACAGCGGCGCTATCAAACAGTGGCCGGTAGCTACCGGGATAGCATGCTGTTAACGTTAAAAACATGTGCTATAATCCATTTAAAAAATGACTAACACTTAGCCTACCTGTATTTGTAGCCAATGTCATAGTAACATTAAAGGGAAAATGAATCCAGGCATATGTATTTCTTGTATACGTGTTTGCATAGGCTAAGCCTATGTGTAGCCTATGCATCTCTCTCTAGATTTAATTATTGTATGGTTCATGATTTTATATACATTATAATCATCAGTTAGGCCTACTCATAAGAAAGACAGTACAAATAAGAAATTATATCTCAACAAAAAAAAATGTCAATGTACAAAAATGCCAAGTTACTCACGGACACAAAACACTGGCTATAATAAAACGAGCAAAGTTAAGCCTGCCATTAAAAGTACTGATATCAAAATGAGGCCAAGTTACAACAAACACTACTGGCTATCTTAGCTAACACAAATTAAACAAGCTCTATTCCGAACTTAGCAATGCTACCCAATGTTTCCTAAATTATTTCATGTAACTTGGCCCTGTGTTTTTTCATCTTACCATCTGAAGAGAATGTGCTCATTCAAACTTTATGTCACATGAAAGTGTCAAAGGGCAATCATTTATACTGGAAATAATGTGCAATTCAGCTGTGTTACACTTAAAAAAATTTAAAAATGACTGCACTATATGTTTGAACAATTGTCTGCATGCAGTGCTTTGGGTTATTATTATAATTATAATAATAATTATTATTATTTATTTGAAATATTTGTACTTGAATAAATGGAAACCTGTGTGGTCCTACATACCCTAAACCTTCTTTTTGTTCAGAAAATTGTGTTCACAAATAAGATTTTTTATTATTTTACATTTTAAAATAAATTATACTCCTTTATTTATTTGGGTGAGCTTTATCTGACCCACACAGTACATTACTGGGGCAATATCTGTCTGGATATGTTTGTAAGATAACAAATTTATTTAGTAGGCCTAAATATTAAAATATTTGTAATTGTTATCTGTATTTATTTACTCACCCCACCTTTTCTCTAGTGCAAATAATTATATGTCTATTGGTATAAATGTCTGTTTGTAAATGTGAATGTTATACTGTATGTGCTTGAAAAATTTATTCATGGGGATAATAAAGTATTCTATCTGTTTATCTATCTATCTATCTATCTATCTATCTATCTATCTATCTATCTATCTATCTATCTAGAAACCTACAATTTAAAACTTTTACATTTTGTAAAATTAACTTGACAACCAAGTATAGGCCTAAACACATCCTTTCTGGAGTGTAATTTTCCATAGTCTGTTTACAACATTCGTTTAACTGTCTTCTTCAATGAGTCATTTGACAGTTTGATGTGACACAACATTTGAATGACCACATTGTCTTCAGATGGTAAGATGAAAAAGTAACTTGGCATTTTTGTATGTTGAAAATGCTTTTTGTTAAGATAGTACACTGTACTGTAGTTTATATGAATCTAAAATGGTCCAATTGTATGCTATCAGACAAAAAGGAAATCAAGACAATGTCAAAATAATTATACTACACACTGATGGTGTTTGCAAAAAAATAAAAAATTTAAAAGAAAATATTCTACTGTAGTACAACACGAACACTGAACTCACAGCATGAGTACATCCGATTGGTTGTAAAGCCTGTTCCAAGGCATGCATTGGCTTTACCGATTATAGATACTGAGCTATCAATTCAGGTCATATCTCTTAATTGGACCAGCCATGAAGAAATTGGGATCCATGGGTGCCTTTGTAAATGCATTTGCTATACCCGAGACAAAATACAGAATAACCATGTACAATTCCAAAAAATTATATCCCAGTGGTGTCTATCACATGCATTGCAGAGCAGGGCTGTATGTCAGTTTTATTTTATAACACCCACTGTATATATTTGACCTGTGCATCATCTTTGTGTTGTTACTCAGCACTTAATCAATATAACAACTGATTACTCAGCTTTTTCTTTTCTTGCCACTGGGTTTTTTTATCAACCTCACTTAGTGGTGTTTGGGGGGTTCAGGCTGAGTCTTGTCCAATTTTCATATTTCCTTGTTTAATGTAGAGCACCTTTGTGACAAGATCTCTGGTAAAAAAAAAAAGAAACTACACAAATAAAATTCAATTGAATTGAATTAACTCGCCTCACCTGGTTTGTGAGTTGAAAACAGAAACGAGCAGACCCTGTTGTTCTCCAGGGTGTTGAACTCAGAGAACAAATGGCCGTTAAGAGTTCAGATCATACCCACAGTGAGCAATGCAGACTCTGCCGATCCAGGTGGTCATGGGATAGGAAGGAAGAGCTGCGTCTCATGGAACATCACACGCCTGAAAGATAATCCAGCTGAAGATAAAACATCAGGTAAAAAAAAAAAAACTTTTCATGAAAAGTCTTCCCCTAAGACATATTCTGCTGAGAATGAACGACCAGGGAGAATAGTCATATGGTTTGGAATTCAACAGACTGTAGTTATGCCAGGGAGCAGGGAGGGGATCCCAAAATCATAATACTGCATGCAGTGTACTTCACAGCACAAACCAACACACACGGCAAATAACAAAAGCAAAGAAATTGGACCAAATTGCATTGTAGCTTTTTATATTTTAAATAACAGCAAAAAAGTGGTCTGTGCCCTTTCTTTAGTGCCATGAAAAGCCATGTTGTACAGGTGGAGTGAGGCCCTTCCATGCAGTTACATAGTCCTGGTCACATGCAAAACCCATTAGTGCAGCTCTTTAAACACTAATTGGGTTGTGTTCATTAGTTATCCATGAAGGTTGCGACATGGAGAAAGCCCAGTCGATAAGCCAAACGGCCACATGCTAAAGGACTCCTGGACTGCAACAATGTCTCACCCACCTGGTTATGGATGGATGCTTCAAAATTCACAAGCAAAGAAAAAATGTAAATGTAATTCAAATATCTACTGGAGAAAAACAAAGCATGAAGGTGCAACCTACTGTCGTTATCACCTTTATTTGCCTAAGACACCAGTTGGAACACAACATAATGAACATAAAATTAAAATGTGTCACATAGTGATTAGTCCCTCAGCTAAAGTGCAAGAGCCCTCTACAGCATTGGAATTTGTGGCAGCACGGTGCCAGTCAAGTTGTGACATCACAGGAAATGACACTCTCATCCAACACCTGCACTCTGCGGATCGATCGACATGCACAATTTTAATTCAAAGATACACTTTTTTGTATTATTTTGTTTTTGACGGGACTTGGTGCGATAAAGCCGTCCAATGCCAGGACTTTGTTGGCTCTAAACCGAAGGCTGCTCAAGCAGTGATTAGCAGCGGGTCCCCAGCGGGTTCTGGGCTGCAGATGAAGATGAGAGGAGGAAGTTGCGCCGGCTCTTTGTAGTTGAAGCCTGTGAAGGACGGAGGGAAAACAAGACCCTGTCTGTCAGGGCTGTCGACCGCATACTCCACCCTGCGGGCACCGTGGTAAAACTCCACAGAGTGCAACAGCAGGGAAAGGGGGAGGGGCAGGGCACCTGTCAATCAACCCACAGTGATGGCAGATATTGGCTTCAGAATCATCTCTGAAAGTGATGTTCATCATAGCCCTCTGTATGTTTTCTTCTCTGTTTTATGTGTGCTGTTGTCTGGGTTCCCCCTTGGTGCTGTGAGCTGTACAGTTACCCAGTTATCGCAGTACTATTTTCCCCCTTGCGAGCTGTACAGTTACCCAGTTATCGCAGTACTATTTTCTTGTATACCGTGCTGTTTGCTGCTTGCCTGCCTTGTACTGTTATCATTCCGTGTAGTGTGTTCTTGAGATCTTGAAAGGTGCTATAAAATTATAATATGATGATGATGGTTATTAAAAAAAATAAAAATGATAAATAATAATAAGAAGAAGAAGAAGAAAAAGAAATGCATCAATACATAAAAAAAATATACACTTCAAAATCCCATTTCTGAAACCACAGAACGTGCAGGAATGAAAAACCATTTGGAATGAAAAAAGTCTCTGTACATTTTGCAGATTGTGATTGGATTTATGTTTCAGTCCCTCCATGTAAACACATTCCTCCAGTCAAATGATGTGAATTGCAATTTTTGCTGATAGAAACTCACTTTTGACTGCCATTCTAAATTCTTTGAAGACAGGCTCAGACACATCAACATAAAAAAGCATTAAATACGCATTAAATGATACGGTATCAGTACGCGGGATGCAAGTGACATGTTAAGTAAAACCTGTTGTACATAGCAGTTAATTTTTCTTTTATAATGTGATTTACTACATAGATTAGTGATGTGGAAAGGGGGGACGGGGGTGTTTCATTTGACAGCTGAAGCACCTGAGAGAACATGGTGAACCAGAAGCAGGTGATGTGACAATGAATCTGAAATCTCACAGGACACTTTGCATTCACGGTTCCCTGCCCAAAAAGCACCACTTTATCAGGCCTAGAATGGCTGTGATCTCATTTTGTTTTCAACTACACTTGAAAAATGTTTTATTTGAGATTCAGTAACAGACACACACACACACACACACACACACAATGGGCAGATGTTACATACGGCGTAAAGCATACCACAGACAGCAGTAAACAAAGAAAGGTGTGAAGCAAAACAGGGTGGTGAATTTAAAGAGGAAACATACCCAGTCACGCGCTCTGGATGTGCACAGAGCTTGGCTCTTTAGCACAAACATAAACGAGCTCAGAAACTGAAATATTATCCAAAGTGTAAGGGCTTTGCAAAGCAACAACATACAGCATCTGCTGTCCTCTCCTGTCATGTCATTTATGCTTTCATTTACGTCATTTTAACATCTTTATGACATTTTAAATGCAAAATCTACACAGGACATAATCATGAAATATGAATAGGTACTTATGTCTCCTCCTGAAAAATGGAGCCCTCCCTTCCCTTCCTCTCTCTCTCATTATTAGCACAATGATATGCAGTCAATTTCTGGGGCCAAGGTTGAAATGAGCCACACTCTGAGGTAACAAGGGAAAATAGGCAGGGACCAGTGATAATACAGCTGCACAGACAGAGCCGAACAGGTACAGCCTGAATACCGGGTTACAAATGGCATCATTTACTGTTCTTGCTCCCTCCTGAACCAAAATGGTGACACTGCTGTCAGGCTCCGGCTCCGTGCCGGCCTCCCCTCGCAATGTCAAATCTAAGAGCAGCATTAAGCCGGCTGTGTCCAAGTAAGGATGCAGGTAAATTACTGATGGGCATTGGGAATCTTTGTTTAGCCGATAGGCAACCACTTTTCACCCTTATCATCAGTCAAGAACAACACATCAAACATTCTATTCAAACACGGGCCCAGAGTAATAAACTGTCAAAGATAATACACTCTGCAGACTTCACCAGGCAAATAAAGCTCTTATCAAGAAAAGCCTTCAATCAGGACCATCTAAACATGGTCATGGTGACATTGAAAATCTACAGTGTGAAAATGAATTATCTTTTCCTGCTTCTTTCTCTATCTCTGTTATAAACGTATTAAATACAAGTGTATTGCGTAAAGAGGCTGAGTTTATGCTGTAATTTCACTTAAAGTAAAGCTATACTGTGTGTGTGTGTGTGTGTGTGTGTGTGTGTGTGCATGCATGTGTGGTGTGTGTGTGTGTGTGTTAATGCGCGTGCATGTGTTTTCTCTATGACAAATAAACATTATTTATAATGAACGTTTATTTATTTATTGTTTAGCCATTAAAATAATATCCAAGCCCGTGTGTATCCAATAATATACAAAACCTTTAGGGTGGTTAGCATAAGGCCTCCGACTCAACCACACTTGGCATGGGAAATGTTTTTACACATGCATGGTATGGTGTATGTAATGTGGTATATAGGTTTTGTAGCTGCTATGACCAGCTTTGTCAGAACCCTAAGTAAAACTGGTGTTACGTCTTGAGGGATAAAGTTACAGGAGTAGCCATGATCTTGCTGTTCAAGTTCTTGCATGTGCGATGTACTTCCTCCATCGTCCATAAATGCATTTATCCAGCATTAATCTTTTTTTTATTATTATTACTCTTTGATATTTTTAGTTAATTTGAGCAGCTGCCAAACCCATAACCATAGTCTAGTGAAAGTATTTAAATAAATTAACTGATGAATTGCACTTAAATGAGCAAGCTTTCTTTCAGTACATTGCATTTTAATAGCATTGAAGTTCCGTTGCTTTCTGGGCTTCGTTTAAACTCTTTTTGGATGGTATTTGTGGTAATTCATTATGTAAATGTGGAACACGGAGTGGTTTGAGAGGCGGGTAAGGTTTTCTGAGTGACATGTATGGAAATAACTTGGCTAGTGGTACAGGATACTCCAATTGTTGCTCTGGATTTTTATTCGCTGATACGCATTTAGCATCAGAAAAGACTAATCCCTCTCCACGAAGAACCAAATCTTCAAAATAAAGACTGCTTAACCTACTTAAGGTTGTGTTGGAAATGTAATAGGAATATGATTTAAGAAGCAATTTACTACACTGGAATCAACATTCATTTTCATTTTCTCTTGGCTCTCCCCGACTTTATAGTGCTAATTATGTCTATTACTGTGTCATTTGCTTTAAAACGATGTGAGTTCTCCCTCCTGGTGTAGAAATCCCAGATTTTGCTTAGTAATGAAGAAAGTTGCTCTGTTCCACTGAGTTCCCTCCCACCTTTCTTCTCCAGGCATAATGACTCTGATTTGCTTTCGAAATCCTCAATTTGGCTGTGTTAAAAAAAGAAAGAAAAGAATGGTCATGCATATGTTTAATAAAGATAAGTGACAGCCTCTTGCATTTCTTAATGAGATACCCTCACAGTAAGATGTGTACTGTTCTGGAAGCGTGCACACAGGGGAAATTGATGCTAAAGCGCTGTGCAGGAAGTACTTCATCACGTCTAATAGCAGCTCTGTATACATCATCCCATAGGTCCTCCACATCGTAGCGTGCTTGTCAATGGATTTATTTTTCCCTGTGTGTGTGGGGAGGGGGAAGCCCCACTTCATACACTCTCAGAAGAAAGGGTTCCAAAAGGCTCCTCTGTATCTCCATAGAGGAACCCTATCTAGTTCAAGGGTTCTTTGTCGGGCAAAATGGTTCAATCTCAGAGCTTTCACACTTTTAACACTGTAGAGGGTTCCACAAAGTGGAGTGTACAAACACTGTGATTCAACAATGGGTAGCAGTTATTTACAGGTATGGGTCGGATATACAGTGCCCTCCAGAATTGTTGGTAAAGATGAGCAAATAAACAACCTTTACATTTTATAAAAGGATTTATCAGCTTGGCCTTACACTAAAAATATGAAAGAACCCTAACCTTTAATTGAGGTAAAATTGTAAAAAATAAAATAAAATCTAATATCAGTATATTGCCATTTAAGTGTATCAGAGTTCATATTTTGTAACCATTAAGTGGTTATCCATGACTTTCTGTTTCACTGGGGATATAAATATATATTTTTTTTAAATTAAGCTCTCGGCCCCATTGATCTCTATGGTTCTGTCGCACATTTTTAATCTAACTATTGTCTCTGGTTTCATTCCAAGAGTCTGGAAAACAGCTCATGTGATTCAACTCCATAAAAGTGGTGATAAACAGGACCTAAATAACTACCGTCCTATTTCTAATTTATCCTGTCTAGCGAAAGTGCTTGAGTCATTGGTAAACGAGCAACTTAAATCATTTCTTTCATCCGCCGCTGTTTTAAGTCCTTTTCAATCGGGTTTCAGGTCTAACCACAGCACAATTACTGCCACCTCTTTAGTTGTAAATTATATTTTTTCTGGGTTAGATAACAAAAAACATTGCGCCGCAATCTTTGTTGATCTATCAAAAGCCTTTGACACAGTTGATCATGTTTTGCCTTAGGTTTTGACTCTACTGCTCTTTCATAGCTACCTCCTAGACAGATCACAATTAACAAAGATAAATGGTACTTTCTCTGATAAAACAGCTATAAATATTGGTGTTCCACAGGGTTCCATCTTAGGTCCTATTCTCTTTACTATCTATATTAACAACATCATTGTATCCCTATCTGATTGCTGTGCTCATCTTTATGTAGATGATACAGTTATCTACTGCATAGAGGATTCGGTGCAACAAGCGGTGTTAAAACTGCAATCATCTTTCGATGTCATGCAAAAGTCTCTAATAAATCATAAACTAGTCTTAAATCCACAGAAAACAAAGTGGATGCTTTTCTCCCGGGCAAAAAATACTGGTGATAAAGCTTTTTAGCTCTCATCTTCATCTGGCAATGTAATCGAGAAAGTCAACGTTTATAAATATCTTGGTATTTGGATCGATGACAAATTATCTTTTAAATACCATATTGAAACTCTAGTCATTAACCTAAGGCAGAGGGTGGGTTTTTTGTATAGAAATAAAATGTTCTTTCCTAGGAGTTGCAGGAAAAGGATAGTTGAGGCAATGTTTTTATCAGTCTTGGATTATGGTGACATTGTTTATAGAAATGCTGCTATCTCCATACTCCACTCTCTGGATGTTGTGTATCACTCTGCCCTCCGTTTTATTTCTGGTGATTCTTTTTTAACTCATCATTGCACCTTGTACGCTAATGTTGGATTGCCCTCCCTTTCTCAAAGACGCGATCATTTTATTTATTTTTAAAGCTTTAACTGGTAAACTCCCACACTATATTCCATCCCTCTTTGTATGGCAAAATAACAATTACATGACACGCTCCTCTGATTACCTAATGCTTAAAGTTCCTCGTGTTAACACAAGTTTTAGTGCCCCTGCTACCTGGAACAGCTTTCAAAATGTATTTAAATTAGATACCTTGCCCTCCCTAAGCCATTTTAGATTGCTTGTTGTGTGTCAAATGGTACTTGAATGTAACTGTTTTAATTAATTTAATTTGTAATCTTTTAATTTATTTGGCTTTGTATTTTTCTTTATTTATATCTCATGTTTTTAGTTTATTATTTATTTAATTTTATGCACCCATGTTTTCTTGTTCTTATTCATGTATTTAATGTATTTGTTGTAATTGCTCTCGGCACCATTGTAAATGAGGATCCGTCCTCAATGGGTTTTCCGAGTATAAATAAAGGTGATGATAATGATGAGTTGACACACATGCCAAACTCCCTTAGTCATCCATCAACATGGGGAAGATCAGAGAACACACAGATGAAATGAGACTATATTTGACCTTCATAAATCAGGCAATGGCTGTAAATAAATGGCTAGTTGAATGGCAAAACATACCCATATCCACTATTAAAGCAATAATTAAGAACTGGAGCTGTGATTAACTAGCTTGAAAAAGTATATGAGTATATGAAAGTATATATTTTTTCCCCACACACAGTGAAGATGAGGATGGTTCAAGAGCCAAAAAAAACAATAAATCTTCAAGGATCACATTTGGAAAATGCAAATGTTAGTTGGTCAACTACAATTAGATGCTACCTCAAAAGCCAAAGAGCTATTTAGAAGGCTTGCTAGAAGCCTCTGCTATCATTAAACCACATAAGTGCCTGGATTGTTAAACGTCATTTCGAATGACAGAGGCCTGTGTCCTCTGATCCTATGATGCCGAAATGGCACAGGCCTATGTGCTAAGATGCTGAAATGACAGAAAGGTATGTCCTAAGATACTGAAGTGCAGAGGCCTATTTGCTAAGATGCTGAAATGACAGAAACATATGTGCTAAGATACTGAAGTGCAGAGGCATATTTGCTAAGATGCTGAAATGACAGAAACTTATGTGCTAAGATACTGAAGTGCAGAGGCTTATTTGCTAATATGCTGAAATGGAAGAGGCCCAGAGTGTAGAGAGGACTACAATCTCACCATGTCTCCATGGATGTCATTTATGTCCATGGATATCAAGCCCGTTTCTCTTAACATTGGATCCTCAGTGCCCCATTCACACACACACACACACACACACACACACACACACACACACACACACACACACACACACACACACACACACACACACACACACACACACACGCGCACACACACACGCACACACACATGGCAAAATGATGGACTGATGTAATAATTCTGCAGACAATAGCTGGTGAAATCTTACAAGACAGCGCTAGCCAGCGACTACCCGAGGGGTGCAGAGGAACGGCTCATTTACTGCGTCTCTTTGTCCCAGAATATCAATTCTGATGTTTCCATCCTCCCCCACCCAACGCTTAACTCCAGGGCCAGAGGACTCCCTGTGGGAACAAAAGAACAGCAGCACGAGGGAAACGAATGGCAGCTCCATATGATTCACTCAGCTTTCTTCTGCAAAGTGTGACTTACAGAATTATTTTTTTTTAAATGCGGGCGGCAGTGTAGTATAATGGTTAAGGAACTGGACTTGTAACCGAAAGGTTGTAGGTTCGATTCCCAGGTAGGTCACTGCCGTTGTACCCTTGAGCAAGGTACTTAACCTGAATTGCTTCAGTATATATCTAGCTGTATAAATGGATAAATGTAATAAGAAGTTGTGTATGTCGCTCTGGATAAGAGCGTCTGCTAAATGCCTATAATGTAATGTATAATGTAAAAAGCAAAAGGCATGCTGGCATTGAAAAACGTGAAAGCGATAAGGATGTTGGAGAATTACCCAGATAATTTTGCTTAGTCCACATTCAGGGTTACTCACGTAGTTTACATTTTGAAACATACAGCTGCATAATTCCTGGATAATTACTTAACACTGAACCAAATTATAGTTTAGTGCCATGCTTCGCAGCACCACAGCGTATCCAATATCTCACACTCCATAGCCGTGTTTCAGTTAAACCCACTTGTGGTTTTCCTCAGTCCTGATTAAGTGATTGATTATTGCCAGAGAGCGGGGTTCTGTATCCATGGCAACACACCTGGTAACAGAGCAGATCCCCACATGCCAATCAAACCCATCCCCTGAATAAGTGTTCATTCTCAGAATTTCTTCATCACCCTGGGCATGCATGAGAGGGCTGTGGGCACACCCTTGAAGCAGGTTGCTACTGTGTGTCATGGTCAAAAAATATCAGCCTTCATTGTTGTATTATTCTTGTCTTAATGTACTGGTAATTTCCAGACAATGCAATTGACTCTTCTTTAGTGGTGTAAAAATACGAAAATGTTTGTGTTGTGTTAAAAAGAACATACTGCAAAGTCCTGGTAACTACATGCGATGTCCCTCAACAGCATAATATCAACTAGTTAAGTGGCGTGTCCCCCTAGGATAGTGGCCTAAGAACTGGGCAAGTCCTGTAAAGCAATATTTTCAGGTTCTGTCCTCTTGTATGCCTTTATCATTGCACCTCTTGTGTGGGGTAATCTAATTAAATTGTGTATTTGAGAATTTGCCCACCTGAAAAGCACAGAAACTCTTACATATTGTGATCCTAGTGGGACACATGGTGATCATAATGGCCTAGAACATGGCCAGTCTTGTAAATTAATGACTTTCAGGTTCTGTTCTTGGGTGTACCCTTTAACGTTGTACCCTTTGAGTAGGGTAATCAAGTTAAATTGTGTAACTGCCCACCTTTATAAGCATGAAACGTACAGAAACTGTCACACTTTGTGATCTGTTACAGACAAGCTTGCAGTGATGAGTGGAAAGAACATTAAAAAAGCAATAAAATAAAGTAAATGTTTTAACATAAAGTGTCAAAAAATGGGAGCGTGGCTCTGAAACTAATGCGACTATGAATTCCAAAGTAACCCTTCGTAGCGACAATTAACCAAAGTAATGCATCTGAACAAAATGAATGATGAGAAGTACACCTACAAAACATCAATTAACCCAACTAATACAGCCAGACCAATTGAAATGCAAAAGATCAACCAAAAGTCAACCCCCTGACAGACTAAAAGGCTCCCACAGTATTCAGTATTCTACCTTGCCAGCCCACTACAGGATGGGCAGGGGTTTTAAAATGTGTGGATGATCACACCTCCCCACACATCTAAACAAATGATTGGATGGTCGGGTTGCTCCATGAACGTGGTTGGGGAACAATTTGGCATTCCAAATTAGGGGTGAGACATGGACATGCATAGCCCTGTGTTGAGTGCCAGAAAAAAAGATTGGATGGTGGGTGGCAGGCGGGGCTATTAGATTTTGGCAGGCACTCAGGCACAGCACTGACTGACAACCCATGCCAGCCAGGACACCAGTCGCTACCACCTCTGAGCTCATATCAAATGGGGAACACACACGCACGCGTGCACACAAACATACATGTACGTGCACCCACGTGCACACACACACACACACACACACACACACACAAAAGAAAACTATTTAAAAAGATAAATAGTTACAAATGAAGCAACATGTTTTTTTTCTGCTTGGTAGAATTGTTAAAGGACAATAATGAACAATAATCCATCAGACATTCCGAATATGTAACAGGCGATACATTACGTGCGTAAACCTGAAAAATGCATGCATGCTGGTTGGGATGCTTCTCGGTTAGCAATGTTTTTTTTTGTACTCCTCCACAGGGTAGTTGAGAAAAGAGAATAATCTGGTGTAACAGTGCATGGGTATGTCTGCAGCTTGAGATGGGGCCTGCTTTGTAGATTGCTTTCAGGGGAAGATTTATAGGCATAGGCTTGATACGTTCTCCCCTTTGTTGAAATTGGCTGGTCTGAGATCAGTCAACCATCACACCCTATAGTAAATTAGAGACCATAAAATGAAAAGGGGGTAATCCTGGGTTATCCACTGCAAGCCAGATCTTCAATATAATGCATTTATCCCTTTTTAACAGAACCAAAGCCTGGTGCATGATTAATAGCTTGCATGAATGGGAAATTTGCATACATACGGGCTGTAGCCTACTGGGGGCTGGGTGAGACAAAACGCCACGGTGCATACTCTGCACTACATAATTATTGTGTGTATTTGACCTGAGCAAAATGTCTGTAAATACATGCAAACGAAGGTTGCTTGTCCGTCCAAATGGACCTCTGACTGATAGCTTTGCGGTCAAAACACATAACTCATGCAACTCTGAAAAGGCTTTAATGTACAGTACACCCAACTATAAAAAGTTACTACACCAAAAAAAGACCCATCCAATTGGAACTGGCTGCTTCTTACTTATAACACATAGTGATTGTGATTGACAGACACCCACACGGGACATTCAGAATGTGTTGTCCAAGGAATATTATCTCGCTCTAAATGAATTTGAACTGCATGTTCTGTAAAGGTTGCCTGGCAATATAGTCACATTCCGGTGCCATTTCACAGAAGTTGTTTATTTTTATTTATTTATTTATTTTTTTCTGCATGAATGTTTTTTAAATTTATTTATTTTATTTCTCCTTTATTTTACCAGGTGAGTCCCATTGAGATATCCATCTCTTTTTCAAGGGAGCCCTGGCCAAAACCCTTCCCAACCTCTATGTAGAACCTGGAAATCCCACAAATAAAGGCCTGGATTCAGTTAACTTTTGTCCTTAAACCTATAAATAAATACAAATCTGATTTTATTTTAATCACACACAGTTTTAGGAGTTCACAGTAAAAGAAAGTACCTCAGTTGGCAGTATTTGTTTTACAAGTTCATAAGGTATCAAGTACGTACAGCAAAGACCAGGACAAATGCTGATTGCATTCAGATTAGAGATCATTTATTTTAATGCAGCATGTGATGTGACAACTGGTGTGATATTGTACCAGTCCACACTCAATACTTCATGTACCAGACTCTGGGTGTCCATCATGGTCCAGAAAATATATTAAGATTTCCGCTATGAGGGCAAAATTAATTTTACTGCTACCTTGTGAATATTTGATTACTTTTATTATATAAAATAAAATGTTGTGTATGTTGGAAAAATACACATGTGGAAATATAAATAGATCTGGGCGAACTGAAAGTTTGATGATTACATATTTAAACAAATGGGGAACCTTTATGCTTCTTTCAAATGGCAGCCATTAATGCAAATGAATTACAAGTGACCGAGACACAATAGAAAAGCAATTAGTAACAGCAACCATCTGTTGTTTTTAATTGCTTGTATATATATATATATATTTATACCATGGCTTGGATAAATACTCGATTCTGATTGGTTGACAGCCGTGGTTTAAGTGCTTGTACATGAACGGTCTGTCGTGATTTATATCTTACACATGACTTACAGCCATTTTACCAACCATGTATTCTATACAGTTCAAGTGTTATTTACAGATAAATCTAGTCCCACCCCCTAATTCCCATAGAGATCCATTCAAATGCAAAGACGTTATAGTATCGCTTGTAAGAGTACCAGAAAATAATATATCAAGAGTCTTTTGATATTGATGGGTCACAGACTTCAGGAAGTAGCAGCATGCAAAGGATATGCCACCAAATATTAAATATGATACTTTAAAAATACATTAAAGCAAAGGGGGTGAATACATATGCATGCACCACTTTTCCGTTTTTTTTTATTTTTTAGAATTTTTTAAAACAAGTTTTTTTTAAATTTCACTTCACCAATTTGGACTATTTTGTGTGGGTCCATTACATAAAATCCAAATAAATATCCATTTCAATTACAGGTTTTAATGCAACAAAATAGGAAAAACGCCAAGGGGGTGAATACTTTCGCAAGGCACTGTATATATAGTGCACCAGGAAACTGTATTTACGTTACTTTTCACTTATCACTTTTTTTTCACTGTAAACGTGTTTGTATGCTTACCTAATAATTAAATGTATTCTGTTATTTCAACAATTCTGAAATAATATTGTATATCATAAGAAACTGGTAGAAAAGCGTCTTTGTGCTACCCCTAATGGTTGAAATTTCCTTTCTTCTCCCCACACTGTCCCCGCCCCAATCGTGATGTCAGAGTACCTCTTTGGAGGTACCTCTACGTCGTATGGATAATTGTTTTCGCCCACAATGGAAACAGCTGGCACCTGATTGGTTAGAAACACTACGTTACTTTCGTTTTGTTTTTTAAACCAGAACAACGTGGCGTCCTGTTCAACTCTCTGATTCCACCTAAATAGTCCACTAAAATATTTTTCTGAAAATATTTGAGGTGAGAAATAGGCCATGCAGTTGCTGAATCTTGATTCATATTTGATGTGCAATGTCTAGTTTGATCCGAGTTATACAAAATAATTTGTACAATGTACGTTCATTTATGCAAATGACGATGGACACAGCCCCCCCCCCCCCCCACCCCTCTCCGTCGCTCACCCCACAAAGTATTTTTCAAAATTGTGTAATAGGCGGAGACAGGCTGAGATAGTGGGTGTACTTAATCTTTAAGTGTTCGTGTTATGTAACAAATACAATACGTTTCAATAGGTCTTGCTTTGTATTGTATGAGTTTGTTTATTAAGGTTATTTGCCGTGTATTAATTACACAGGCAGACATAAATTAATTAATTAATTTCAGACAGAGATCATTCAAATTGAGCTCACTGAGACGGAGTGATGTTTCGTAATTGCGAAGAATAACGTGATTATATTTTAAGAACCGATCATATTTCATCCTACGTCATCACGGCAATGGCAGCATTTATTATTCTCCCTGATTCATTAGTCTGCCACCCAAACTGGATTAACAGGAATGGCTCTAAGTGTGGAGAGGCAGGAATGTAAGCCAGTTAATTAAATGGCAGCAGCTTAAGAGTCTTCCTCTGGTCTAAACAGAGGGAGAGAGGCGCATGACTTTAGAGCTCTTTGAAGAGGTGCATTCAAGAAAAAAAAGTTAAATATTCATGATGAGGGCATTTATTGTCATTATGTTTAATGATCAAAGACAAAAGTCTGGATGGGTTCACTGATGTATTCTGAGTGGGAGGCATACTTGTGTGTGTATGCTTAATTAGGGGATCGATATTAGAAAAAATAGAGGAAAAACTGAAAAACGGAGAAGGGTGACTTTAAAAACAACAATGCCCAGATGTATTTTTTACATTTGGCTACTCACATAAAGTGATGATGCTAAAGGTGTGTGCAACACTGCATTACCTGAACCCTTCTAAGTATAGTGCAAGAGGCAAAGGACCTTTTCAAGTCGAACCAGGAAGCTGTAACAATGACAGCATGTCCTTGAGTTATAAATATATAATACACCTCAGGTGGTGCTGGGAGACAGCAGGTTTTGATTGGCTTTTGTTATAAATGATTCATTATTGCTTCATCAATAATTAATATTTTTCAGAAGCCTGGATCCTTTATGTAAATAATGTCACACGCAGGAAGGTTATGAGATTAAACTTGCACAGACAGCAGTTTTGAACTTTGATTGCAAAATCTCTGCGAAACTGTTTTCAAGCAGTTATGTTTATTTAAACTTGTCTTAGACACTACGGCTGATGGGGTTTTAAAAATAAATAATACCATCCAATTTGAAGGAAATTGTGGTCCTGTCTGGCGATGGATGAGGTTGTTACATGTGCATGTGCATTTGTGTGTGTGTGTGTGTGTGTGTGTGTGTGTGTGTGTGTGTGTGTGTGCACATGTGTGGAGGGGGTTATCAACAGGTTAGCTCGTCAGCAGTCCATCCTTATCTACAGTGCATTTCCCTCAGGATCGTCAAAGACCATGGACTGAAAAAACAGTAGGCTGCAGCCACATTTACACATGCAAACCCAATAAGCCATGAGGTGTGTGAAACAGAAATGGACCAAATGACTAAGTGAGGTCTATATTATACAGTGACCCTATCAGTCAAGTGCTCTTTTTAGTGTCATTATCAGTTCAGCAGTGCAACAGGGCTGAACCCCTGATCAGCACAGGTCAAAGCTCACCGTAAACATGTGTCACGTTTGCAGGAGGCTGACTGCCAGCAGTGGTGAAATCGTAAATCAGTGAAGGCATAGTGCCACCAACAATTAGTCAATGACCACTAAGAAGACTCGCTAGACCTCTGTAACTGTGAAGGTCGCACTGTTGTGGCAGTAACGGTCCAACAACCTCGCTGCCATGGCGTATCATGGCACTGACCTGCCATAAGGACTTTCCCCAGGGAGAGCTACTTCCTTCCTGTTCACCAAGCAATTCCTGGGAAGGTCAGCTCTCCAATTAGATAGATGGATGGTTTTGAGGTGTTCCATTGGAGGTGGTTCCGCTTGCACCATCCTGCAAAGTTCTTGAGCAGACCCCAATGCTCCGCCCCCTGACCCCTTCTGAATACACCCCACAATAGCACAAGAGTCATCTGAGAACTTTTACAGGTGGCACGACTCAGAGATAATTCTGAAGTATGAGGTGTAACGCAGTACAATATCACAGCACATACAGTGCAGTGCACTCAAAAAGTGTCAGTGACAGTGACACATTTTTTGTTGTTTTGGCTCTGTACTCCAGCACATTGGATTTGAAATGGACAGTGATTATGAAGTTAAAGTGCAGACTTTCAGCTTTAATTTGAGGGTTTTTGCACACATATTGAGTGAACCATGTGGCCATTTTTACACATAGCCAACCCCCCATTTTAGGTCATCAAAATTAATTGGACAAATTAACATAAACTTAAATAAAGTCATCATATTTAATACTTGGTTGCATATCCTTTGCATGTCATGACTTCCTGATGTCTGTGACCCAACAACATCAAAAGACTCTTGATATAATATTTCCAGGTGCTCTTACAAGCAATACTATAACCTCTCTGCATTTGAATGGATCTCTATGGGAATTGGGGGATGGGACTAGACTAAAATTACACAGGAATGGTATGGCACATGGTTGGCTAAATGGCTGTAAATCATTAAGGGTCTGAGGTATCAAACAAGCCTCAAACCATCACTCTGCTGCCAGATATGCAGTAGATATGGATGGATCACTTTAAGGGTTGTTTCTCCTGACTAATTTTTCCATTGAACTCTATGGAAAAATAAGTCAGGAGAAACTGTTCCATTTCAAATCCAATGTGCTGGAGTATAAAAGCCAAAACGACAAAAAGTGTGTCACTGTCCAAACACTTTTGGAGCGCACTGTAGTTTCACTGCAACCTGGCTTTTTAAAATTATTTATAATTTTTTTTTTAACTTATTTTTCCTCATAGCAATGGTCCTCTCCATGGTGGTTCACAAATACGATTTACTGTCCAAGTGTGTGTGATGACACCATGGAACACATAAAGATACAATTTAAGGAAAAGTGAGGGAAGTGACACCTGACCACTTAATTAAAGTCTCATGGATTAATTCAATAACGGATTGGAGTAGGTGGGGAGGGTGCTATCACAGCTTCGATGGAGGGTAGAAAATGAGTTTTCGCCTGTTGATTCCTCGCTAGTTTTTTCATAGAATTCTTAATTAGCAAAACGGTGCTAATGTGGTACAGAGCAGACACTGTGTTTTCCAGAAGCATACTGGCCGGAAATATGCTCCTACCCATATTCTGTCAGCCAGCTTTTAATATCCAGCTCCAACGGGTGTGGAGTGGCAGTGCATTTTTATTTATTTATTATTTATTTAATTACCTCCCTCTTTCTGGAACAATGAAGCTCTATTAAATCAACACTTGAATGTGAATTGTTATTTTGTAATTTAAAATGAAATACTGAAGTAAAAGATCAGCAGTTTACACTAGCCTAGCCTTTTTTTCTGACGGCTGTGGCAGAGGTGGTGTTTGTGGTCCAGGCCAAATCCCCTCGCTCGATTGTCTTGTACTTTACAGATAAAAGTCAATCCATGGGTGACCTCACCTGGTCTATTGGTGGTGCTGCCCTCCGAAGTTTGAATACATTTTTGGGTAATCTCCTTAGACTTATTTAGTTAACTGGAAACTCTATTTAAATCTAAATGAAAATCACTCAATGAAAATTAACACTTTTTACTTGCTTAGGAAGCAGTTCTATCAAGGGTAACTTATCTTTTATATTCTATACATTTGTGCATCTGGATTGACACATGAGCACCTTGGGTTGAAGTTTTTTACTCAATGGTACATCACTGTTGCTTTACACAAAAATCAATTTTACAAGTTTGTTTTGGTTATTCCTAAACTTGACAATCTGTGTTTGTGAGGAAATAAATTAACACCCACACTCTTTGGCTCTTGAATACGCTAGATGTGCTTTTACACAGTGTTCATTCCACGAGTGCCGAATAAAAGTCAAATATGTCGTCTGATATGGCAAAGTTCTGTTGCACAAGTGGCTAGTTTTCTCTCGAGGACAAACAATCCATGATACTGTCCTTTATGATTTAAGAGAGAAACCAAGGATAAACTACATTTTCTCACACACTCAGGATTTGAGCTTCATCTAGTTTACAAGTAGAGCACCCAACCCACTACTGTATCCAACTGCCCAACTGCTTATTTAGGACAAGAAACTAATGACCACACTGTGACTTTAGTGGACTCTATGAGTGCACATTGTTTGCCTGACAATGGGGTGAACATAGATATAGAACCATAGATATGACATATCATGTATCATGTAATAGTAATTTGGAATTCTGAAATGGAACAATTTGGCAGCCATCTTACCTGGGTACAGCTATAATAGGAACCTATGGCAAAGTGTCATGTACTTTCTAACCCACTGTGATGTCATAATTGGGTCTCAGAAGCCAGATAGCTGATGATTGGCTCATAGATATAAAACCATGGTTACTGGCCACCATCTTACCTGGGTATGGTCTCAAAAATGTTGCCGCTAACTATGACATATGTCACATCTATGGTTCTATATCTATGGGGGTGAACTCCAAAGCTGTGCCTGGAGCAGGGGAGGAGGAGAAAGAGGAGGAACACCTGATGGTGGTGACAGCAGGGAGATGGGTAGGGGTCAAAGTGGGGTCAGCTCTGAAACAGGAGCGGATGACAGCCTCTCATCGCGCCCATCTCCCATCCTCTCGAGATTAGGACTCACTACAGCTCCCTCCCCACAGCCTGGCAGTCACTGAGTCCTTTAATGCAAATGACCAGGACTCTGTAACGGCCTGTGCATGGTGATGTGAAACTTGTCTGAAGCGTTTAGCCGTGTTCACACTATAAGCGCAGGAACGGTGTTGCACAAAACTCGCCATCAATTTCAATGGAGAGACATTTTATGCTGCCCAGAGTCGCTGTGCTCTCATAAGCGGCACGCAGCACTCACGGCACTTCAGATGTGCTGCGCTGAAAGTTCAACCAAATTCAACTTTGACCCCTTCAGTTGCTGACCTTTCAATGCACAGCCAATAGTTGTCGGCGGTGCTACCTCACGTGACTGATCAAAATGGAGGAGAAAATTATTTTGTGAGTTCCGAGAGTTATACGACTAGAGGTGGGAATCGAGAACCTGTTACAAGTTGTCCGATTCCTCAGAATTGTACGCCTTCGAGCTTATCAATTTTCTTATCGATTCCAGCATGTATTCCCGACAGCTATGCATACCAAAACAACGTCACGTCATGCGCGCGTTTTTTCATTCAGTCAGTGCATGCTGACAGGCAGAGTTTGACGCCCCGTCTAAAAATATTAAATGGAAACATCATTGTTTGAAGACGAATTTAAGCTACTAATTTAAGCTACTATCATAAACGTAAGCTCTCCATTTTGTGATCTGTCTTTGGAAATGATCAACTATTCAACAGATTTGTGGAGTGTGTGGACTTCCCTCGGGAGCCTATAACCAACTCCAAGTGTAAAACTAGTGTTTTCATTGGCGGTAGACTAATCTGACAACGATTGCCTGCTTGCCATGCACATATGAGTACATTTGGAAAGCGAATAACAAACCTAGATTTGTGATAATCTTGAAACTTTGTCATCTTCAGCTAATACGAGGAGCCAGCTTGCCTCCAAAAATGGTCAGGTAAAGTTAAAGATCTCATCTTCCATGTAAATGTAGCCTATAGGTTAAATGAGATGGGGGAGAATGGTGACCGTGGAAGCTGTTCTGATAATACAGAAACCAACGCAAACGTTACGGTGCAGCTTTATGAAACATGCCTAGGAGCGTAACTAACTCATAAGTAAAGTTTGTGATTTTCGTTAGAAAATGAAACTCCTAAATATCCTAATCTCAGAGCAGCGGTTAAACAACAATATTTTAGCCATCTTTTTGGACATAATGTTAAACTGATAATTTATCGTCTGTTCTCGCGTCCTGTTTCTTGTTTTCTTCAATGTCTGATATTTTTAAGCACTTCTAAGCCAAATTACACTTATAATGCCATTCAAATTTACAGAATTATTAAATTCTGACTGTTTTATTGGATGCTCTGCCACTTGTGCAGGGATAAATATAGCAGATAAATATTTTCCATGATATGAACGAATGCTTAATGCTTTATAAATATTATGTCATTTAATCCATTTTATATGACCATCTGATAGTAATAGTAATAGTTGATCTTTTAAAAGCCTGGGAGCAAATAATATTAAAGGAATCGATAAAGAATCGGATCGATAAGCAGAATCAATAACGGCACCGGTATCAATAAAATCTACGATTCCCATCCCTATATACGACACCACTCTGCAAGCATAGAGACATCGGGAAAAATAATTATGCATGGCATAATATGAGCAATCAAATGGGGCTACGGTTTGTAGCTATCAATAGTCATGCAGTGAGTTATGGCAATATGTAACGTTACAAGCATGGTTAGCTAACGTTATCAACTTTGTCAATGTCAGCAATGTCAATATCAATGTAAATGATTAATTCTGCCTGTTACATGTTGACTTTAATAAATTCAATCTAGGAATGATATAATAATAACACATCGTAGATCAAGCTAGCTTTCATTGCTATTTTATTATAATGTCAGATAATTACATTGATATGTTCTTTCCTTAAAGATGTTTTGGCAAACTAAACCAAACAGGACTCGAGTGCTGTTGGTTACAAAGTGGACCAATGATAGGCTACAACTCAGTGGCCTCTGTTCGAGTTGCACAACTGGGAAGGTTTTGGATTTGCCAGCAAACAGCTAATAACTACAACAATAACGTTTTTACTTTTAATTGTATATGTTTATCATTCTGTATCGGCATGTTGGCCGATACAAAAACATTTCATACTGAAAAACGAAAGTTGAAGTGTTTTAAAAGCTAAAATCATCTAAAAGTTATGGTTGTTTACTGATCACAATGTGGGTCGCTGTGTGAGCTGCCATGATGATTTGACGTCAAGTTCTTCCTAGTCGGGAGGTTGGGGTTGATTTCCCGATCCCTGATTTCCGACATGGAACTCCTAGTTGGAAGAGCGTTTTATTCAAATTTTTTTTCCTTAGAAGACTGGGGTGAAAATGAGTAGCCTAAGTGTTAGCTACTTCTGGCTAGGCTGGCTAATGTTTTCACAATACTAACGTAGATAAATGAAGGGCCGTATTTCCCCCATTTTTCTGGAGACTCTAGCTAACTTGCCAGTGAGAAATGTGGCCTCTCTTGAAGAGATGCTGTATGTGCAGGACTCACAGAGCCCCTCCACTCAGTGTTGCCATGTCGGTGGTTTGACAGCCAAATTAGACTACTTTCCAAGTGCAGTCGCGGGGAAAAATGAAAAGTCACAAAGCACACACTTTTAAAACGTAAAAATATATGTTGATTTCTACTCAAAATACGTTGGTTTCAGTTAAAAATATATATTTGTCTAGTTTTGAGTCGCCATTTGGTTGGAAACTATTGCAAGATCTAGCAACCCTGCCTCCGCTCTGGTTGTAACATTATTCAGTGTGACTGGCGTTGCCTGACACCGCCCATAAACTGTAAGTGCTCTTGGCCATTGTAGTTCACAGTAAAGCAGGTACCTGGTATATGTGGAGTAGTTTGGGGCTATATCTCTGCTCTTACAGAAGGTAGAAAGTTGGTTGATAGATCATTTTAATCAGGAGGAACTCCCCTTTAATAATGGGGTGAGAGAGAGAGAGAGAGAGAGAGAGAGAGAGAGAGAGAGAGAGAGAGAGCACATCTGGACCCCGAAAGCTTGTCTCCACAATACCTCACAGCTCCAAGAAGATGGATACATCCTCTATGTCGCTCTTCTTCTCTTCTTTTGTCTCTACCTCTCACTCTCTGTATCTCTCTCTTTCTATACCCCTCTTTCTCTACATATCTATTTACATGTATACATACTTCTCTTTGCTCTCTCTATCCCTTTACCTTGTTAGCCCCCACTTATTTTCTCTGTCTAACTTTCTATACTGTACCTCTTTCATCATTCTCTCTCTCTGACTGTCTCTCTTCCTCTCTCTCTCTCTTTCTCTGTTCCTGTGGTATTTCACAAGCCATTTCCCAGTTTAATTGCAGCTGTATGGGAGATCTAACCCCAGTGGGTGGTGTTAGCGTTATCCACACTGCCCTCATAGGCAGAGATGGCTCCACTCTGGGGTATACTCTTCTGCAGGCTTCACGCTAACAGGGCTAACCTCCACTTCCAGGCCCATAACTCATAAACAGTTTAACAATGCATCCTTCTCACATATTCTTCCAGTGCTCCACATTTAGGAGTACCTATAGGCATAGGTTTCATTTCAACTTTAGGGCAGACACACTGCTGGACCACCTAGTCTCGCATAATTAAAACATCAAGGGCCCTATCTTACACCCAACGTGATGCGGCGCTAACCCAAAGGCAAGTGTCTTTGCTATCTTACACCCGGCGCAGGGTTCATTATAACGCCTAGCACTAACGTAGTTTAAATACCATGTATTCTTGCACCTGTTGCAAGTGAACTGGGCGTGTTGGTCTTAAGATGAGGAGTGGCCAGGATTATTTTTGGCGTATTGCTATCTTGAGCCAGCAGAAAGCGCTTGCGCTAAAACCACCACAAACCTGGTCTAAAGTCATGTCGCAGTTGTTTACATGTTATTTTAATGTTACACACAGGGGCAAGCACAAGCATAAGTATAACTAAAATATCAAGATTACAATGTGAAATATTATTATTGTGTAGGCTCTATCAAAAAATGCATAATAATAAAAGGGTCCATAGGTCAAAGACCACATACCTGTCCCTCAGCGAAGGGGAATGCCACATTAAATTGCTTTCAGCCCACTCCATCAACATCCAGGCGATGTGCAATGGTACAGGACAATGGCTATCCATTAAAAAGGAGCTGATAACACCTATATCAAGCCTAATGCGCAAATTGTCATTTACACATAATGCGTGAATTGTCATTCACTGGAAAACTCGTGCACTGCAATAGATGGACATTTGAGTTCTGAAAATGCGCTTCAGATGTCATTACAATCCAGCTCTGTTTATCTAGGAATACAGCCTATAAGTAAATAGAATGGTTGTGACAACAAAAAGTTCAAAACCTTGTCCAGTGAATATTGCATTTATTGTTTTGAAATAGCCTAGGCTACAGCGGATTCGTTGTGTATAAGGTTTTTTCGAAGGCCTATGGTTAAAAAACAGAGATAAATGTCACCATGTTAACTGAATTGTAACCTTAGCTATTCTTCGTCCTTCATATTTTTTAAAGTACAGTGACAAGGTTTCCATACTCTCAGATTATTAAAACCCTGCTGATTTCACCTGTTATTCCATAACTGAACAAAATATTTTAAAGAGAACTAAGCGCCTAATTAGAAACGAAAACAAATTTTCAGCACGTTACACAATTAATTCACAATTAATTTTAATGCCATTATCTGCATGTGAGCTTTACAGGAGCAGGTCTGTTCCCCTTGCTATAAATCACACTTTTCACGATCTTCCCGGGAAAGTGGATTGTTTTAAAGCATTACGCTATCAGTCAAACAGGTTGGTCACATTTCCATAAACAGGACATTATAAAAAAAGGGGAAATATGCGCAAACCTATGGGTTGCCAAACTGACAGCTGTATTGTATTTAGTGTCATCATTAAGGCAAAATAATGTTATTTATGTTATTAATCAAAATTAGAATGCAGGTAGACCTAATGAACTTTGGATGAAGCTTGAACATGAGTTCATTGCTTCATAGCATAATCAAATGAAATTCGTTAAACAAACAGGCTAATTTGGCATTTTCTAAGGTGAGACAGAAGCCATTAGTAGCTTATTCTCAGCGGTTGCAGGTGCTTTTAACAATATTTAACCGCATATATTTTGTAAATTAACAGCACTGTCTGGAATTACCGGGAACTCATAATGGTTAGTCCAAATAATATTGGTCATAGGCTACTATTGATCCATATAGCCTATTCCTTGATCGCACTAAACATGCACAAGCATGTCTATTTCGCCATGATATAAGCAATCCACCAAGGTGGAAAAGCAGGCTTTTAAAGGGAATGGGATATGACATTTTGATTGGTTTATTGCATGTCATGCCCAAAACACATCTATAATTAATGAAGAGACTAGGTTCAGCCCATTTGCACGTTGCACGTGCTTAGCGCTCAATAAACACGCTGTCTAAATAGCAAAAGTGGACTTGGACATGCCATAAATGCACTTAACGCCATGCGCTTAGACCAAGCGCTAAGATCGCCAAGATAGAGCATTAATTCAGTTGCTGTGCTCATGGGCTGAACTAATCCGGCTCTTTGCGAAGGTTATGTCTTTGGGGGGGAACTCTGAGTTTTGAATTTAAGTTCCGCACACAATCAAAAGTTCTGCACGTGCATGGTTAAAGTTAGACTATTAATTTGGCTCACAACGTGCACCGAACCGAAAGCCATGTACCAAACAGTTTGGTACGAATGTTTGTACCATTACATCCCTAATAGCTACCCGTATGTCCTATTATATCTGTGAGGGGGAGTGTAAGGTTCGGAGAACCAAACGCGACCAATAAGGATTTCTAAAAGCGTATCTAGAAAGATACGCCACAAAAGCGGAAGTAACCGCACTAGGATGGAGATAACACAGGATTGGGAGCAAAACTTCCCTAGCACAAGGCAAAGCAAAGCAACCTCAAAAACTGAGGCGATCTCGATAAACAGCGAGGATAACTAACAAAAGAACCTCACGCACTAAACAATTCGGTGTAACAGGAGGTTGTGATACAAAGCAAAACTCAAAAAATCAAGTGAAAGAAAGGAACAGAAAATAACCTGTTATCCAAAGCTCTATAGGCAAAAGCTCTAGTTCTTGGAAGAAGGGCATGCTTGCTAACGTATGTCGTATAGATTGTGTTAGCTCGAACTGGCTATGCGGTTATAAGTTGCCAAAGCGTAGCTACCAGCTGTAGCCAGATAATGCCTGGTTCAGACTAACACTACACAAAATCAGTGTTATGCAACAACTCTGCAACAACAGAACATATTTTGTTGTTTTACCTGCAGATTGTGTGATGAGTCAGAACAGAAGACCAGACGTGACCAGGAGGGGATCTGAAAGTTGCCCACTGAAGAGGGAACCACTAGAAAAGGGAAAGAAGGAAGGTCTGTGAAACGGAGCAGAGAAAAATAAACAGAAAAAAAACTCCCAGCTTAAAGCCAAGGAAAAGCCACCCATAAAAGTGGGCGAAAGGCTCGCAGATTTGAGCAGTAACTAGAGAAAGAATAAAGGAAATGCCTCTTGCTCAATAAACTATCAAAGAGCTAAAACAAAGAGGCAACGGAAATGAGGCGAAACCGAGGTTACTGTCTCAAACAGAGACAGGGAAAAGAAAACCAAGAAAAAAAACTTGTCAAAGGAAAAAATATACTTCTCACAAAGAAACTCCTAAACACACTAAGGCAAGTCCCACGTATACCTTCAGCAATTAGCCGAAAGGACAAGTAGTTGCCTATAGTAAGTCATTCCTATACCTGCGTTACCTGGCTTAGCGTGGCAAGAATGACACAAAAGCCCAGAGCAAGGGTGTTGCGTTGCTTAAATAGTCGACGCGCACCTGCAACTCTAACTAATAATAGGCCCCAGAGAGGAAGAAAACATGACAGGAGCGCCCTCTCGCGGCCCCGGGAGGCAACGCCCACAAAAAGAACAGAGCAGGCCGCAAAACCATGACATTTAGATTATATTTTTACTGTAAAATACTAAACTGAAATTGTATCTAGCTGACTTTCACGTCCACAACGAGGTCTGTGGGGTGGGGGTGTGTCTCTTTCTCTGTGGGCAGGGCCAAGGATGTTGTGACAACAAATGTGGGGAAAAACTGCATACTCCAGCTTTAAGATACATTCTGGTATATTGTTGTCAACAGTTGACAAATGATAAAGTATGTATAATAGTATCAAGTAATAATATATTTTCCCTACCCCTATTCTGCATAGACTTTTGCACACTTTCTTGCCAACTTCCAGCTATGTTCTTTAGTTTTACATTTGTCATTGTCAACTTTAGGTCTGTTGTCTCCACAGAAGTCACATTTCAGCAAGGCATACCGGTAATAATTAGAAATTGTTCTGAATTTTGGTCTTGGTTACTGTTGCTACGACACCACTTTAACAGTTTTGACCTTATTTTTGTTGCACTTTCCTTGTTTAGACACCATTGTGATGTTAACGCTATTAACCGGTTTTTAGATTTCGTTCTAACCGTTATTCCATTAATTTATGTTGGCGGAATGCTGGAACTGAAACGTTATTATACCGTTTTTGTTCAGAACTAAACAAAATGAAAAATAATTTGTTCCTAATCCCTGTTCCAAACACACCCGTCAGCTATGTGTCTTGCTACAATGACAGCCGTTATGTTATCTATTCCATGTCTTTTGAAACCTGCTTTCCATTTGTACTAAAATGCACCTGCAAATAACATTCCCAAACTTCTTTCGAGCTTAGTAAATCACTTTACACATGCTAAAGTAATCTATTTGCATGACCACCTCCCATTATTTCACAAAATAATGTAATGAGACTTAAAATATTTGTTTTTTCTCTCAAGTAGAAGTAGAGAATAGAAAATAGCAGCTTGTTTTAAGTTAGTTTGCTTGACAAGTTCAATTTTCTTACCCCATTAGCAAATCTGGAAATGAGTCAAACTGTCTCAACTCATTGGCAATATATTTGTCTTATTTAGCAAAAAAGTAATGGAAATAAGATTAGTGTAAATATATGACAACAAATAAGTCAAAATACTTGTTTTGTACAAAATTGACTTATATTTTGGTTTTTGCAGTGTATCCATGTTATGGTGGATAAGCTGAAGATCTGGGATTTTTCAAGATGTGAAATCCAGATTTACATTAAATTGTATTACAGTCACTTAACAGGACCTCTCACCCAGAGCCGTTTACAGAAGTGGAGAACATCAGTGTTCTCAGGAGTACAAAAATGTGCCAGAAGCCATTTATAATCAATACGCGTAAAATGAGCCAGACAAACCAACAATTAAAACTGTAACCCAAAAGGAAAGAAAGATGTTAGATGTAGAGGGCCAGTCTAAAGAGATGGGTCTTCTGGGTGAGTTGGAAGATGGGTATATAGGTGAATCCCAGTACAATCCAAATTGCATCCCAATCAAATTCATATGCTAAACAACTCACTCACTATCCCATACTGTGGCTATGTCTAGCCTATTAAACTTGGAGAATGACGGTTACTGGCTGAGACCATGCCTAAAATGCACAATGTAGATCCTCTTAATTCAAGTGGTCCTGGGATTGGAACTAAGAGCTACATCCGGTTTTCCGATGGGAAACCATGCTGTTTTATTTTTGTCATTTGTTGGACACTCTCAGCCAAAGCGATTAAATAAAGTGCATTTAGTGTGGTAAGCTAGAGACAGACAAGGCTGCAATCATGTAAGTTCCAGCGCCACGGTGCGTGTCTCGAGACCTGCTGTCAGTCGTGGGGAACAATGAGGCTTGTGTTTCAGTTCTAAGTCTGCGTCTGACTCAAGCAATGAAAAGTACCTGCTGCTGTGCCTGTCACAGGCTGTTGCCAGGAGCAATAGTATACTGTACGGCGGTACGTCCAATAGGAAAACAGGTAAGAATCCGAGGGTCTCTGTGCTCCTGCGCTTAAGTGTGGTGTTTGACCTGAACTGTGCTGGTACAGACCCAGTCATAAAAATGAAAGGGAGACAGAGCATAGGGACACAGTGGGGATGAAGTCCTTTCGTGAGGCAAATGAAGAACCATAGAAAAAGTGTGAAAACGTAAACAGACAGCAGGCGGTGAGAGACGGACGGCTTGGGCCCGCCGGCGGCATCTGGTTTGGCTGGAACGTGTGTTGGGTTGCTTGGGAGGGAAAACTGCTTTGAGGCTGCTGTAGCGAGCACCCCCCCCCCCCCCCCCCCCCCCACTACCAACCCCTCCTCCACCCAAGCCACTGCCCTGATTGGGAGGGAGTGCGCTCGACAGTTTAACTGAACATCTGGGAATCACAGAGAGGATGTAGACGTGTGTGTGTGCGTGTGTGTGCACGGAAAAGTGCATGCTTGTAGTTGCGTGAATGTGTATCTGTGTATGTATGTATTATGTGCAGTATGTATGTATGTATATGCGTGTGTGTATGCACAAGAATGTGTACGCCTAAAATTGTGTGTCTATGTCAGTATACGCCTTTGTGTGTGTGTATAAATTACGTGTTAACACTGGACCATCCCATGTTCCCCTGTTAAACAAAATGAGCTATAGAGTCTGTGAAACTGCTGTTTCCAGAAATGTGATCATTGCTAATGGCACCCTGCCCACCCCAAAAAAAAGAAACTCTTGCTATATTACTTCCTTTTTATAGCGCAATATAATCACATGGGAACTTGTTCGCGGAGCTTCCTAATAAAGCTAGACTATAATTTGAATCCCAGTGGGGATTTTGGTATTAATTGCCTGGATTAAGCTGTGCCATTCATCTCCCCAAGAGAAGATTCTCCCATCATCTCCTGTGGTCTTTACATGTACACAGTTGAATATCACATTTCAAACCAAATGTATTTTTGGGAGCACAAAGCTGAAATATTTCAAAACCAAAGATCGCAATATGATATGCTGAAATGACAATACACAGTAATTAACTGCTGACTGTGATGGATGTGTCATGCAAATGTGTTTTTGTATTTGCAGTTATAATTTTCCCCCTTTAAGAAAAGGGAGATTTGTCTGGCTAGATGGTACAGTGCAGTGCCATTTTGCAGAAATCAGACTTCCTCCAAGTTCCCAGACATAACCCCTGCAATTTCAAGCAAAAACAGTATAGCTGTTCTGTTAGATCTCTGTATTACGGGCAATCAACAGATTTCTTCATCTGTCATTCATCTGACATAACAGGATGTATAGAAAACTACCCTCTATATTAATATCAAATGTGCAATCAAGTGAAGCTGTTTACAGCGCAAAAAACGAAAGAAAATTGCTGTTATTACACACACACACACACACACACACACACACACACACACACGCACGCGCGCCATGTACATGCACAAACTCCCATGAACACTCACATACACACAAACACACACCACTGGGACACACAAACTCCCATGTACGCTCACACACACATGCACAGACACACACAGTTTCATCACAAAGGAGAGACTTAAAACATCACTGCATAAATCATGGAATACATCTTAAATCATTATCAGTGATTTGAAAATGTAATTTTGCAAAGAAGAAATTGAATGTGATGTATCATCATAGCCTAAGGACATTATAAGCCACTTTACTGCTTTCCTCTGCTTCCATGGAGCTATTAAGGGAATAACATATGCTTTGAATGAAAAACATTATTCAAGAGTCCATCGTGTGTGAGTGAAAGACTGCTTAAGATGAACACACAACCACAGAAATACAACTCCATAAACACACAAAAAACATAGATTAACAATACACTTCCAGAATACACACAAACACACACCTAGATAGAGAGAGAGATATAATGATTATATTTATCCCCTGCTGAAACATATACGGATTCTTAGGCCCCTTGCAACAGCCTTATAGTGATCCACCACAGCACACAAGGGACGCCCCGTGTAATTATAAGTTCCTTAATGATTGCCGCACCTCATAAAAGCTCCAGCCATTCGTTAGCGGTGCGTTTCAGTCCCCTATGGTACCCAAGAGACATCTTATCACAGGCTAAACTACTTAACATCGCTGAGTATGAGTCCAAGTGAATCACTCGATGTAAGAAAAAAAAATTACATGAAGTCCAGGAAGAAAGTGGATGACAACTAAGAATAGATTGGTGATTATTAGGAAGACAGTGATAGAATGGCTATACGGAAACCAGGGCTGGAAGGGGTGCTTCTTTTGAGAGGAAGACCGGGTCTAATCTATGGAAATCCCAAGGACAAATGTCCCCAGGAAAAGGGAGAATGAGCACCCCAACCGGGTGGACCAAATGTTGACGACCATAGGAAAAATAGTTTACAGACAACGAGTGTGATTTGTGGTTGTGGCAAGACCTGTAAGAATACATACGTAAAATATAGTCAAAAATAAACTTGATGTACTTAAGTATATTTTAAATAATGAAGTTTTATGTTGGCCTACCATTTTTTTGTAGGGGATATCTTTTGAGCAACTAATCTAATATTAATTTTCAAAGTGGTCCACATGCTGTGTATGGATATCGTAATGATCTGCGCAACGTAGTTTATTTTATACTTTGAATGATGACAACGGCCAGTTCAATCCTTTTATTCATGACTTAGGGTGCTTCCCAATATTCTTCACTCCCCATCTCCTTTCCTCCACTCCCCCACTACCACTCCTCTCCTGCCCGGAAGTATGCAAAACTGCCTGTAGGTTTTGAGTACAAGTATTTGCATGTACTGTATACAATGTACGTAATATTGCAGTTTGCGTCGAGACATTACTTAATATGTAATCAGCAACGTTAGATTAAAACACAAAGATCCGTATCCGGGTACACGGAGGAGAGGAGGTGGTAGTGGAGGAAAGGAGGGTGTATTGAATTTTCAATGTTAGGCATTTGGCTGACTGAAATCACTAAAGTTTTAGTTTTGCTCTTGCTGTGTCCACGTTCGCTAGCCTCACGTCAACATTGTACAAGATGAAAAAAAAAAAAAAAAGATATTTGTTTTAACTCACCAGAGATGCATTTGCTAGCTCTGTTCATGTGTATGAGTTAATGGTTAACTTACACAACCATCTTCATGTATATCATTAGCTAGATTACTAACTGACTGTGACTATTATTAGCTAATTAGTTTAGCTTAGAAAGACAATGACCTGCTAACATTATCCAGTACAACTGCGAGCTAACTAACAGAAAATGACAACACACCAGTAACATTAAACCTTTTTACAGACTGTTTTTTTATAACTTACATTAGCTATGAGAACGTTGCTGCAATATGAAAGGGTGGGTGTGTTTAGCCGGAGTGGGTTGGCTTACTGCGCAAATTGCATAATTATTAACTCATTTGGGATGACTGTGGGCCTAACATACCATATCAATTTAATCCATTGTTATATACAAAATAGATCAATTTGTAAATGATAAAAAATGGGTGAAAAACATAGTTTTTTCATATGCAAACAAACTTCTAAATGTCATACATTATGTTGAAGGAATTAGGAAAACCCCATTAATTTCTCCCATAGGCCATCTATCTCGAAAATAACAAATCTAAAGGAAACGATGACATGACTTCTGAGGCCTATATACTGTATATATTATCTGAACAAAAACGTCTCCGACGTAAAAAAAGCCAAGTTACTCACGCATAGCCTACAGAGCGCTGTCTATAAGTCCTTAATTCGAACTTGCAAAAACTAGGCCTGCCTATAAAAGTATTGATATCAAAATGTGGCCAAGTTACAACTAGCAATATTGCCTATTGTAGCTCACACTAAATGAACTAGCTCTATTCCAAAGCAATGCTATCCAAACTTTCTGTTTGGATGCTATTCGGAGACGTTTTTGTTCAGATATCACTTATTTTTGGTAGCTAACTAATGATGAACAATGCATGAAGATAATGACATCGAGAGAGACATGCATACAGAATAGTAGCCTACATGCAGTCCAAATAAATACATGCAGACATTCGCATAACCATAACGCCCTCTACTGACGAGAATGATAACATTTCTCCCACAATTACATTAAAAGAGTTTGTAGATGAGCTGTATTTAATGTCTAATGGAATACAATGAACAGCACCACCTGAACTATGGATCATGAAGAAGCATGTAAATGAATTAACCAAATCTATATGGAGACATGCATGTACAATAGGCTAGACGCAAACACATTGTAGCTGAAATAAATACATACAGCCTAAAATATGGAAATGCAGTTGTAAAATAGGCATATTACTTTTCTATAGAAATAACGTTAGGCTATTCAACACTGGCTTGTTGGATGCGTAACTTCAAGCTTCCATGTCTGGGCTACGAGTTGCCGAACTTCATAAGCACAGCATACCTTCGCAGTTTTTTTTTCGAAGGTAAAAAAGCTTGTTGGCTACCTTTTTAGCTTGTACCTGCTTCCTGACAAGCAGCTGACTGACGTTTCTCTGGCAAAACTAACGTTGGCTAACAAGCTTAATTGGACAATGCATATTTCCCAGGAATCTTAGCCAGCAAGAAACTAAGAAAGTAGCCTACCAGAGATTATTCTTCGGATTATAATTATAATTAAAAGTGTTTGCAGTAAGATACATTGTCTGCAGAGTACCGTAGACTAGGGCAATGTTCGGAAGCTATAGTAATTTTTTTAAAGTGACTAACCATGAATCATATATGTTTAGGGAATTGGAGGTTTATAAATCCGATGTCTTAAGGGATTGCAGTTTATAGTAGGCTATTGTCAATTCTTAATGTAGCCTATTTTCGTAAATTCTTAATTTTCCTAGTAGTTAATTTTATGGTGACATTGTGTTATGTGTGAAAAGGATAAACTGAACAGAGCTGAAGTGAAGAAATTAATGAAGACATAATAAAGAAATGTTGGCCGAGGCAAGCGTTGAACATTCTGATTCCACAGTGAATCAGACAAGACCGCGGCGGAATTGACAGCACGCTCCATACAGACGAATATTTTTGTCGGCATTTGTGTGAGATTAAAACATGTAGGCAATGGCATTTTTACATTAATGCAAGAACGCGATGTTAACCGGATGATATTCTGCGTTTAAACTTTTTTCTTTGCTTGACAAATGGCCATGGGATGCCTGTTCCCATAACGTTAGCTAGCCTATTGCATTACTGTCGTGGTGTCCAGTGACTGAATTGTTTAACAGGCTACAAGTGAACAGTTAATATTGTAAACGTGTCTTTGCCTTTGCAATAAAAAAACATTCTTGCATGAGAAAACCAGAACGTGTGCACACTGTTTGAGTCCAAAATGAAACTACACTTTAATATCAACCGGGCGAGGTACGAACTCATGTCTTTCGCAATACTAAGGCTTGACGCTAACCAGAAGACCAAAGAGGTATAATCACATGATATATGCTATTTGTCAGTGTTGGTCTGACTTTCACCATTTCACTGTAGTACAAGTGAAATAGGCTACAAGTGAAACATTGAACAGTAAATATTGGAAGCGCCTTTTGCCTTTTTTTTCCGGTTGTTAAATTAAAAGTGTTTGCAGCTACATTATCTGCAGAGTAGCGTAGACTAGGCTAGAGTCACATTCGGAAGCTATTGTTTTTTTTTTCTTTTAAAGTGACTAACCATGAATCAGATATGTTTGGCGAAGTGGCGGTTTATAAAGCCGATCTCTTAGGATTCCAGTTTATAGCAGGTTATTATCAATTCTTAATGTATGCTATTATCGTAAACTCTTAATTTTCCTAGTAGTTAATTTGATGGTGACCTTGTGTTATGTGCGAAAAGGATAAAGTGAACAGAGCTGAAATGAAGAAATTAATTAATAAATAAATGTTGGCCGAGGCAAGGGGTTTCCACTGTCAGTCAGTCATGACCGCAAGAGCAAAGCGTAACACCCTCCCCAAACCAGACAAAAGCGAGCGTCTGGTTTGGGGAGGGTGTGATATAATACAAGTGAAACATTGAACAGTTAATATTGTAAACCTCTTTTGCCTTTGCAATAAAAATACGTTAATGTGTCAATGTGAAAATAATAACAGTCTAAGAAATGAAAAGTACTTAACAGTTGCACATTTTTTTTGTGGAAAATACACATGCCCTGCTGGGCTCAAACCCACTATCCACTGTGTGAGAGGCTGCAGTCTTAACCACTAAGCCACGGTAACGTCTTGGAAAACATGAAGCCATTAGCTATATTAACATTAAAAAACATTAGTATGAAGCGTTTTTATTGGACGATAAGCTTGATGAGCAGGTATACGGACCATACCCTCAAATAATAATTCTCCCCATTGGATAACATCACGACGGAGGCAGGCAGTTTGGCAGGAAAATGGGAAGAAGAAGAATAAGAAGCGGAAGAGGAAGGAGAAAAACCGGCAAAATAACCCAAGTTTGGGGCTTTATTGTGTGGATGTGTGAAGTTGTATCTGAATGCTGTGTGGTTACATGAGGTCAGAACATACAGAAGTTCATGTTTTTAAGGGCTGTGTGTCTATGGTCATTGTGGTTACTTCTGTAGGAAATCCTGTTTGCCTGAAAGCTGTTTGGTCTCCTCTTTAGTTTCTAACTGTCGTTATGAACATATCCGTCCACCATTAAGGCTGGTTGCAATGACCTCAGCTGTGACGGATCCTACAATGATCACTGCAGTGGGATCCACCAAAACCACATTATGTAGCGTATTGGGGAAAGGCAGACTAATAAGATACATGTGAGGAAGATTTTGCTTAATTGTATCATGTTTTATTAGTATTATACTTTCCTGCTTCAATTTTTGCTTTGTTTTTATATACTTTCCCTCTTGTGGTGACACCCCTCCACTGACCCCCCAACATAAAGGACGTATGAGTGTTTGTGAGATTATTCCACATAGAGAATATCAAGGACACAAATGAGCAATACGTCCAGGAAAAATATACTGCTTCTCAGTAAACATAAGGGTGCTGAATCATGGGCTGAAGCCTCAGTATTGGTTATCTGAGCTTTCACTCTATGTAGTATCTAACTCTCTAATAGTCTGTTTTTCTCTATATATCTATTGTAGACACTAGTCTATAGTCACTAGTCTTTCTACTGTATACATAGCCTTTATACTGTACATAACTTAGACTAAACTATTTGATGAGAAATGTCTATGTCCTAAAGTACTTTTAAGTGATAAGTGATCCAAATAAATATTTTCCTGTGCAATAATTTACTTATAAAAATGTTGGAAGCTGGTTAAAATAATCTTCAGTGTTCCTCTTAAATGGCTGAAATGTACCACAACCTCCAACTCAGGAAATCACACTACTCACTATTTGTGCCATTTATTTCCTTGGGCAAATGTCCTTATTGAACTTCCCACCTCCTCTGCCAATTCAGGAGAGCACACCCCATTCGGCTGTTGTTGACCACCTCGGCAATTCTCTCCACATGACCTAGGATTGGAGTCATTCCACAGTGATTTTTGGTGTACACTTTAGCCACTTGCGCAGATAGATTTTATTCACCCAAATTGCCAGGGTCGCTGAGTGAAATTCCTTCCTCCCTAGGTGACAGTCATTATGTGCCACCCTGCAAGGCGCCAACCAAAGTCATTACTAACAGAATTGGCACCAGAATGTGCTGCTCATCCCCACATGGTAACAGTGTCTTAACATGATGAGCCTTCCAGCAGTACCTACTCAACTCCGCTCAATAGTTTGTTTCCCCGTGAAGTTCCCCCAAGGAATAATAAAGTTATTCTATTCTATTCCTTCCTCAATGGTGTTACAGCATTACCCCCACCAAGGAGGTCAACCCTGGGAGTGAAAACAGCTCTGTCTGTGTTACAGTTGCATTCAGACACAGGATTTTTCCTCAGACCTGACTTAAGGATTTATGAGCTGACAGTAAGAGGAACTCTGTACAAAGCGAAACAGAGTAAATTTTTAACGACTCCAAGACATGATTTATGTCTTCAAAATCTACTATTCCTGCCTTGGGGGTAACAAAGTTGTGTTTAACCCCAGTCATCGTGTAAACTTCAGGGTTCCCCAGACGGGTGCTATTTGTCATTGCAAGCCACCAAATACAGGAGCTTTTTGTCTGTATTTACATTTTTAAACATTAAATCAGTGCATGCTCCTGTCCTTCCTGTGCATGTGTGTGTGCACGCACGCTTGTGTGCGTGTAGACTGTGTGCACACATTATTGTTTGTATGTGTGTACATGTGTTTTACTGTATGAGTTTGAGGTATTCAGCAAGTTGGCCAAATGCATGCTTATGTCATTAAATTAACATAACATTTTTTACACATTGTAAAATGGCCACATGCAGGGATTGCCGTAACCGGTCAATAGTGAATGCATAAGTGATACGCATGTTTATTTATCAAATTAATTTTCAGGTGCTAGACCTCAAGCCTGGTCTTTTATTTTGCATACTAATGGACTTGTTTGCATATACTGTACTGCAACTTGGGGGCTTGGTGTAAAAAGCTGAGTGTATCTGAGTGTTTGCTGTTTAATTTGGCTTTATTAATCTGCCTTTGGGAACCAGCATCATTTTAGGTTAACTATAACTATGCATCAGAAATAGTGCTGCGGTTGTGATCCATGCTGCTTCCACTGCGCGGCTGGCAGGAACCTCTCTCACCCTACTTATGGTGCTAAACGCCAAACGCCACAATCTATTATTAGCGTTTCATGCAACAAACAAGCACGTCACTCGCACAGCCCCAAAAAGGCCCTCAAAAAGACGTCACTCGCACAGCCCCAAAAAGGCCCTCAAAAAGACGATGGTCACACGCAACATGCGGGCGGTTTGGGAAGTAGACATGACACACCCGCGAAGAGCAGATCGATCCAGCCAAACTTCAGAGACGTGTTTATACTGAAGCTTATTCAGCAGGTGTAAGGCTACAAGCTCAGCACACCGCTGCCAGTGAAGGTCATTTCTATTTTACTAATGGCAGAGCCTTAAACACAAACCACAGTATGCAAATGATCAATTATTCAGGGCTTTATTTTCCAGCTGACAGTTTCTGGAAAAGCAGAGTGTCATAATATTTTTTCTTTTTTGTTTACTCCTTCCTACCATCAACTGTTCCTCTGGACTTGATATATGTAACTGAGTGAATATTCAAATAAGCAAGATCACCTCAAAATGGAATTTATTTATTCAGGTTAAAGAATTAATAAGTGGTATAGCAATCTGAACATTTGTGGCGTTCCATGTCGGTCAATGCACACCTGAATACCTGCTGGAAGACATGCCCCGATAGATTAATTCAGCCTCCTTGTTAAATATGAAGAATAATATCAAAGAAGAACAAACTTAACACAAGTGACAGTATGACAGTGAGGGAGTATCGATTTGTGAGGTTTGTTTGAGTAATAGCAGTGATAGCAGGCGTTCTGCATGGCGAGAGTTTTGAGTGAAACAGTAACTAGGATGTGCCTGACATCTGAAGGCTAAATCTGCCACGCTTGTGAAAGTCTACATTTCTCCACACCGCGGCGTTACCAGTTCCTCTGTGTCACGTTCTGCGCTCACTGCTTAGCCATAATAAACCATGGCAAATGACAGCAAACTATATTAGCCTCCTAAGATTCAGCAATCCATGTTTGTCCATTAGTTTCTGCTTTTAATCTCAAGAACGATATATTCCACAGTACTCTGAAACATAAACGACAAGGGACATAAACAAAAAAAATTATATATATATATAAAATAATATTTTTTTAAACTATTTTCACAGCTACATGTTCTTTGTCATCCAAGACACTTGTGTTATGTTAAATAAATAAATCAATCAATAAATAAACATATAAAATAATTTTTAACCGGGTTTTACGAGGTTATGCTAGCATTTCTGTCTGTGTTTTCCTGTGACGTTTTGGTGCATTTATACAGTGCAGTTCTTCTTTGGTCAAACTAATTAATCCCAAATCAGTCTTGAGAAAAACATTCAACAATTAAGTCTCAAAAATTAAGGCAAATAAGAAGAAATTAACAACAGTATTTAATCATACATTAGATTATGCAAAATTATACAATATATAATCATTAGTTATACAATGTATTGGGCATCTTTCTTTTTAAAAAATCTCTTTAAAAATGATCAGGTCAAGGTCTGTTGGAGTAGAAAAAAAATGTTTAAATAATCATTCATCTTGTTAGTGTATAAATATTATTTTTATATTGGAAATATCTTTTGTCTCATTATGAAGAAAACCTAAAAGGCTTACTGTGATGAACATTAATACATTGTTTCTTTCAAATTTAAAGTTTAATGACTGAGAACAAAACTAATAGAGGCTGTAAGAAAAAAAAAAACAGTTCATTAAAGTAATTCACCCCACATTTAATATCAGGTGTCTTTAATAATGAGCGCTTGGGTTTTGGAGCAATGCTTCATTACTAAACCTTTGAAATTACATCGGACAGAAAAAAGTGCATGAAACCAACTAATGAACCCATGCAAATGATTGTGCTCATGAAATATCAGTCTCTCCTTTGACATTAACCCTAACAAGATATCTGAATCACATTAGAGTGGTGTAGCTGAATGTCCTTCCTGTAATGACACTTACTTGGAAATGTTTGATAGTCTGCTATGAAGCCGTCCACTGTGACAGTAGTGCTGACTTGGGGCTCTTTTCACGAAAGCGATTTGCGAGGATTTTCACTCGCAGATCGCAAATGCGCATCGCTCGCAAATCGCAAATAAAAGTGCCACAACTACAAACCACTCGCACATCCAATTCGTTCATCACAAACATGGCGTTTTCTTTGATTGTGCAGAGAGGGATGTGTTACACTCTCTGTTCCCTCTCAGTCCCCATCCCTGTTTGTGCTCCATGTTTTCCCCTTTCCCTCACGTCTCTTGTCTTGTTTTTACATTTCCCTGTCTGTCTTCCTTGTTGTGCAGGCTGGGCGTGGTTTCTCTCCTTGTTTCACCTAATTCACTCTTGCATTTCCTCCGCCTATCACATTCCTTTCCCTGCTTGCATTCCTCACACCCTTGTCTCCGCTTAATCACTCTCGCATACATTGTCACTGCATTCACTCATTAGCTCATTAACTTCACTATATATTCTCCTGGTGTTCTTTGTCTGGTGCCAGTTCGTTAAGTCTTGTCGTTGTAAAACTCTGGTCTTGACTGGTCTTGAAATCTACAGTCATAGTCTTGCTTTGTCTTGCTAACTAACGCTTCATAGAATTGTTTGCTCTTTGCTGAAATTAACGCCTTGTCTGTTGTTCTGCTTCCCCGCAGCCTGCAGCCATCTCCTTGTTCCATGCCACGCATGCCTATCTCCCGTATCCCGCTCTCCCTCTGCTACGCCAACCCAGGATTCAGCCACTATCCAGCCCCTTTGCCTGCACCCCTCTCCCGCTCTGCCCCAGTTCTCACCAACCCAGGATCCAGTCCCTTTCCCTCTTTCTCCCTATACTTCTGGAGTATTGGACAAAGTAATAAAGGCTCCAAGTGAGCATTATTGTATTCTGTCTCTGAGTCGTGCATTTGAGTCCAGTCCCTACTAGGATCCTTAACAGGATGTAGGCTATGCTCCAGAAATAATCTTCTTTGTGATCTCGCCCACCCTATAGATAACAACGGAGATGTGATGTTCAAAAGCCTAATTCTTTCTCTTTGTGCTCCCACCTTCTCTAATGTTGCAGCATTTTCATTCTTCTGCTCCATAGTTTTCATTCATTTAGTCAAAAATCATGTATTTACAGTGGTTTTCACAGATTTTAATCTGGAAACAATCCGTAGGCTACTTGAAGTTAAAATGTATATGTAACTGGAAAAACATTTTTATTAACATTAATTAGCTACAGTGGCTATGATATAATTTAGCCGAATAAGGAAAATATCAGTGCATAATGTCAGCTATCGCTCTCAGTGTAAACAAGAGAAGCTTAACCTGTTGTCAGTGGAAGTGACCTGTTGTCACTGTCATAACAAGGCGGAACTGTTCATAGCCTATCGTGCACTGCTAGTTAAGTACCTAGCTACCAAACAATTTAATTTAATATAATTTTTATATTTATTTTTTACCAATGTGACATGGAGAATGTCAACAAAACACTTAGTTTTTTGCATTTTTGCCAGGCCATCCTCGGACGCGCACGTAGTGACGGGTCTGCCCACACACACTCGACAGCAGTCCCAAACACGTCCCATTTCGTTTCGTTTTGTGTGCTCTGCACGACACAAAAGGGGGAGCGATACCAGGTTCTAAAAGCATTTGACGGAGACTATGGCGGTTGCCTGAGGAAGTTTTGCTTTTGCTCTTGCATGGGCCGGAGACAGACAGTGGTGCGATTTGGCCAGCAGGAGCCTCTGTAAAAAAGCCAGAGAGGTCAGTGAGCGGCTGAGTCAGTCTATCTGGAATAGATAAATAAAAACAGATAAAATAGAAAACAAAATGAAATGAATGCCAATGTCAGTAGACCAAAATATACAGTCCTTGTTATATCTTTTTGTCTATGGGACTGGTCAGCTGGGGCAGGTGGTGCGGGTAGACTGCAGGGGTCTGCTCAAGCTGAGCTGGGGAGTTAATGTGTGACGAGACAGGGGCTCAGCCTGCGCCCTCAAACCCTCCTTCCCTTGGTGATGCCGTGTCCAATCAGAAGAAACCTTGGTGACGAGAGCTGCCCATTCAGCACCTTATAGAAGAGTTATGCAATGGCTCATGGGACATCCACAGATGGTAATGCTGTTTTATATTCATCAAAGTCCAAATCACTGGTGTAATTGTCCCACCACTCATTAATTCTATCTATAGCCTAATATTTTATTCAACCACAGGTTATGCAGGTATATATATAGTATATAGTACATGTGCGTGTGTGTGTGTGTGTGTGTGTGTGTGTTGAGATTATAACAACCGTCTCTCCCCTTCCCCCTCCCTACCAATCCCTACCAATGTGTTTTGGATAATAGAAGCTTAGATAGCAGAAGAAGAAAACAATTAAAATGTCATCAGAAAGGAAGCAGGAACATCTAAGTGACACTGCACCAATTATTCTCATATCTGCATTATGTTCCTTTAAAAATAAGTGGAGTCTAATTAATTTTTGGCTCAAGCGTTCATGTTTTTAATTGTCCAAAGCCTCTGAACTTCATCAGCCAGGTGTCTTCCTTAGTGAGCATTAGAGCATGGCTGTGTCCGAATTAGAGCCCTACACATATTTGAGTCCACTTCGTCAAAGCTTTTGAGTGGGCGACTTTTTGATGGGGGCACTTAAAATACCAGGATGAACCACTTATTTCCGGGGTTTTGTTGAGGGAATTCAGGAGCACACTCATCTGCAGAACTGTGTACTCACCCGACAACTTCAGTAAGTAACTCGGAAGTAAAAATGTAAAAGACGTAGAGCGTATATGCATATCTACGGTACAAGAGTGGGTCATATTACGAAATACTCATTTTTATTTTTGTTAATTCTGTCTTCATTCATAGTCTCCACTTTGTAACAATTGTCATATGTTAACTGATTGATATTCTCAATAAAAATTAAAAAGATATGACAAACTACTTCCTCACTAGTTTGGAAAGAGTGTTGCGGGATTTCTTTCGCACACTGCTTGCAATGTGAGGGGACATGGCACATAGTAGACAGGGGTCTGAGTGGACAGGGGACAGTGGACAGGGAACAGGGCTCTGATTCGGACACAGCCCTAGTCTCAGTCTGCCATAATCTCAGAATATTTTTACTCACACTTACAGTATAGGTACACTGTTTGTGTCATTATCATTTTTCATCAGAGTTCCTTTTTCAGTCCAATGCATCGAGATGAAATTATAAAAATAGAGTCGGTAGTTTCAGAATCTTTGTTAGGGTCCACACATACAGTACCAGTCAAAAGTTTGGACACACCTACTCATAGGTTTTTTTTCCTGTTTTCCACATTTTAGAATAGTAAAGACATCAAAACAATGAGATAACACAAATTAAATTATGCAAACAAATCAAAAAAAGTGTTATATTTTAGATTTGTCAAAGTAGCCACCCTTTGCCTTGATAACGGGTTTGCACATTCTTGCCATTCTCTCAACCAACTTCTGTGGTAAACAAGTATTCCACAGGTAAACAGGTGATGCTATCATGATTCTGTATAAAAGGATATCAAAAGACTCTTGACACCTTATTTCCAGGTAGAATGACAAAGCTGTTATCAAGGCAAAGGGTGGCTACTTTGAATAATCTAAAATATAAGACCTTTTTTATTTGTTTAACACTTTCTTTTGGGTCTTTGCATAATTCCATTTGTGTTATCTGATAGTGTTGATGTCTTTACTATTCTAAAATGTGGATGAAATGTAAATAGAATCCGTGCACAACCCCAGGCTGGCCGGAACTGGGTGTTGATTGAGGCTTTTCAGGTGAGGCCACTTAGCGATACAAGACCCGGGGGTATACTACGAAGCAGCTGGATAACTGCACTGAGTGAAACCCAGAATACTCCCAACTCTGGAACATGGACTGAAGAAAAAAGAGCTGCTCCTGGTTTTACTCAGTGCAGTTATCCTGCTTTGTCATATACCCCCCAGTTAAAGAAGCTGGAGAGTACGCACATTATCCTTTGGATTTGTTCGGTCATTGCATTAATAACAAGAATGGCACTCAGAGAGATGCTGCCATCCGCATGAGTGGGCAAAGCACTGAACTCTATGATATTTAACCGCTTACTTCTATTGGTTGTTGCAAAGTTGCACCAAACAATAAGCCGTCCAGTGCACCGCACCTCTCAATTTCCCCTTAGGTCAGGGGGGCCTCAATTTTATCCAGTAAGTGCCAGTGTTGGAGCAGGCTTTTGTTCCTACCTTGCCTCATGGTGCGACGTCGGGTGATATTGACGTGACTGTTCAAAATAGCGAACTACAACTTCACGAAAAATTACTACGAAAGGTGCATCATTGCCATCTTTATTTCACTTGATCCGTCCATTTTATTTGAGCAAAATTTAGCGCCTTAATAAATTTGCTGTATTGACTGATTGTGTAATCATTTGTTTATTTTCTGTTATAAGCCAATGCTAACCAACAATACTAGCTACTCACATTTAGATTTCTGGCATTTCTCAGAAGATTTTTGCTCATCCATTGTTGTTTGAATTCGGTAATACGGTAAGGGACTTGACGTCATGGATGCCCTTCGCAGGAAAGTTTTGGCTTTGCTAGCAAACATAACTAAAACAACTAACAACTACAACAATAACGTTTTAACTTTAAATTGTATATGTTTATCGTTCTGTATCAGTATGTTGGCTGATACAAAAGCAATTCATGCTGAAAAACGAAAGTTGAAGCTAAAAATTCAAGTTTTAAAAGCTAAAATTTTCTAAAAGTAATGTTTGTTTACTGATTACTGTTGACAATGTGTGTCGCAGTGTGAGCTGCCATGATGATGTGACTCAAGTTCTTCCTAGTTGGGAGGTCGGGGTTCCCGATCCCTAATTTCCGATATGGAACTCTTAGTTGGAAGGCTGTTTTATTACATTTTCCCTAGTCGGATATCAGTTAATATCCTTAAATTAATAAACAAATGCAGCATTAGCATGGCTGCCCGGGAAATATTTCCAGGTCATGCGATTTAAAGGATCCTTCCTTGCTTAAATTTGACTATTGGAATGCAGCCTATATTTGGGTCCATACTTTTCAAGAAGTATGCAAACATTTTGGTTGCATAAATATGATACGCAGCTTTGTTTTAAAAAATTAGGCACAGCCTCGCTGACATTTTCCTTCAATAACAACAAAAATCTATAAGTGACATGGCAACGCAAGGGTGGGAAATCTTACGATACTCCCAAAGTTTTTTTGCGTACCGCACGTCGCGTACAGTGCACATTAAACGGCACACATCTGCCAGTACACTGCACACAGGAGACAGGACACAGTAGATAGGACTCTGATTCTGACACAGCCAAGAGCTTCTGCGTTTAAATGCTAGTAGCTGGATCCATACCAAAGATCCAGCCTATGAGCCTACGCAGTTCAGTAAACATGGAAGTTAAAACCATAGATGGTTAAATCTACTGACGTGCTCCTAGTAGTCTATTCATCAATTGTACGCATTCCATTAATTAGTCATATGTTGACCAACCAGAGTCTAGTGTTGACTATATGATGAGCAAAACAAAGCAACTATAACTTTGCTATCGAATCGTTCCGCCTCTCCAGTTCCACGCTCTATGACAAGCCTTTGACAAAATCTGAAAGTGTTGCGCCCTCCTGCGTTCAAAAGGGGTAATGTAAATTCCTCCAATGTTTATTCATTAGACACTGGGTTAATCAAAATCGGATAACTTGAAGGGTTTCTTTTCCTGACTTACTTTTCCATAGAGTTCAAGAGGAAAATTTGTCAGGAGAAACAACCCTTAAAGTGATCTATCCATATCTACTGCATATCTGGAGTGATGGATTGAGGCTCGTTTCATACCTCAGACCCTTGATGACTTACAGCCATTTCGACAACCATGTATTCCATACTGTTCCAGCATAATTTACAGCTAAATCTAGTCCCACCCCCCAATTCCCATAGAGATCCATTCAAATGCAAAGAGGTTATAGTACCGCATGTAGGAGTACCTGAAAATAAGATATCAGCAGTCTTTTGATATTGTTGGATCACAGACATCAGGAAGTCATGGCATGCAAAGGATATGCGACCAAATATTAAAAATGATTTCTTTATTCTACATTATGTTAAACTGTCCAATATTTTTTGATGCCAGGAAATGGGGGGGGGGGGGGGGGGGGGGACTATGTACAAAGGTTCTATAATTTCTAAACGGTTCACCCGATATGGATGAAAATACGCTCAAATTAAAGCTGAAAGTCTGCACTTCAACCTCACTTCAACCACCACTGTTGCATCCTTTCAAACTGAACGTGCTAGAGTACAGAACCAAAATAACAAAAAATGTGTCACTGTCCAATGAATTATGGTTGCTCACTGTACATGTGGACATCTGAATTGTAATAAGACTTATGCACATAAATGCCTTTATCATCACCTTCAGTAAGAATGAGTTCCATCTTTTCTATTTTCGGTTCTTTCTAATGTTCTGAACTCTTTTTTTTTTCCGTTTCAATTTGTGTGCTCATCTTGATGAATCTATTTTAGAGCCAGATGGGTGGACCCAAAGGCTATTAACTGAAAGTGATCTAAAGAAAGAAGCAGGCCTACATTTCCAGGTAATCTTCAGAGAGCAGGGTCATTTAGAAAACTGTTTTCAATAGGAAAAAAACAATATCTGAACAATACGCAGAACCTGGTTATATGAAAAGGAGCATTTAATTTTCACTGATGACATGTGGAAAGGATGTTCCGATATATGTGAAAAGAGAGAAAAAAAAAAAGTAACAAGTAACATGAAACTAGATTAAGGATTCATGTGGGATAGTGAAACATTTGACACAAGCCTTTTTTTATGAGCAATGTGTCCATTAAAACTAATGAGACGATCGCTGGAGTTCCCAGATTTGAACCCAATTGACATCTAGTAGATGAACATGCCAACGGGCATATGAAAATATGTTCATCTGTTTCACCCTGCTGTGAAATTATCTGATTTCTCTGACATCTCATTACTTTGAACGATTAATATCGAGGATGGAGAAAACTTTTGAAGATGATGTCTAATAAAAGACAAGTGTCGAAATGCAGAGATTAATCTACCGGGTCTTCCATAATATTTTCTTTTTCTTTTCCGTCATCCACAACCTGAAGGGCCATGCTCCTGAGCCCTTATGGTATTCATAATGAGGCCACGCTTAACCTAGGCATAACAATGAGAATGACCATATTCCTTCATGAGGAATATATCCAGGAGGACATAATTAATGAAATCCTTACATTTGAGACACAAAATTTGTAGTCAGCGTTTTTTTTCCTATTTTGGACCTCAAGGGGTGCTGAGGTGGTGGGGTGGTTGGGGGGTTGGGGGGTTGGGGGGTTGGGGGGGGGGGGGGGGGGGGGGGGGGGGGGCAGAGAGGCTGCTTGTGGCAAGGTTGTAGGGTGTGTGTGTGTGTGTGTGTGTGTGTGTGTGCATGCATAGGGGGTGGAATTGGTGCAGTTTTCAGCAGGGGAAAAAGGGGGGAAAAAACTGCTGGGTTAACGTTTTCACATGTGCTGATGAAAATTGTACCCACTAATGAGATCTGGAAACCAAGCTCTACGGCCCGGGGACTTGCTGACATGTGGAAACAGCAAGTTTAATTTATTTATAAATATATTATGTATATTATTTAATAATTTATCTATTTTTACCTGACACCCATCTGATTGCTTACAAAATAAATAAAGTATAAATAAAATGATTCTGAGAGATATTGACCCCACCTGATTAGCTGCAGTGTTGTTTGGCATTGAATCAAATTTGAGGCAGAGTAATTGGTTTGCTATCATATGTTTACACCAACTGAGAAAGAATGTTATTCTCATTATTTTGCTCTAAGATGCAACTCAAAACAAACAAACAAACAAACAAAACAAGAAAAACAAAACTACATTTGCCCATTTTGTCCAGTTGCTAGTGTCAACTTGTTTCAACAGTGACATTTAGCATATAGTCAAATAGAATGTCCCAGCTGAATTCACATTACATCACTAGATAACATTTGGAATTTCACTCAGTGGAATATGTATTTATTTAATAACATTTTTTGAGGATGCTAGTTTTTAACCAATTATTACCTATGAAGCAGAAACGTCAGGACTGTCGGATTGGGTTACAGCAGGGGCCTGGTTTAAATGGAGCAAGGGGAATTGATCATTTTCATCCTTCCAATTTCCAAATGAGTAATTCATAAGAATTAAAGAAAGAGCTTAGTCGCGTGCATATTTGTAACACCGCATATGCAGTTGAAATGTTTTCTGTCATGCCTTTAGGGAGAAATAGTGTTTTGTTGTGATTGATGGCTTTTTTTAACGTCAGCGGTATCCTGATCATCCTCTTTTTATTGGTGTTGTATCAGGATTGATGGGATAAAATGAGCATAAAACAAGGGATATTTTGTTTGGGTCGGTAAGTGTATCCATTCGGACCCCTGTTCAGGAGTATGACAGCGTGATTCTCCTTTCACACTCCACAGTCTGCCGTTCCACTACGCTGCTCGTTCACTCAGAGAGGATCATGGTCTGTCGATTCCCAGAGGGCACCTGTGATCCACTGAGCATATCTGCTAGGGTCACCTAGGGATTGGGGGGGAGGGGGGGAAACCCTCAGATCCACCATAACACCCATAGACCAGCCTCTCTCTCGCTCTCACACTCTCTCTCTCTCTCTCTCTCTCTCTCTCTGTTTGTCTATCTCTCTGTCTCTCTCTCACGTGTTATCTCTCACCCACACGCAGAGATACACACACATATTCTTTTTTGTGTGTGTCGCGTCTTCAGCGTCTTGCCGATTCCATCACTCCGACATGAAAACCTACGCCGGGGTTAAGAAGAGGCCCCCTCTGGAGTGCCAGCGGCGCCTGTGAAGCTGAGCTGTTAAGTAGAGTGGTAGTAGCACAGATCATTTTTAATTTGAGTCAGGCTTCCTCTGCATTAAATACTCCCAAGTACTGATGATACATAATTCAGTCTCATTAAGAAACATTCAATTCAAGGCTTAGATCCTGATTTCTGCTGACAGAACATTAAAGAAGCTCTTTATCAGCAGGAGTGTTGGATTATTTTAAACTGGCTTACCCATTCATCGCATAGTACCAGGCATAAAGTGAGACGTGGCAGTCAGTCACAATAATAATCACAACGCTCATACTGTACACACATTTAATGGACTGTCCCACTTAACACTATTAGCCCATGTCTGGGTCCGCTCTGATAAGCGCTAGATGATAAGAGTCAGAAATAATCAACTTTGGCTTGGGCGCTTTGCTCTGTGAAATAACGTTCTGTCATGTTTACACCCTTAATTAGCAGAAAGGGGGGGTCTACAGTACTGTCGTCGTGTGCCTGTTTTCATACTATTTTTTTTTTCCCTCTTCCTTGCATGAAACAGAAAGACTACTGTGGTTATGGGGATGGAGTGTGAGGAGTATTCGCATCGTAGAGCCAAAATGCTCAGGTCTACTGTAGAGCACCTGCCTTTGACATTACATAACATAAACACCCCTGAGTACACTACACAATGCCTGACACAGGAATAAAACACTCAATAGATAAATTATAAACAATGACGGATATTAAACAATGACAAAAGTAATGATTAAATTCAATGTGTGGGAAGCACTACTTCGGCACTGCTACTAACATCGCTACTACTGCTTCTATTGATACAACAAATTATAAAGGCCACAACTGAAACATGCAGGATAGATGAATATCTCCCTTATTCTTTATAATGCTAAACATTCACAGTATATCTGTGTCTGTTGTTTTTTTTTTTGATGGTTTTGTGGGGAATTTGTGGAGGCTTATGAACTGCTCCAGTAAACCATTTCCATTTGTCCTTGAATTTTGATGAGAAGCTCAGAGAAATCTCCATAAAGTGTTTGTTCCTGTCAACCTATGGGCCATCCATTAAGCCTGTATTTTCATATATTTGCATAATAATTATAGGCAACACTGCATTAATCAGTCATTTTAAAGAAATAATGGACCAGGCATGGCAAGAAAACAGGTATAAAAAAAAGGTTTGTGTATGTGTGTGTGGGTGGGTGGATGGCTGTGTACATGCATTTATAGTTCTTATACAATGGTTTTAGCACTGGATCACCCCATGTTCCCCTGTTAAATAAAGTGAGGTACAGAGTCTGTGAAACTGTTGCTGATGTGATAATTTCAAATGGCACCCCTCCTCCCTAAAAAAAAAAAAAAAGTGATATTATTTCCTTTTTATAGCACAATATAATCACGTTACGTTTAAGTGACAGGGAGATGTAAATTATTTTTTATGCAATTAACATATCTATGTGTATGCCTGTGACACATGTGCATACCTTTGAAAAGTGTGTGTGTGTGTGTGTGTGTGTGTGTGTGTGTGTGTGTGTGTGTGTGCGTTTGTGTGTGCATGAGAGAGAAAGAGAGAGAGAGAGAGAGAGAGAGAGTATGGGTGGGTGTATCAGAGACATTTAAATTGTGTGTTTTGGAGATACTGATGTTTTTCATGGATGTGCATGTCCGTATGTGCGTACATGTGTGTGTGTTTCCATGTGTGTTTGATTGTCTGTGTGTATCCCAGTATGTGCATTTGTGAGAGATGCCGTGCGTGTCTATTTGTGAGTATTTGCCTGCCCTGGGGATGGAGGCTGGAGCAGGGGCTCACTAAATCTACACGTGGGATGTACAAATCCACACTGACGCAAAGAAGACAAAACAAGGAAGCCACAAAACAGCCCTGGATGCATTCAGAACCATGATGCATGATGAAAGATTTAAAGCTACGTCCTTTTACCTCGGGGAGTTGACATCAGTTTATTTATCAGGGCCTATAAAATTCTAAGAGGAATAAACAGACTTGACTCCAGTCATTATTTCAGCTTTAATGTAATCCATCACAGAAGGAACAATCAACTAGCCAAGAGAGGTCAGCCAGCTGTGTGTTCACTATTGCAAACTAACCTCTCAGTATGTGCACATGCAAGCGTGTGTGTGTGTGTGTGTGTGTGTGTGTGTGTGTGTGTGCGTGCGAGCTTGTGTGCATGCGTGTCTGTGTTTGTGTGTTTTTTACAGCCGGATACATGACTAAATCCTAGCCCACATAGACATGGCATTCTAGGGTCTACACAAAACGTCCGGTTGTTCCTTTTTACAATGCTTCACTTTGAAGGGATGCTGTGATTTATACAGAGAACTGTGCATATCCACAGGAGGAATAAGCCCTCTCAGTCTGGATTGTCATTTTTGTTGATATCCCCTAAATACATTTAATATGCCAGTGTTAAAAAAATGTGATGATAATTGGACAATTTATCCAGATTTGTAAAAAAAAAAAATGCATTAGGCATTTAATGAAGATTAGTTATTTTGACTTTAATGTGTCTAAGCTCAAGAGAGGTTTTTTTGTTGTTTCTAGTGTAGACAACAGACTGGGATTGTTTATCTTCAGAATCTCATTACATTAGAGATTCATTATTTCCTATCACTTAAAGCTTTCTTAACCGTAAAAAAAAATAATAAAAAAAAGCAATCTTAGACAACTGTGCCCCATAACTGCACAACTATTCCTAATTTTCACCACAGATGCCAAACACTTATCTGCAGTTAAAAGTTTGAAACATCAGTCAATGTTTTCCCATTAAAAATAATTTACATACTCAGCATTAACAAAAAAGAATAAAAAAATCTTAAAAATCAAAGACGTATAGGAAACAAAGCCGAGAGTTCCCAAAAAGGCGTTCAAAATACAAAAACAACAAAAAACTTGGGAAAGCACTGAGGTGCTGAAAAAAATATTTATTAAAGGCTCTTTAATGCACAAAACGTATATAATGAATTCAATTCTGCCTGAGGAAGAGAGGTTGGTCTCGAAACGTGTTGCCAGCGCATGTAGATAGCAGTACAGACAATCATCCCTGCTCCACAGCTAGATATACATTTATGGCCTGATTTACTAAGACCTTTAGCACACGCAATATCATGACCAATGATTGGTCATGGTATTTGTTTTGCACCAACCATCAGTCATGTTATTGGTTCTGCGTGTGCTAAATGGTTTGGCACCCGCTAAAGGTCTTAGTAAATCAGGCCCTTAATGCGTTAAAGCCGTTATTAAATATTTTTGTGGTTACCGTGTTTTTTTGTTGTTTTTATATATCTTTAAAAGAAACAAACACATATGAGGACAAATGTTTGGATATCGATTGAATGGTTTCAGCGTCACTTTGATTAATGAGCGCTTGTGACTGCTGATGATACGCCTGGGTAACTCAGACTGTTGCATAAGTACTGCATCATCATTAGTCAGAGAGGTGACCTGGAACAGGAAATGAGTCCATTTAACCTGATGAATGTCGAGCCCGGTGGAAATCAAGAGGGAAAAATAAAGAGAAACCCAGCGTGCTTACCGTGATAAGGGTGCTCACAGCCAGCTGTTTATAATCTGGGAAAATGTTAACAGCCAAAAATGCAATCTGACAATGACAGGCAGGCTATGATCAGGTAAAGTTGCAGTCGCAGCGCAGGTCGAGCTTGAGGTGCCCTTCACCGTTTCCGTGATTGTTTGCGTACTTCCAGTCCCCGCTGAAGCAGAAACACCTGGTTGCAGCAGCCTGCAAAATGTTCAGTGTACAATCAACTCCAGGAGAGTACATTTAGTAGCTATTTAGGGGTGACAGTGTAGCATAACTGGGCTTGTAACCCAAAGGTTGCAGGTTCAATTCCCAGGTAGGACATTACCGTTGTACCCTTGAGCAAGGTGCTTGAATTGCTTCAGTATATATCCAGCTGTATAAATCCATACTACTGTATTTTTTAAAAATCCAAAGGTTGTGTAAGTGGCTCTGGATAAGACTGTCTGTTAAATGCCAGTAATGTAATGAAATGTATATTGGGCTCACACAGACTCATTTAGAGTTGCTTTAACATTGAGAATTTCACTATGTACCTGCAGTTAAAACTGATGGAGGCAACTACTCAGATTTGCATTGTAGCTCCTTCTACAGAAATGCAATTTACTGCAATGTATTGAAATAAAATGTATTATCAAGATACTGAGGTAAATCAATATGAGTAAATGTGCAAATTATTTCCATTTGCATTCCAATATATTTGAACTGAAAAAAAATATAATCAACATTATTCATCCTATTTTATTAAATAACAACATGTTTTAAGTATATTGCATTATGTTACACTTCTGTAAGTGTCAGTTGATCACACTGGGACCCAGTGCTAACCAATACAGGAAGCCCTATTCCTAAAGTATCAGGGACGAACAGCTCTAATAGTTGAATTTGCTATTAATTTTCAAACTCATTTTATTCATCTGTTTGTTGTTGACTGCTGACCAAACATCCCATCCTCTCTGTGCAAAGACCCGGTGTTTGCTTGAGTTGAATGTGATGATTGAAAACTGTAGCTAATAATTTTTTTTTATAATTGTTCAATTAATAAAACGAGACAGTGGCAGCAGATTCTCAGGCCAGCAGTGTAGCCTAGTCCTCTTTAAAGCTGACACAAGGTTTTCAGTGAGTCTGACACGTGCATTTCCGCTATGCTGTGTGTGGCAAACCAATCAATGCACTGATGGTCTTAATGCTGGGATACATCGCTTGTAGTGATAGATAGTGACCTGCTTCTACTGTGCTCTGATAGAGTCCTAGGGGCCTCATTTGTTCGGTATTCTTGCATGTATATGAGATAAGTTTATTTTGATTTTCAATACTTTGCTGATATTTAGCCAACTGTAAATAATTGCATATCGATTTCTCTTTACTGGAGTTCAAAACAGTTATTTTTAATGTGAGTAGTACCCGTTCTCCTAAAGTAAAAAAAAAAAACTCATAAATATGGACTTTTTTGGTGGGCGGATGGGTTTATGTTTTTTAATGGTTTATTTACAGCAGTGTTCATTTTGTCAACCCAAAAAAAATAAAAACATTTTAGTCAATGGCATTTTTTTTATGAATACGAGAAAATGTTATATGAGGAAATTGATTTTAGAGAATAAAAACTGTGACTAAATCCCTTCCTAATATTGTTGACAAATAAAGATATGACGAAAAAGGATATTAGAATATAAAAACTGTGACTAAATCTGTTTCTTATCATCGCTGACGGAAAAGAACAAGATTAAAACATATATTTCAAAATAAAAACGTGACCAAATCTGTTTATGTTACGTTGAAGTAAAAATAGATGAAAATGTATATTTTTAAATAAAAACAGTAACGAAATCTAATATTTATTAGACCTCAAAAGAGAGAGGTGACGCCAATTGACGAATATGCATTCTCGTCATTGATTGTATTAATTTAAACTCCTCTTTCTGCCTACCTGCCTGGTATTCGCGCAATATCTATTTCTATTAGGCCTAACTCTGGGCGCGACATTGTCAGAATATCTGCCGGCCATGCAATATTTGTATGTTTAATGTTTATATAGTGAGGCCAGCTTTAGACTGTACTGTAGCATAGCGCAAATGATTGGATTCATATCGGAATAAGGAATAAGGATCTATAAAGCCAACGTTTGGTTTTGTTAGATATTATCTGATATGACATGGTAAAGTTCCCTGATGTGGAGGTCAGTCTGCTTTTACCCTGATTCCCCAAGCCGATGGCCAGAGTTTAGGGCAGTTTTCAAAATCTTGTATTAGGCGTATTTATTAATTGTTTTGTGAAGTATTTTGTATATCATTGTTTATTGTCTAGTCGACATCACTAACAATGTTCAATAGGCCTACATTTCAGTTTGCATTTGAACTTTTTTTTTGCACAGTATCCCACCTGCTGTTTCACTCAACACATTATAAATGGATTTCGAGATATGATAGTGCTTGTATATGGAAAACCAATTGTGACAGAGTTGAAACAATTTATATATTTCAAAACGACAATTAATTTATAATTTCAGGGAAATATAGGGCCTACTATAATTGGGACGTGAACTACTACCACTACGGGGGCGACCGTGGATAGGATAAGCCTAAATGACAAGGAGTAATAATGAACGCAAACCCATAGTTTTCTTATTCCAGGTGCGACATCACATTCCGTAGAAATATAGCCCAGCTATAATTACAAAATGAGCTGGAATTCTTTGAGCAAATTGCAAGTATTCCACGTGGCTTTTTATATGTTTAGATATGACTACCTTCACTTTTCTTACCAACTCGTAGCCAAAATTTAAAAGTTTACCATACGTTTATGCCTTTACCATAGCTTGTATCATAATCTCCACTGGGCACTAGACGTCTATTAGATCACCCAAGGAGCCGCTAAATCAGATCTAAGCATCTAAGATATCTTTTAGCCTGGCTAAAATGCGTCTACAACGTAGACGTTCCATATATAACACATTTTATTTCATAAGTTTCATATCAGTTGCAAATTCAAAGACAACATGGAAATTGATTAATGTGGATGCATTTCTCAAAAATCATTGCTTTGGCAAGCGAAATACGGTCTACGTAGAGGCAATTTCACTTAATGTAATGTTTCACTTAAAATATCAAAACATTTAGACTATTTGTTGCCACAAGAAGTTTGGGCGAACAAGGCACATATGTTTCTCTCCTAGGCAGACAGAGTTTTTAACCCAAAATACTGTTGCACGAATTGCTGCAGTGTGCATATGACTTATAAAGTAACCTGTGTTATCCGGAAATTTACGCCGTATTTAGGACTTATAAGAAGCCAAATAATAAATAGAATAAAAATAAAAACCTAAATAAAAAATCTAGGTACTTTTCTGCACAAACTGAGAATGTGAGTAGGCCTACATTATATAAGTGAATAAATTAACTTCATGTTTTGGCATAAATACAATATCTCCATCAGGACATATCAGCAAATACTGTAGCTATGTAGGCTATAGACCTACAGTTGTGCAATGGGACGTTTAGCCATAGCCGAGTTGATAAGAATCTAAATGTAACGTTCCGCTCCCTTCCTGTCTGTTTTCCGTGTTTTCCTTTTTCCCTCCGTGTCATGTTGGATCCCTTTGTCCGTGTTTTCCCCTCTGCTGCGGACTAGGCGTTTCCCTCTCTGACTTGTTCGTTTGGTTTTCCTCGTTTGCTTCCGCCTTTCACTCCTCCCCCCTCGTTGCATGCATTCCTCACCTTTGTGTTTAGCTAATCACTCCCGATTAATTTCCACACCTGCGCCTTATTTAGTTCGTTATTCTCTGCACTATTTATACCCTCGTCTGGTTGCTAGTCGGCGCCAGTTCGTTAACTAACCTCACTCGTTGTTAATGCTTGTCGTTCTTGGCCTTTAATATTCTGTTCGCTTGGTTGTGGGATTATATCCCCTTACAGCGTTTAGATCTCTCGTACTACGGAATGGTAGTTAATCTCCCCTGACGTTTCTGTTTTGCATGCAGCTAACCTGTCTTCCTCTAACCACCAGCTTACCCGGCTTCCATTCATCCGTTGCAGTGTTCGTTTCCCCGTGTTTGTGTGTATGTGTTGCGGTACCTCCAACTCCAGCTCGCGTAGGATCCGCTGTGGATTAATATCCTGGCTACCCTCCAGTTGTTCCTGTCCGGCCGTAGCAGCCCCCACGTTCTACGGTTACGGTTCCGGGAGCTCTGGAACTCAGCCAGCTCCAACCGGACCTACCTGAGCCACGCCGCACCACCCAGCTCTGCCGAGTTTCGCCGGCTACCTACCTGTTTAACGCTGTACCCCTGTGAGAACCTCCCGGTCCTTTCCCTACCTTCTCCCAAATTAACTACCCTCTGCTTTCTGTCCAGTACCGGTGTAGTCGTCCCGGTCCAGTTCCAGTCCAGCTGTAGTGAGTCGCTCACCTTCCTCGTTAAAGTCCAGTTCCGGTTTGGAACAAGTGCCGTTCCAGAACCCGTTTCCAGAGTGGACCTCCCGGTCCAGTTCCAGTCCAGTCCAGGTGTGAGGTTCACCTTCCAGTAAAGTCCAGTTCCGGTTTGGAACAAATCCGTTCCAGAACCCGTTTCCAGAGTGGACCTCCCAGTCCAGTTCCAGTCCAGTCCAGGTGTGAAGTTCACCTACCTGCAAGGTCCAGTTCCGGTTTGGAACAAATCCGTTCCCGTACCCGTTTCCTGAGTGGACCTCCCGGTCCAGTTCCAGTCCTGCCCTGGTGTTACCTACACCACCTGTCCAGTCCAGTTCCGGCTTGGAACCCGTTCCGGAGTCCCAAGTCCAGCTCCGGCTTGGAGCAGTCCGTTCCGGACATTCTACTATTACCCTGTGTTATATTGTGTTTGCCTTTCCTGTACAGTTTTGGGACTACCCCAAAACTTAAATTAAAAACCCCTTTCTTGAATCTGTCTCCTGGTCGTTGCACTTGGGTTCGTCTCGTATCTGGATCGTAACAGAACGAACTGGCCAAAAGCATGGACCCAGCCGACCTGGATCAGATTCGCCACGCCTTCTCCTGCCAAACTGCGGTCAGCGACCAACAGGGCCGTCGTTTGGATGACGTTTTAGAGGTGCTGAGGGGCATCACGGAGCAAGTGGCTCAGCTATCACTTCACCAGCCGCTTCCGCGTATTCCTGTGGGTCCAACACCTCCCGCTCCGGATCCGCCTTCTGATCCTCCAGTTTCCACTTCCTGTCGGGAGCCCCGCGTGCAACACCCCGAATTATACCGTGGGGGGTTGGGGAGATGTCGCGAGTTCCTGATGAAGTGCGACATTGTGTTCCGTATGCAGCCCACCTCCTTCGCCTCCGACCCATGTAAAATCGCGTTCATAATGAGCAGCTTGGGAGGAAGTGCCCTGGAGTGGGCTACATCCATTTGGGACAGCCAGGTCGCGCTCTGCAACAACTTCGCTGCCTTTACCTCCGAGATGCGGCGTGTGTTCGATCACCCCACCTGTGGGCGAGACGCTACCCAACGCCTGCTTCAAGTACGTCAAGGCAGCCGCAGTGTCGCGGAGATGGCGATTCAATTCCGTACCCTCGCAGCGGAGTCTGGATGGAATGACACCGCCCTTCAGGGGGCCTTTCGCCAGGCACTTGGCGAGGAGCTCAAGGACCAGCTTGCCACCCGTGAGGAGTCCAACTCACTCAACAGTCTCATCAGTCTGGCCATTGCTATCGATAATCGTCTCCGGATCCGGGCCCGTGAGCAAGGAGGGAGCTCCGGTCGCCATTCTCACTCCGACTCTCCTAACTTCCGCCAACACTCTTCTGCCACAGGATCTAGAGCGGCGTCTGGTGTCTCCGAGGAGGAGCCTATGCAACTGGGCAGAGTTTCGGTCAACGCCGAGGAGCGCCAACGTCGCCTACGCTCTAGATCTTGTTTTTACTGTGGCAAGCCTGGCCATCAGATCGCCTCTTGCCCGATTCGCCCAAAAGAGCAGGCTCGCCAGTAAAGCTGGGCGTACTGACGAGCCCCATCATACCAAGCCATGCAGCTCAGAACCGCCTAGTTTTCAAGGCCACTCTCCTCTGGAGGGACAAGTCAGAGGCCTCGTCGGCTCTCATCGACTCCGGGGCCGACGCCAACTTCATTGACATCACTTTCGCCAGGAGGGCCGGCATCCCCACGGAAACTCTACCCTCTCCTATTTCAGCTCTCGCCTTGGACGGTAGGAGTCTGGGGTTAGTTACCCACTCCACCGTTCCCATCCAGTTAGTGTTATCCGGCAATCATCGGGAGACGATTCAACTTCTGCTCATTCACTCCAAGCAATCTTCCATAGTTTTAGGACAGACCTGGCTCCGCCTTCACAACCCTCACATCGACTGGCAAGCCGGTCGTATCCTGGCGTGGAGTGGTCATTGTCTGGCTAGTTGTCTCCGCTCCGCTCTGCCTCCTCCGGGGTCCAAAGATCTCAGCACCAACCAACCTGAACCCGATCTATCTGACGTTCCAGAGCAATATCATGACCTCAGCCATGTATTTTCCAAATCACGTGCTCTGTCCTTACCTCCTCACAGGCCCTACGACTGCTGTATAGACCTACTGGCGGGAGCCAAACTTCCATCTGGCCGCCTCTACAGCCTGTCGGGGCCGGAGAAACTAGCTATGGAGGATTACATTCACGAGTCTCTCGCTTCAGGCATCATCCGTCCCTCCTCTTCTCCAGTTGGTGCTGGATTCTTTTTTGTGGGGAAGAAGGACGGCTCACTACGGCCCTGCATCGACTACCGGGGACTCAATCAGGTTACCATCCGTAATAAATACCCTCTTCCCCTCATTAACACCGCTTTTGAACCCCTCTCGCAAGCCGTCACATTCACCAAGCTCGACCTCCGTAATGCGTACCACTTGGTGCGCATACGGGAAGGGGATGAATGGAAGACTGCTTTCAATACCCCGTTGGGCCACTACGAGTACCTGGTGGTCCCCTTCGGCCTTACTAATGCCCCTGCAGTCTTCCAGGGCATGGTTAATGACGTGCTGCGAGACCTGTTGGGGAAAAGTGTTTTTGTGTATATTGACGACATTTTGATTTTTTCCAAGACCCCTCAGGAACACGTTCTTCATGTCCGGGAGGTTCTCCAGCGGTTATTGGAGAATCAGCTTTTTGTTAAAGCAGAGAAATGCTCATTTCGCGTCTCCTCCGTCCCGTTCCTCGGCTTCATCATCGAGGAGGGCAGTATCCGGGCGGATCCTGCTAAAATCAAGGCGGTGACAGAATGGCCCCAACCCACCTCTCGTAAGCACCTGCAACAATTCCTTGGTTTTGCTAATTTCTATCGCCGTTTTATCTGCAACTACAGTGTCATTGCTGCTCCCCTTACCAAACTCACTTCCGCTGCTTTTTCTTTTTGTTGGAACTCCGAGGCCCAGCTGGCGTTTGATCGGCTCAAGGTTCGGTTTTCCTCAGCCCCTATTCTTTGTCACCCTGACCCTACCCGTCAATTCACCATTGAGGTGGATGCCTCCGACACCGGCGTGGGGGCCATTCTGTCTCAACGAGCCGCCTTGGACAACAAACTCCATCCCTGCGCGTTCTTCTCCCGGAGGCTGTCCTCCGCTGAACGTAACTATGATGTCGGGGATCGGGAACTGCTTGCCATCAAGCTGGCTCTTGAGGAGTGGCGCCACTGGCTGGAGGGGGCAGGTAATCCCTTTATTGTGTTGACAGACCATCAGAATTTAATTTACCTTAAATCTGCTAAAAGGCTTAATGCCAGACAGGCTAGATGGTCGTTGTTTTTTGCCCGGTTTAATTTTTCTGTTTCTTTCCGCCCCGGTTCCCGCAATATCAAGGCGGATGCCTTATCCCGTGTTTTTTCCCTCCCCTCCAGTCCTGCTGATCCTGAGCCAATCCTACCGGCGTCCTGTGTGGTGGCTGCGGTCTCCTGGAAGATCGAGGAGATCGTGAGGTCCGCCCAGACTTCCCACCCTGACCCCCGTAGTAACCCTAACTCCTCCCTTTTTGTGCCCAACTCCGTCCGCTCCCAGGTCCTGGAGTGGGTTCACGCCTCCTGCCTGGCTTGTCACCCAGGTGTTGCCAGAACGATCACCCTCGTCAGGAGGAGTTTTTGGTGGCCCACTCTCAAGGAGGATACCCGTGCCTTTGTCCTGGCCTGCGCGGTGTGCGCCAGGAGCAAGGCATCCCACCAGCCTCCCTCCGGTCTTCTCCTTCCCCTCCCTGTCCCGGGCCGTCCTTGGAGTCACATTGGCGTGGACTTCGTCACCAGTCTGCCATTGTCAGAGGGTAATACCGTCATTCTGACAATAGTGGACCGGTTCTCCAAGGCGGTCCACTTTATTCCCCTTCCTAAGCTTCCGTCCGCCCTCGAAACTGCTGAGCTCCTGGTGTTACACGTGGTCAGGCTGCACGGGATTCCTTCTGACATAGTTTCTGACCGTGGGCCCCAATTCTCCTCCCAAGTTTGGAAGGCGTTCTGTGTAGCCCTGGGTGCCTCTGCTAGTTTGTCGTCTGGTTTCCATCCCCAGTCTAACGGCCAGGCAGAGAGGGCGAACCAGGACCTGGGGGCCGCCCTGCGGTGCGTCACCGTCCGCAATCCCGCCTCCTGGAGCCGTTTTCTCCCCTGGGTAGAGTACGCTCACAACTCCCTTAAAAGTGCTTCCACAGGGTTGTCCCCGTTCGAGTGCTCGTTAGGTTATCAACCCCCTCTCTTGTCGGCCCAGGAGGCCGAGGTAGCAGTCCCTTCCGTAAGATCTCACCTCCTCAGATGCAAGCGCATGTGGAGACTTACGCGCACCGCACTCCTTCGCTCTAATTCCCGTTCCCAACGTCTGGCGGACCTTCACAGGACCGCAGCCCCACAGTACAGGGCCGGTCAGCAGGTCTGGCTCTTCACTTCCAATATTTCCCTTCCCTCTTCCTCCAAGAAACTTCAGCCCCGTTTTATTGGTCCCTTTTCGATTGTTTGTTTAATTAACCCGGTTTCTGTTAAACTCTCCCTCCCTGCCTCCCTCAAAGTTTACCCCCGTTTTTCATGTTTCCCAAGTTAAACCTGTCGCCTCCAGCCCCCTCAGTTCTCCTACCATCCCTCCTCCTCCTGTCCGGGTCATCGACGACGCCCCGGCCTACACGGTGGACCGTATCATCGACATCCGCCGTAAGGGCCGGGGATTCCAATACCTCGTCGACTGGGAGGGGTATGGTCCTGAGGAGCGGTCGTGGCTCCACAAGAGCCTCATCCTGGATCACTCACTGATCCAGGATTTCCACAGGCTCTTTCCTGACAAAACCAGACCGCCAGGTACGCCAGGTGGCGTACATTGAGGGGGGGGTACTGTAACGTTCCGCTCCCTTCTTGTCCGTTTTCCGTGTTTTCCTTTTTCCCTCCGTGTCATGTTGGATCCCTTTGTCCGTGTTTTCCCCTCTGCTGCGGACTAGGCGTTTCCCTCTCTGACTTGTTCGTTTGGTTTTCCTCGTTTGCTTCCGCCTTTCACTCCTCCCCCCCTCGTTGCATGCATTCCTCACCTTTGTGTTTAGCTAATCACTCCCGATTAATTTCCACACCTGCGCCTTATTTAGTTCGTTATTCTCTGCACTATTTATACCCTCGTCTGGTTGCTAGTCGGCGCCAGTTCGTTAACTAACCTCACTCGTTGTTAATGCTTGTCGTTCTTGGCCTTTAATATTCTGTTCGCTTGGTTGTGGGATTATATCCCCTTACAGCGTTTAGATCTCTCGTACTACGGAATGGTAGTTAATCTCCCCTGACGTTTCTGTTTTGCATGCAGCTAACCTGTCTTCCTCTAACCACCAGCTTACCCGGCTTCCATTCATCCGTTGCAGTGTTCGTTTCCCCGTGTTTGTGTGTATGTGTTGCGGTACCTCCAACTCCAGCTCGTGTAGGATCCGCTGTGGATTAATATCCTGGCTACCCTCCAGTTGTTCCTGTCCGGCCGTAGCAGCCCCCACGTTCTACGGTTACGGTTCCGGGAGCTCTGGAACTCAGCCAGCTCCAACCGGACCTACCTGAGCCACGCCGCACCACCCAGCTCTGCCGAGTTTCGTCGGCTACCTACCTGTTTAAACGCTGTACCCCTGTGAGAACCTCCCGGTCCTTTCCCTACCTTCTCCCAAATTAACTACCCTCTGCTTTCTGTCCAGTACCGGTGTAGTCGTCCCGGTCCAGTTCCAGTCCAGCCGTAGTGAGTCGCTCACCTTCCTCGTTAAAGTCCAGTTCCGGTTTGGAACAAGTGCCGTTCCAGAACCCGTTTCCAGAGTGGACCTCCCGGTCCAGTTCCAGTCCAGTCCAGGTGTGAAGTTCACCTTCCAGTAAAGTCCAGTTCCGGTTTGGAACTAATCCGTTCCAGAACCCGTTTCCAGAGTGGACCTCCCGGTCCAGTTCCAGTCCAGTCCAGGTGTGAGGTTCACCTTCCAGTAAAGTCCAGTTCCGGTTTGGAACAAATCCGTTCCAGAACCCGTTTCCAGAGTGGACCTCCCGGTCCAGTTCCAGTCCAGTCCAGGTGTGAAGTTCACCTACCTGCAAGGTCCAGTTCCGGTTTGGAACAAATCCGTTCCCGTACCCGTTTCCTGAGTGGACCTCCCGGTCCAGTTCCAGTCCTGCCCTGGTGTTACCTACACCACCTGTCCAGTCCAGTTCCGGCTTGGAACCCGTTCCGGAGTCCCAAGTCCAGCTCCGGCTTGGAGCAGTCCGTTCCGGACATTCTACTATTACCCTGTGTTATATTGTGTTTGCCTTTCCTGTACAGTTTTGGGACTACCCCAAAACTTAAATTAAAAACCCCTTTCTTGAATCTGTCTCCTGGTCGTTGCACTTGGGTTCGTCTCGTATCTGGATCGTAACACTAAACATGTAAAAAGCCACGTTGAATACTTGCAACTTGCTCTAAGAATTCTAGCTCATTTTGTAATTTTAGCTGGGCTATATTTCTGCAGAATGTCATGTCCTGGAATAAGAAAACTATGGGTTTGCGTTCATTATTACTTCTTGTCAATGATGCTTACCCTATCACGGTCGTCCCCTAGAGGTAGTAGTTCATGTCCCAATTATAGTAGCCTATTCATATTTCTCTGAAATTATAAATTAATTTACTACTTTAAAAACGAAACGACATTTTGACAACTCCTGTAGGATATAAGCAGAGTTCAACTATTTATCCTCATCTAAAACCTCTTGGCCTGGACCTATTAGAGATGCCCTGCATCCCAGGCCTTTGCAGAGCGGGTTTTTAGTGCCACAGGTGGCCTTACCTGTGGCCACGGAAACAGGGCAAGGCTCACCCTGGAAAGGATTTACATGTCACAACTTATTAATAATAAAACAGGTGCTGCATCAGCTAGCCACTCAGTATTAGCCTACAACTTAAAGGGGGATATCATGAAATCTATAAAATCTGAAATATAGTGTTGGACAGTTGAATAAATATTTCTGCATATGTATTACATTATCCCTCACGACAGAAATAGTTATCCCTCAAGACAGAGAAAATTACCTTAATTTACTAGTTCAATGTGTAAGCAGTGTAATAAATAAAGTTAATTTGGGTTTAAATGCATGGACAAATATTATAGGAGAACATAAAATATAATATAATGTAATATAATATTTACCATTTGGTGGGAACAGAGGGCAAGGCTAACTATTTGCTGTATGGAGAAAGTAGCAAACACTCAAAAATATTGACATCAGCTGTCCGTGGTGATATAAGTAACACATTTGAATTATTAAAATGAGTAGTATCCACCTTCACTGAAAAATAGTGTACCTGATCATACAACCTGCCTAGAACCTTCTACCATTGTGTGTCCAATTTGAACAGCCTGCTTTTACATCTGACAAAAATTAGACTTGAGTTTTTGTCAAAAAAAATGTTTAGTTTTTTTTACCTAAAATGTTCAGATTTATTGTTGTCCAAAACAAGACTAAAATGCCCAGAGTTTTTGTTGACTAAAATTAGAACATGTCCATGTTGTTGACTAGAACTAGACTAAAATGTCCACAGAATTTTTGTGGACTAAAACTAGACCCTATGTCCATAGCTATTGATGACTAAAAGGAGATGAAATATCCAGATAGTTTTTTGTCAACTAAAATAAACTAAAACTATGAAAGATAAAATTGACTAAATGTGATTAAAACTCACTTGCACTTTTCTCACATTACTAAAACAAAAAAGTCAGTTTAAAACACTGCCAAAATTAACACTGATTTACAGGTGTGTTTTCTTACAGTGTGCAATATGATACTCAGTCTTGCCAGTTTTACATTTTTTATTTTATTTTTTTTTATTTTTAAATAGTGTAGGAAGTGTAGAAAAAAACAGTGAGAGTTTTGTGGTTGTCTTTGGTATGGTGGTCCTCTTGAGCAGAAAAATAGAGATGTGACCAGTTCAACACCACAAATCACCACCATAGGAAAATGGGTGATTAAAAAACATGTAAATGTCACATTAGTCATAAAGTCTTCATAAAATAAGTGCCTAAGCACAGAAACTAGAGTGGACAATTTGTCAAAAACATGCATCAGCATATTTTACCACAAAGCAAACAAAAGAAACAGTGTTTCTCTGCAACATGTTTCCTCCTTAAATGCAATCCCCACTGTGATATTTTCCACATTAATAATTCAAAACAAAACTATGACCCCCCCCCCCCCCCCCCCACCAAAAAAAAAAAAAAAAAACACCTTGTTATGTTCCATGATAATTGTGACACAAATGGAATGCATATTTATATTTGCAAAGCTGTAGAAACGTGATAATTAAAATGCAAAACCTGTGATTCTATAATTAGTATTACAATTGGCTCAGTACAAGGTCCTCCCAGCAGCACTTATGTCATTAATATAACAAAACCATTTTCAAAGGATTACATGTGTCATGGAGTCTTCCTTCTTTCTGGCCACCACTCTGGAGAAGCCAAATAAAGACTGGTTAATTATATTATAGTGTAACTATGCACTAGAAATTCTGGAACACAATCTTTTTTCAGAGATAGCAGATGCTATTTTCTCTTGGCCCTAAGATTGCTTTTTTTAATAACTCATATTTGAATTCAAGGGTTGTAATATTCTTTATAAAAATATATGAAATCTAGCCTGTTATCTGGAGTAGGAGGAGGTCAAAAGCAGTCATTTAATTAAGGGCCAATGTTCTGTGGTGTGCACTGTACAACAGCGAGGACTGTTCACACATCCAAGCTGAGACAGGGGCATACCGGGCCACCAATCATGCGATAATGAAAAGAAAAATGTGTTTTTTATTTTCTCTCTTTCACTGATATTGACAAACTTTACAAATTATTCTTTTTTTCTTTTGCATTCACCTTAAAAGCCCCACACAGTGGCACAGAAGAGCTTGAATATGTGAACTTGAGGAAAATGGTCTTATCATCTTTATGCACCCCAGGTTGGTGTTCCATAAGTAATTAATTCTGGAGGGTTTTTTTTATTATTTGAAAGGTTCCAACAAGCTCTATACATTTCAGATCACAGCAGTGATGATTAGCCCACTCTAATTTTAATAAATTTTGGTCTGTGAGTTACAGCATCCCTAAAGTAAAATAAAAAATATATTATATGTAAAATATATTATTTTCTCTTTCTCTTTGTCCAATCCTGCATTGTGTATGTGCAGTGTTTCTCTCCCAGTTACATATTTATTTTATTACACGTTGCTAAATAAATATGATACAAGCATGCCTCTGAAATAATATCTTAAGACTGATTTCCAGGAGGTATAGCATTGAAGCATATTGTCATGGGGCATGTGATTAAAAAAAACGTTTTAAATAAAGCATTTCCAACTTCAAACAGAGCAGGGGAAATTGCAGCACCTATCTGTGGAAGCATCAGTTTGGGACCTCAGAAGGCTTCATCTGAACTTGCTCAATGCTTGACACTAAATAATTTCGATTGACACTCTGGGATACTAAGCTTGGGGGTAATTATGTTCCTGCAACCAACCCCCCACTGCATAAATCGTTTTGTTTGTTAATATCTGGTGTGATCTCTATCTACAAGTGTGGACCATAAAGTGTTCAGCAGTGGTCTGATTATACTGTAATTAAAGTGTAATCACTTATATGCTTAGCACAATGCAGTGGGGGAAAAAAACAGTTTCAACATTTTCACATTAACCTGTACATATTCTGTAAATAGAATCATAATAAAATAGATAAACCCTAGCAACAATATTATGTTGTCTGAAGTAATTCATCTCACCTAAAAACCTTTTTCCATCTGTGAACAAATGGAAAATGAAGAGGAGTCCTATCTCTTGAAGATGCAGGGAAACTTGATCACGCTTTTGTTTCCCTGCAGTGATATTACTGCAATGCTTTTCTATATGTCTGTCCAAATGTTTGTCTTTTTATTTATTTTCTCTAATTAGTCCAGAATGCTGCCGTTACGTTTTTCAATGAAACAAAAAAAAGATAGAAAAACTTTGATTACATGATCAAACACTTGTCCTCTCTCTCATATGAGTCTCCCCATTTTAAAGCAGACTTCAAAATCAAGCCCTTACAGGCAAGGAATTGTGCAGGATTACTCTATCACATCCATGTAGGCTTTCTACTCCATATAATTCTGATACGCACATGCTGTTGTGTTGCAAAAACGTAGGAGTGAAAACAGGCTGCCAGTGTTTTGGCCATAGCGCTGTATAGATTGCAGAGGGTGGGTTCCAAGATTACATTACATTCATTTAGCAGACGCTTTTATCCAAAGCGACGTACAATAAGTGCATTCAGAGACAAGAAGATGGCCCAGGTGAAGTTGGCCACCCATTGGTCCCGTGTTCTGCCGCGTGTGGCAGAAGGTCATTAACACGCCAAGGCCGTTGGCATTAGGGTGAGACTGCACGCTGGCAGGAATGTAAGTGGCATAGTTCAGGCTAGCATAACAGTGCTGCTGCGGACGTGGGCGAGTCTTTGGAGTGGCACGTGTGCAGGGTCAGAGGTCACAGCACACTTCCTGCTGACATGATTTGAAGCCAATTCTGGATTGTTCTAAAGGATTTCTTGGAGGTGCCCAAAAGTAATCCCTAAAATGTATTCTCAACTTAAATTTGCTGTTAGCTTTATTTTCTTTGCAAACAAAGTTAGTCAAGTTAATTTTGGGAATATTTGGGAATAATTGTGATCTCAACGAACTGCTTTTTTTGTGAAGGAGAGAAATAATCAAATGGACTCTTTTTGCTTGCACACACTCTATGGTGTGGTGGCCATCGTACACCTGCGGAACTTCAGCGGAACCTCCTCACCAAACCATAGAGCAGGGGTAGGCAACCCTGGTCCTGGAGTGCCGGTGACATTTCTTGTTTTTGTTCCATCTGAGCTTGACCATAAGAATGAATGAATGATTAAAAGTCTGAGCCTGAATATTTTGAATGGTGAAATGCTGAGTGCCTCCAGCACATGTTCATCTGAATTCAATAAATCTGGTTAATTAAAATAAATGCAATTATGTAGTTATAGGTTTGGATGGAGAAAAAACCTGGACCATCTCTGGCACTCCAGGACCAGGGTTGCCTACCCCTGCAGTAGATTAGCTTAATTTACAAAGAACTGAGGTGGACCCAGTACACACAGTTGCTTCTACCCCCCCCCATTATGTTTGTGCACAAATGAAAACTATACACATAGACAGATACTGGCTTAAGCCTCTCTCTCTCTCTCTCTCTCTCTCTCTCTCTCTCTCTCTCTCTCTCTCTCTCTCTCTCTCTCTCTCTCTCTCTCACACACACACACAAACACACACTATTTTTTTAAATTCATGTTATGCATTATTTTGAAACATAAATGACACATATTTCCATTTGAATGCATTTTGAATGTTTGTAGACACTATTCAATTTAGACTCAAATTTGGTTTTCAATACAAAATATAAAACATGAATTGCACAAATGCACATACTGGGATACACACAGACAATCACACACACATGGAAATACACACACATGTACACACATACGGACATGCACAGAGACAAAAACACACACACACACACACACACACACACACACACACACACACACACACACACACACACACGCACACACACACACATGCAAATCCATGAAAAACATCAGTATCTCCAAAACACACAATTTAAATGTCTCTGATACACCCACCCACCCATACTCTCTCTCTCTCTCATGCACACACAAATGCACACACAAATGCACACACACACACACACACACACACACACACACACACACACTTTTCAAAGGTATGCACGTGTCACAGGCATACACATAGATATGTTAATTGCATCGAAATTCACCTATATCTCCCTGTCACATAAACGTAATGTGATTACATTGTGCTATAAAAAGGAAGTAATATCGCTTTTTTTTTAGTGAGGAGGGGTGCCATTCGAAATGATCACATCAGCAACAGTTTCACAGACTCTGTACCTCACTCTCTCTCTCTTTCTCTCTCTCTCTCGCTCTCTCACTATATATATATATATATATATATATATATATATATATATATATCTCGCTCTCTCACACACACAGACACACATTATTTTTAAAATTCATGTTATGCATTGTTTTGAAACATAAATGACACATATTTCCATTTGAATGCTATTGCATTTTTAAGGTTTGTAGACACTATTCAATTTAGACTCAAATTTGGTTTTCAATACAAAATATAAAACATGAATTAAAATCTGAGGCTCTTACTCGTAAATATATCTTTACATATATCAATTTTTTTTTGTTTTAAATGCAAATTGGAGATGGGTGACCTTGTGTGCAAGGATAACATGAGTTATGCTGACATGTTCTTAACAAATGCGATTGAATTTTTGCACTTAATCTCCTGAGTCAACCCAATCTGTACACTGTATTAACACAAAATAAAATATTGAATAAAGAAAATGCTTAACCTTAATCCAATATTAATTGCAAACTTGGTGCTACATTCATTTAATCAAACATATATTGTTGCCTGTCACTAGGAATACAAGTTCTTGAACAGTATTTTTCTTTAGCAGAATTAATTTCTTTAGCATATATCCATTTGAGTAAAATGCTTACTTGCACACATGAAATAACCATTTATAATTCTTTAATCACACAATGGAGTTGGACCAGCTTACATTCAATTCAACTGTCCATGATAGATAACCAATCAAATCTAGCAAGTGGATAGACCAGTAGTACTGTTGCAGACAAGCAACAATAAAATGACCTAAATATAGACAAAAACAAATAAACAAAGAAAAGAAAAACACATGGCTAGCACAGAATAAATATACCAGTGACCAAGTTATTTTGGCCATAAATAAACAAATACATAAACTTTCTAAGAACCTGCAGTAACATATTTATTTTTTCTGAATGGTCTGTTATATAAACATTAGCATTAATCTATGTTCTAGGAACAAGAGAAAAGAACCATCGGATCTGAAAACTAAGAAAATAAGTTACATCTAATGAGGTATTAGAGCTCTGTAAAAGGACTCGACAGGGGCGAGGTGGAGGAGCCAAGGTGGGTCTTCAGTCTGTATGAGAAGATGGCCAACATCCCTGCTGGTCTGATTGCATTGGGACATCGGGAAGCTCATTCCACCACCAGGGGGCCTGAACAGACAGCAGACGTGACTGGGAAGTGCGGGCTCGGAGAGGGGGAGGAGTCAGACGTCCCGTGGTTGTGGAATGGAGGGGTCTGGCTGGCGTGTATGGTCTGATGGTCTTTTGAAGGTATGAAGGGGCAGTCCCCGTGGTAGCCTGGAAGGCTGGAATCAAGGTTTTAAATTTGATGTGAGCACTGATGGGTAGCTGTGGTTAGCAGTGAGGCAAGAGCTGATGTGGGAGCATGTTAGGAAAGACTTCCCCTTACACATACCACAAGGGCCTGCCGATAAATACCTCTGCAACTAATTAATCAGTTTAACCATTGTCAAAAAGGTTCTAAACTGTTTTTAGCAACAGCATCTCTGCTTTTCTCACACTGAATAAGATGGAGCAATGATATATGTGGCAATAAAACTGAAGTTAGAAAAATTAATGTTTTCAAAGCAATTATATTGAATGGACAGATAAATTGGTATGCAAGTCTATCAGCTCATTCCACTGTGCAGGGTCACACAGGTAAAACAGATCATCAGTTTTACTAAGGAGAAGCTGACACTGTGAGAAATCCTTCTTCTTGTGAAATGTGTGAGATTCCCTACATCAATATCAGAACTAATTATTGTCCATCCATTTCTTTCCCACATTTTTTATATGACTCTGTACTGATATTTTTACCCTTCTGTGATGAATTTGAAATTACAGGAAATTAAAATTCATTCAGACTATAAAAATATAAGAATGCCCCCAGAAGATAAATAAATAACAGTGGGATGTGGAAGTAAAGCTGGGTGGGTAGCCCGGTGAGCTTGATTCATAGCTCCAGGGAAGAGTGAGAAAAATGAAAAGTAAAGGCATAAAAAGCTTAAAGATAGACAGAAGCACCAGAGTGAATATGCTTCTATATAAAATATCCTCTAATCACCTGGATAAAATATGAAACGGTAAGAGGTGCTTGAGGGGCAGTGGTGCTCAGAATACAGTGAGACCTTTCCTAACATGGATGTGGAATCTCTTGTGGTTTGACCAGGGAGAGGTTAGCCGCTGCCTGTTGCATTGCTTTGGGCTTTGCACTGCAGGCACAGGACTGAATACTTCCAGTGGTATTTCTGTTGTCTGTGTAGCCGGTGCGATGTAGTTACTCTCTGTTGAAACTGTGGAGGAAGGAGTTGGTTATTTCCTGTAGGTTTGCTGTGGCCTGCGGTGGTAAGAGATGGTTACTGTCTGTAGTGTTACTGCGATCTCCCTTGGCAGTAGTTGTTTACAGCCTGTTGTATTGCTGTAACTTATGGCGGGAGTAGTTCAGTATTGCCCGTGCTATTGTTGTTAGCAGTGGAGATATGACTAGTTCACTCTGTATCACAGGATAGGATCTGCAGTGGGAGAAAGAGGGGTACAATCCCACCCCCGCAATCAGGACACAAGCAGCAGGACTGTGCCTCGGTCCCCAGCCCAATGTGAAGGGGAGGAGGATCCAGGGGGATGCAGCCTTCATCATCCCATCCGTCGGCAAGGAGCAGGGAGAGGGGGTAGGGGAAGTGGGTGCCGCCAACCCGGTTGGGGGGGGGGGGGGGGGCATGTGGGGTCCGGGAGATAAGGCAGCCGCCAGCATCAAGCTCCTGGCACAGGTGGGCAGGAGAGAAGAGGAGAGGAGTGGAAGCAAACCTGGGAGGCCGCCCTCAACACGTCCCTCGCCTCATTACGTTGGCTTTCATTACGCGTTGCTACAAGAACGCTAAATGTCCTGCCAGGGCCCGTCCGAGTGACTGATGAATTCTGGGGAGCAGGGGAGATGGAGACGGAAAGGGAGAGGGAGAACGAAGGGTGTAACGTCGCGTGGGGGGGCATGACCGGCCAGCCGAGGGGCCCCCCTGTCCCAATCACACGGAACAGGAGGAAATCAGACACCATGCGGCTCGTTGTTTTCCACGTCAGCGCGTTCAGACGCCTTCGCTTGTAACACGCTCTCATCCACATGGATTCCTCCCCAGGCTAGACCACAGCGGGCGCTATGAGCTGCAGCTGACTGCTGTTTATCACCCAAGAAATTAAAAAAAATAATTAAGATACAAAATAACATTGTGTGGACATAACATCTTGAACATTTTGGGTTTTGGGTCTTTATTTTGACCAGCAATTAAAGCAACTTAAGTCATAGCGTGTTTAGAGGTACACCTGGGGTGTGAGCCCGAAATCCAATGGCACAAGCTAATTTCCTTCTTCAGCACAGCCCGATAATGGCATGCTTTCTGTAGGACTCTCAACAAAAAACATAGAATGTGAATTTGAACAACAATGAAGGCCTATATAAATGTGTTTGCCATCACACTTACATATGTGTTCTGCAGTAAAATGGTTTTGATTTTACATAATCGTGACTCAAATTCCCGCATAGAAAACTGCCAGAAAATTTCAGCCTGAAAAAATGCAGTTTGTCTGTAGTGAGGAGAAAAATAAACCAATATGTTCCATACTATTCCAGTCTAATTTACAGCTTTACCCTATTGGTCGCTGTGGAAATGTTGACTGTACAGGACTTTGACAAAATGTAAGACAAACTCTTCAGGGTTAATCATAAACAATTTTAGCTTCCTAACAGGTAGAATATTTGGTTTCATAAACATATTTTCCCTGCCTCTACCCCACAGGTTAAGGAGAGGATATCTGCTTGTCTGACTGACATCTCTGAGTGGATGGCTACCCATCACCTGAAGCTCAACCTTGACAAGACAAAGCTCATCTTCATGCCGTACAAGACCTCCCCACTACATGACCTCTCCATCACCATTGACGGGACTGTGGTGGCTGCCTCCCGCTCTGCAAGGAACCTGGGGGTGGTCCTGGACGACCGGCTGGACTTCAAAGAGCACATCAGGTTCCTCCTGTACAACATCAGGAGGATTTGACCGTACCTGACTAACTACTCCACCCAGCTTCTTCTCCAGACCATGGTCACCTCACGCCTGGACTACTGCAACTCCCTGCTCGCAAGCCTACCGGCCTGTGCCATTCTGCCTCTTCAACTGATCCAGAATGCAGCTGCCCGGCTTGTGTTCAACCTCCCGAAATTTTCCCATGTAACCCCCCTGCTGAGGTCACTCCACTGGCTGCCAGTTACAGCCAGGATCAGGTTCAAAGTTCTGACCCTGGCCTACACTGCAGCCAATAGGACAGGCCCTGCCTACCTGCAGGACTTAATCCAGAACTATGTTCCTGCTCGACCACTTCGCTCTTCTACAGCAGGGCGACTCGCACTTCCCCCCCTCCGTGTCAACGGCTCTCGCTCGTCCCGACTGCGGAGCTTTTCCACCCTAGCTCCTCAGTGGTAGAATTAACTTCCCATTTCCCTACGTTCTATTCGAACCCTGCCTGCGTTCCGTCGAGGCCTGAAGACACATCTCTTCAGACTTCACCTTGTCTGATATTCTAACCTAGGACCTCATGGTACTAGTTCCCTGTGTTTTCCTGTCTGTTTGTTATAGTTTATAATAGTATTTAGAATAGAAGTGTAGTATAGCTGATTTACCCACAGCTTACTGTGAACTACAGTCAACGTTCATTACTAGGGATAGCTGCTACATTATGGGAAGAATGTGCTTTGTCTTGTCTGTTCTGTAGGAACTTTGATGACGTCTCTGTATGCACTTATTTTACGTCGCTTTGGATAAAAGCGTCTGCTAAATGACTAATGAATTATTTATACAAGAGATTTTGGAGAAAAAAATTTGGTGTATAAAATTTTCATAGAGTGTATAAACAGTGCATTTTATGCATATTACAGTCTGTGGCTGTGACAAAACGAGGGTCGGTAGCGCTTTGGGCTATTAATAGCACCCTGCCATTTTATTGCCCTGCGGTGCAACAGAAGAGGCTGAGGTTTTTAAACAATCATGCATCAAAATTTCCGGGGTTTTCTTAAAGCTGTAGTTTATTATTTCAGACAAACATGAATACTGTAATTGGGACAGATACATCTACCATTAGGGCCAACGTGGATCCCCAATTCCCATAGAGATCCATTCAAATGCAGAGAGAATATAGTATCGCTTGTAAGAGTACCTGAAAATAAGATATCAATAGTCTTTTTATGTTGTTGGGTCACAGACATCAGGAAGTCATGGCATGCAAATAATATGCACCCAAATATTTAATTTATGTTCCTTAGTTTTGGTGCCCTAAATTGGGGGGACTATGTGTAAAAATGGCTACAATTGCTAAAGTAGAAATAGAATGAAATAGAAATAATAGTTTGTAACATTAGCAATGTTTTGACTGTATTTTTTGATCAATTTAACGCTACCTTGGTGAATAAAAGTATCAATTTCTTTCAAAAACATAAAAATGTCTCAGTGATTCCACACTTTTGAACGGTAGTGTATGTATTTAACCAATATCTCGGCCTCATGCCTACAACCAAATCACAGCCATGCTGAGTTCTACTCGCATATAAAATACCTATCAAGTAATGATTGAGACAACAGATTATGGTTATCTTATTTATCTTGCTCAGCCAACAAATATAGTTCTTTCAAAATCTCATTTTTAAAAAAATTTTTTTTTTTTAACACAGTATCAATACAAATGTAAACAAGCAGAGTGATCCCAGCCGGTGATGAGGTCCGAGTGAATGCATTCCACTCATTGAATGCATCTCGGCCTGTCACAATGCGAGGTTGGAACTGTTTATACTGTATATATATATATATATATATATATATATATAAAGGCTTATGACACCCCAGTACATACTTGTGAAGGGAGAACAATTTATTTTAACGGTAATTATCACCATTAGATTGTGTTTTCTGTCTGCAGTCAGTGGTATGGTTGTTTTTCTGAGACAGGTATATCACTGAACTATCATTTGTGTGGTGCTTTTCAATTTAATATGGCACACAATGTTCAGCTGAAATTACAGCCTTTTTTATGTTTACGGTAGATTATTTTCTTTATTTTATGGCACCTTATTGTGACACATTTATTTTTGTGCAACACATCTCTTTCTCTGACGTACCTTTACAGAGTTTTACAAGTCTTCTGAAGATATCGGCATGCAAGGCATTCTTTTCTCTGCGTATCTCACAGTGATGTGTAAACTTCAGCAAGCTTTTTCCTGAAGTCTCCCCTCTCCCCTCTGGGTGAAGATAAAGTGTAAGAAAAAAAACAAAAAACTTTCAGGCAAACTTTTACAATGGGTGCAAGAATTAACTTTTTGTTATTTTGGTTCTGTACTCTAGCACTTTGACTTTGAAATGATACAATGACAATGAGGTTGAAGTGCACTGTCAGCTTTAATTTGAGGGTATTTTCATCAATATCGGATGAACCATTTAGAAATTATAGAAATCTATGGACATAGCCCCCCCCCCCCCATTTTAGGGTATCAAAAAATATTGTACAGTTTAACATAATGTAGAATAAATTAATCATTTTTAATATTTGGTCACATATCCTTTGCATGCCATGACCTCCTCATGTCTATGACCCAACAATATCAAAAGGCTCTTGATATCTTATTTTCTGGTACTACTACACTATTGGACACTGAGGCTGCCTTTACACTACCTGGTAAAAGTGACCCAATTCCGATTTTTTGCAGAATGTGGCACAGATCGGATATGTATTATGAACGTGTAAACAGGAAAAAAGCACATGGAATCGGATATTCTCAGATCCGTTTCAGGCCTCAATCATATGTGGAAATAAATCTGATATGAATCGGATATCTGCCAATGCTACTCCCATCTAAACGGACAGATCGGATATTCCCTGTCATTGTGATTCGCACGTCATTGAAAATGCGATGATCTTGTACTTTTTTGCATTTTAATGACGTATAACGTTACTTTCACGTGCACAACTACTCTCCGGTGGAAAAAAAAGGGCGCAAGTGAAATTATATATATAGCCTATATATTTTGCGGACCTCTAAAGATGCTTCGGAAAGCAATTGCTTGAATTATTATTTCGGTCTCGTTTGCGTCCATTGCGAGAAAGTGTCGGCTGGTTGTTCACTTTCGTTTTTTCGTTTCGGTAACCAAACCCTCTTGTACGCATGCGGGTTGTTTCAAGTGTTAAGCAAGTGTAAACACAGGTATCGGATATGGGTCACTTTCAAAAGTAGATGTAAACAGGCGGTCAAAAAAATTGGATATAGGCTAAAAATCGGAACTGGGCATCAAGACCTGCAGTGTAAATGCGGCCTTAAAGATCCTTTCTGTCGCATCTGGTCCTCCAAACGCTTCGCTCCCCCTTTCAGAACACTGAAGCCAGATGGAAGGATCAGCGACACCTCAAAGGGTTGATGAAGCGCTGGCCAGCCTAGGTGCTGCACCGGTCACCCATGAGGAGGGCATTTGTGCTCTCTAAATGAGTCAGCAAACCATACACGCACAGCAGGGCCAGCTCATGGAGCAGCTGGGTTTTCAGGGAGACTGTCTCCACGATCTGGCGGAGACTCTCCGCACTTTGATCATCGCAGCCGCCCAACCTACAGTCACACAAGCACCTATAAACCCCGTTCCCTCACCACTCACCCCTAGGGAGCCAAAACTCCAACTACCGCCCCACTATAGTGGGGAACCAGGGAAATGTCCGGGTTTCTTAACTCAATGCTTGATTTGTTTTAGGGCACAGCCGACCCGGTTCACTACTCACGATTTGCGAGTAGCATTTATTTTATCCCTTCTAGCAGATAATGCTCTCGCTTGGGCTAATCCCCTTATTCAGGCCAACACTCCTGTTAAGGCTAACTCAGTCTGATGAAGGAGATGGAGTTAGTCTTTGATCACGACGTCTCCGGCCAGGAGTCCGCGATGAGACTAACTCGTCTCCGCCAGGGCACCGACGCGGTGGCGGCATTCACTATCGAGTTTCGAGCACTGGCAGGGGAGACCGGGTGGCCCGACGGACTGCTTAAGTCCTTATTTCTGAATGCCCTGTCCGATCCCATTAAGGACGCTCTGTCGGTGCTGGAACCCCCCGCCATGTTCGGTGCCTTGGTCACCATGGCTTTTCGAGTGGATAACCGTATCAGGGAGCGTGAGCGAGAGCGCAGATCACACCCCAACCGTTACTCCCCCATGCCTCCGATAGAACCTCCACCCTGCTCTTCCACCTACTCTTCCTTAAATGGGGAGGAGCCCATGCAGGTGGATGGCTCCTCCTTTCGCGAGCCTATGGGAGCTAAACCGCGGGAGAGCTGGTGCCACTACTGTAGGCGCAAGGGGCACACAAAAGACCAGTGCCCCAGATTGGAGGGAAATAGGGGGTCTCGTTAGGGAAACCAGGGTCCTTAGCGAGATCTAATGACACTCTTCCTCTGACCCTTTTACCAGTCCAACTGCTCTGGAATAGACGTTCGATCAACGTTAACGCCTTTATTGATTCTGGAGCAGTTGGCTAGGGAAAATATACCCCCTTAATCGCCCCCGCCTAATCACAGCCCTCGATAGTCATCCTTTGGGGTCCAAAACCATTAAGGAGATCACAGGTCTCCTACGTATGTCCGCCTCCTTTTAGGGACATCAAGAAAGAATAAAATAATTTTTAGTCGATTCCCCTGCTTACGTGCTTGTCCTGGGACATTTGTGGCTAGTTAAACACTGTCCTCTTATTGGTCGGGGCAGTGACGAGGGGGTCATTCGCCAGTGGGGACCCCAGTACAGATCCCACTGTCATCCTCTTATTAACATCCCTTCAAGCAGTGCTGGTGAAACCCTCGAGCCTTACTCCGACAGTGAGCAGGAGGAGGCAGAGTTTTCCCCTGACCAGGATAACCTGGTCCCGCTCTCAGAGAATAAAGAGGAGAGCTTGGTTTGGGATTCCCTTGCGGACGGAAATTCTATTTGGGGGGAAAGTCCGCCTGAGGCCGACTTCGACTGGGACTTCTCTCGACCATCAGACCCCGGGAGTAGTAGGTGACCTCGATTTTCGCTTGGCCACTAATGTACCTGAGGAATACGCCAACCTCGCTGAGGAGTTTAGTAAGCAATGCGCCACTACTTTGCCACCCCATAGGCCGTATGACTGCACTATTGAGCTTTACCCGGGCACGATTCCCCCCAGGGGTTCCCTATATTCTTTGTCTGTGCCGGAGAGCGCAGCCATGAAGGAGTACATTGCGGAGTCCCTGGCGAACGGTTTTATTAGGCCTTCCACCTCGCCTGCAGGTGCAGGGATTTTCTTTGTTAAAAATAAAGATGGGGGGTTATGGCCCTGTATAGACTACCGGGGGCTGAATGACATCACCGTTAAGAATAGGTACCCTCTTCCACTCATGAACTCCGCATTTGAGCGTCTGCAGGGGGCGTCGGTCTTTACCAAGCTCGACCTTCGCAATGCTTACAATCTGGTGCGCACGGTCATCCTGGTAGTGGTAGACAGGTTTTCAAAGGCGGCACACTTCGTCGCCTTACCTAAACTGCCATCAGCACCAGAAACCGCTCAGCTGATGGTAGACAACGTTTTTAGAGCGCACAGTCTTCCCCTAGACGTGGTGTCCGACCGCGGCCCCCAATTCGTTGTGAGGTTCTGGCGCTCTTTCTGTACCCTGCTAGATGCTTCGGTCAGTCTGACTTCCGGCTTCCATCCGGAGACTAATGGACAGACGGAGCGCACTAATCAGACCTTGGACAGCACCCTCCGCTGTCTTGCCACCTCCAACCCCATGTCCTGGAGCCTTCATCTCACCTGGGCAGAGTACGCCCAGAACACGTTGCGTAACGCATCCACTGGCCTCTACCCTTTTGAAGCTCAGCTGGGATATCAACCGCCCTTATTTCCTGAGCTGGAGAGAGATGTGGAGGTGCCATCCGCAAACTCTTTCGTTCACAGATGTCGAACTATCTGGAGGCTCTTGCCTTACTTTTCGGTAGTCCGCTCCGGGTCTTCGTTCTGTTATGGAAATTTTTCCCACGCACCTGGTTTGAGTTTCCTGCGGACTATATAGGTGGACCCCAGGAAGAAAAGCTGCTACGAGAGTAGTAGCTAATGGGGATAGAAATAAATAAATAAAGGCTCAGGATTTCAGTCTTCCGGTGCTTCAGTGTTGTTTCTCGCATTCTGACACTTTCTGTCCCTCGCTCCAGTTCGACTTCTCTAGTCTCTCAGAGACCGATTTTCTTTATCGTTTCTCTGGACCTCTGTTTTTTTTGTGTTCTTTCTTATTGAGAGTGAGAGGCATTTTTCTTTTCTGTTTATTCTCGAACCTACAAGTTTCTCGCCCGACTATTTTCGGGTCGCTATCATTTCTCCATTTTTTTCCAGTCTCCTCCTTATTGCTCTCCTGTATTGAGAGTAGGAGCTGTTTTCGTTTTTCTTAATTCTCCTCTCTTCACAGAAACCTTTCCGTTCCAGTGGTGTCCACTATTGGACACTTAAAGATTCCTTTCTGTCGCATCGGGTCCTCCGAACTCTTCGCTCCTCCTTTCAGAACCTTGTTTACATTGCGGCATGATGGCTTCAAGAATGACAAGGAGGAGTCTGATTCAAACTCACAAAATTGAATGTCATATTTATTTCTTGATAAGCAAAGATAATCCCATAATAACATCATGTATGTACCTTCTCACATTATGTAAATGCACAAAATACAGCCACGCATAGTAAAGGAAGCATGTGGGTAGCATGTGACCAGTATCACTAAAGCAGAGTAATAATAATGATAATGCCTGGCCTTTATATAGCACCTTTCTCACACTCAAAGCACTTTACAATAATGAGGGGGAAACTTGACTCAACCACCACCAATGTGAAGCACCCACCTGGGTGATGCAATGGCAACCATTTTGCACCAGAATGCTCACCACACATCAGCTGAGATGGAGAGGGAGATAACTATTTTTAGCCAATTAAACTGGGGGATGATTAGGTAGCAGATTGAAAGAGCCAGGTTGGGAGTTTAGCCAGGACAACGGGGAAACTCCTACTCTTTGCAATAAGTGTCGTGGGATCTTTAATGACCACAGTGAGTCAGGATCTCGGTTTAAGGTCTCATCCGAAAGACGGATAGTAAGCGAGAGTAGGGAGAGATAGAGAGAGACACATTCTTTTGTGGGGAATAAGACGCTTTGTTCCTAACCGTGAACCGGGTTTGTGCCAATGGCTTGGCTACTGCAACTGTGATGAATATCACTTCTATTTTGTTGTTACATTGTTTATTATCATTGTATTGCGATGTTGTTATTTTGCTGAACTGTACATTTCACCATTGTGTAATTTGTAGTCACATTTGTGGTCTGAGTATTTACTTCCCACCTCTAGAGTTACTGTCGCTCTTAACGCCTATTTACTCACTTTGTCTTCCTGTTATAAGTCACTCTAGAACAGAGAATCTGCCAAATCCCAGTAATGTAATGTAATGTGCCTTCGGAGTGTCCGCCCTCCAGCCATCATTCCCATTCTCACTGGCTCGGCTCAAGGAGAGGCCATATTGTGCTGTGCGTACTGTCTCCATCCGCTCACCACTTGCCCAAACCCCTGGGTACTGACAGGCCACTCTGGCCCACCTCTGTTCTCTGCTGGATGTGCCACTCTGCCCTTCTCCTGGTTTACTGGCTAAAAGGCCACACTCATGGTGATCACACATCCTTAATGAAACTGTCTCCTCAGCAACAATCAGCAAACCCATTAATGGGTCAGACGTTCCGCCTCATTATATGTAAGTGCAGGTTAGTGTGTGTTTTTTCCCCCCCTGTGTTAAGAAAGATATTGATATTGATTTGAAATAAAACTTCTTTTTTCTTTGGAATTGACTTTTTTCACAGCCCATTGGGGAATAAATAAATAAATGTGACTGCATTTGTTTGTGTAATGGAATCTCTAAGAACAGTTAGGTTGCACAATTGAAAAGGGGATTACAGTTTGCAATTCTCTGTAAGCGATGTGAGTTAACTTGTTAACACTTTAACTTGAACTATATGCCACAAAGCTGACATTAGACTGCCATTAATGTGTAATACCACCTGCAACAACCTGTCATGACTATTATGCATGACTATCATGACTATTACACATGCTGTAATGTCATTACACATTACACCTTTTTCAGCAGTTATCTTGAAATCTGCTTTGTAACATTTGCTGCATATATTATGATAGTGATATGAAACTTGTCATGGCTTGTAATACACTGTTGTGGCTGGTATGGCTATGGCAGGTATTGAATCATGATTATGGCAGCATTATGCAGACTTTATGACAGATAGTTCAAGTGTTATCAGTTATGGTCATCAATATTTTAACGACGACTTTAAGAAAGAGTGCACATGGCTGTGTTTAAAGAGTGTAAATAAATGTATTTGTCAGCACACAGGCGGCCTATTCACTGTTTGTAAGAATTTATAAAATACATGCGATTTCTGATATGAAACTAACATGAATCTGAATTGATATCCCAAAAGCAATTATAATAAAAAGCTTGTTTTTTACACAGCCTTTAGAGAGATAATACCACTTTGGAAATAAATAATTTACTGAAAAATGAGGACAAACTAAAAATAAAATTTAGTCAGACGTTAATTTCCCACATCTAAGGAAGCCTGCTTGTGAAAATACGCCGATTCATTTTAATAGGGTACAAACCAAGTGCTTTCACTACTAGTCGTGGGTCGTTGAGGGCGGGGTGGTCATGTGACACAGATATAGAAAAAGTAACAGATGACTCCACTGTGACAGAGGGGTGCAAAATGAATGTCTAAGCCCTGAAGGAAGGACCTTTTCTCCCAAATGCAAATTTTGCACTTGAAAAAACTAAAATATATAAAACACTCATTTATTGGCCTCGCTGAAGAGACATATTTTAGGGTCTTGCTGGAGACTAACACGAGGTTGTGCTGCAGTGAGTGTAATTGCCTGCCACTAAGGTCACCCTTTGATTCGGCTGCAGTTTGCTTATCTATTTTTCAGGTTCACAACAATTTCCAGCTTGGTAGTGCAAATAAATAAATAAATAAGTAATCTCCATCATTATGCTTTTTGAAAACAAACACGAGAAGGTTGCCACGTTAAATTAGATTAAACACTGTAAATGGATTTGATAATCACAGCTCTGAAAGAAATGAGAGGCCAACCTTCCACTAGAGCCTCCAGCTTTGATCATGTTGCTATTATGCGATAGGTGTGTGTGTGTGTGCGTGTGTGTGTGTGTGTGTGTGTGTGTGTGTGTGTGTGTGTGTGTGCGTGTGTGTACGGAAAAGTAAAAACACTCATCAAGAGCACATGGAGGCCCAGGTGCATCTCTTTGACAGCAGGCAAACAAATAATTTTCTGAGACCATCCCATTTAGATCACCATAGAGATATGTAGATATTTATTGGTATCAAAGTGAGATTCAAGGTTCTTGCATGGCATTAATTTATTTCAAGGGCATTGAACTCACTTTCATGTGTTTTTGAAATAAAATTTAAAAAAAACTAATAATGGGTTTTCATTGGTTATTGTCTGAGATGAAAAATCACTAATCACCAAAAATCTATTTAATCAAAAATAAAAATAAAGAATAAAGAAACAATAAATAGTAATGCAAAAATCTTTGAATTTACATAAATTGATTTGGGTAACACTCAAACTAGAACAGTAGGTACAGCATAACTACTATGTATGCACACATGATTACGGTGTACTTACAACTATAAAGCCAGTTTGCAGTTTTATGATTGGCATCTTTTTCTTGTCTCCACAGTCACAATCACAACTGCTAGATAATTACCTCTGCTGTGTATTCTCCCCACAATCATAACATACAGTACAATGCAGACACACTGCTCTTACCTCTGATGTTATAGGCCCACTGCATGAAAAGAGGAGTTTCTGGAAGATATCCTACCTGTTAAATTTCAGTGAAATTTGCAGTTTATCAGGTTGTGAGTGATAGTTTCCCGTGTCGACACATATATTTCCAGAAACTTCTGCCCACTTCCGTGCCACATCTGTGATCAGGGATTTCTGGACTCACTGGATTTATCCGATTAGGAGAAGTGGACGGTCACGTCTGGTAATTTATGGCATGTCTTGTAATTTATGGCAAGTTTCTGGACAAGAACACCTCTTTTGCACAAGAGTATGTCAGTTTCCGATGGCAGACACACATTTGCAAATGGCCAGATAGGCCCACTGTTCGTTTTCAGATTTGTGAACTGTAGTGTCTGCTGTGTAAATGCAGCTTAACTTGCAGAGGTTATTCATAGTCAGTACAGAGGTGAAGACGAGCCTGGGATCTGAGCAATGCATAAAGGAGAATAGTATGGGGAAAGGTATTGGGTCCAGGGTGACACTGGGATAATTGAAGTGAAATATGATTCATTGTATGGGCATGTTTTCCCACCTTAAATTAAACCAGTTCATTCATACATGCAGGCTCTGACTTGGTTGGTATCTGTATTTTATAAATAAATGGTATTTACACATAAGTCATATTACTCTGCTACATTCAGAGTCACACATTTAGCACTTTAATTTTCCATTCTGCTTCCATAAGCTCGGCAGCCTGGGCTCTTAAGGGGTTATTCATAAATGTTAGTGACAATTTTCCCACAAGTCTGAAGGCCAACACTGTCATTCTCACCACAAAATTATCTGATTCACACACATGGGGTTACCATATGTTATTTAACGCTATTGGAAGGGTTTGGTAATACCGTTGGGGACACCCTGTTTTATCATTTGCATGTCATTAAGGTGGTTCACGAGATGAGAGCACAGCGCTAAAAATAGTATGTGCTAATCAGTGAATTTAGGCAGGTAACGAAATTACCATAAACCATAAATCATTGGGAAATTTGATATTTTGCTACTGCTTAATTGGAAACGTGGGAAAATGCTAGATGATTTCTCATTTTAAATAAGTCTTCATTGTCCTTGCTTTAATCTTTAGTTACTGCCTGCCTAGCTTTTGTATATCGTCGCAACCAATACTATCATGTTTTTCTTAACAGGACGCTTACATAAGCCTATATGATTGGCTCTCAGATTCCTTTCCTTTGCTGAAACCATTTTTTTCCCAAATGTAATTGGAAATCCTATTCCCTTCACTATCTGGAGTGAACTAAAGTTGTGAGGTTTCAGGTTTATGATAGGTTTTTGTAAATATTTACTGTTCAAGCCAATATGTAAATCGCTTTTTTACCACAATAACTACATTAAAATCTGAAACTCCCTTTATTAATTTTACAGGGAATTGCATATTTTAATTGTAAAATTCAATCGTAAATAATGACAAGCAATTGAGATGAAACACACACACGCAAACACCATTTAATATTAAAATCAGCTGTGTGTAGATGAGAGTCCAATGGCCCAAAAAATTCACCTAAAGGAAACTGAAATTCAACTTGCTTCTTCTACTTTAATGAAACACTGTATTCTCTTCTTTTTTTTTTTTTGCATATTCTGCGATAGGATTATTGCTTATTTAAATAATAATCTCAAATAATTTTATGAGCTCACTCTTTTTCTTTAAAAAAGAACAAAATTATGCATTGCATAATTCTTGCCCTTGGGTTTGCAGGATGGAAAACATAAAAAAAAATTCTTAATGTCAAATTTCACACAACAGTAAGCTTTTCTCCAAGCTGCATCATGAATCATGTATAACTAATGCATCTTCTAACTTCTCCACATGTTGGATGTGGTTTTGTGTTTGGCAAATTCCACAGCAACCCCTACAGTCTGCTCCCTCTTGGGTTCTCTTTGAATCATTAAACAATTTTAACAAATTGATGATTATATCTGCTTGAAACTGTGTGTGCCAATTTATTTTAATGCTTTCTTTTTTTCTCTGCTTACAGATCATAGGAGGTACTTCTCCAAGCACCATATCTGGCATTTCCAGTGTACAATTTCACAAACTCACGGCGCTTTAGGGATGGTGATCTGAATATTGAGATTTACTGAAATATTAACATGAAATATGTGATGTGATCAATGTAAGTGATTGTCCATATACAAAGTAATCGGCTCTGTCACCAATATACTGAAGCTACACCTTTGAGGACTTTATTCTAAATGCCTACATCAACATGCAAAATGAACTGTTGTTTTTTCTGTCTTTTCAATGGTGATTTATGAAAATCAGAGAATGAAAATCTGCATTTCCAATTACTAATGACAACAGACATCAGCAAAAAATGACCCAAGCTGACACTTCTCTAAAGCAGTTACATCGTACTCATCTACAAATCATTCATTAATTGGAACACATAACTGAGTTTTTTATTTATATAAATAGTCTGTGCGCTTATCGAGCAAAATAATAAGTCTTGGCAATCCTTTGATTCTTATGTTCAATTACAAAGTAACTATAATGTGTATTGAGCGCTGTTCATGGACGATAATTGTTTATAAGAGATAACCTGCTTCAGCAAGATTTTGAATGCCTCAGAAACAAGTCGTACAAATATGCCCAATGCCCAGACTAATTTGAGGGTTTGCGTTTCCATTATCATACAAGACCGAGCTACAAATGATTTCACTCTTAAGTGCTTCAATTTTTCACTTGCTGACAGACTTGGTGTTCCAGTCCCTAAAAGCACTTAGATCATCATCAGAATACAATTTACTAAATTAAAACTTTAATGGCAGTGCCTTTCTCCATGCAAACATCAGTTTAGTTGTGTAAAACTATACAGTATATATATATATATATATATATATATATATATATATATATATATATATATATACACAGTGTATATCTATATATATATATAAAGTGAGAGAAGGATATCACTAACTGTTTGGGAATAGAAGGCAATTCTGATGCGTTCTATTTGGAGAAGGCAGACAGGTACTAAAGAACAGTGATGTACTGCACCAGAAACAAGGACAACGCACTCAGGGATGTGCTAACCCCGGAGACCGCTAATTGATGGGCCATAGCACTGTGCCTTCCCGCCTGGTTTGGCTAAATTATTCTGATTTCTGTTCTGCTGAAGCGTTTGAAGAGGTCAGGGTGTGCATTCATAAAGCAGCTCGATGTAGTACTGATCTAGGATCAGCTTTCTGCTGTCCATATCATAGCCGCTCCAATGTGTTCTCATTCCCAGCTCTTCATATATTGGAGCCTGGTCAGAAGCCCTGGCGTCATTATACGATGCACAAGGAGTCCTTTGTTGTCACTTCTGGACACCCTGGGTATCCCCATAGACTTCAGTAGAAGCCCTCTGTGTTTTTATGTTGACGCCAAGGGTAAACGAGATGGGGGAAGGGTATATATTTTCAGTTTTGAATTGTGAAATACAATATTTTTACAAAATCATTACATTTAATTGTAATTGTAATTTTGGTTCTGTTACGATCTGACAAGATACACTGTTCCCGTTTACCCTTGGCGTCAATATAACATGTTTACCATCGGCCTCGACATAAAGGCGCTCAGGGTTTTTATCGAAGTCTATAGGTATACCTAGAGCATCCGAAAGTGAAGCCAAAGGATTCCTTTTGCATCATATAGTAACGCCGAGGGCTTCTGACCAAGCATCAATATATGGCCAGTGGGAATGAAACCGGACTCCCTAACCTTGCCCATTGTGTGCTTAAAGGGCAAAACTACTCTACTCTGAGACACTTTATGAATCGAGGCCCTCATGTTAAGTAAGAGTTGCAAGTTTTATGGGATAAAACACTGTGTCCAGATTTGCTTCGGTGAAGGAATACAAAATTATTTACGTGGAAGAAAGACACACCTGTTTGTACTGAGATAATACATAGGATGTGAAATTCACCTTTGAAAATTATCAAAAAGTATAGTTTATTTTTTAACACTGTAGCTCATTCAATTCTGTACCATTTGGAGGAATACTTATAATTTTAGCTGATGAATAAAAATCATTGGCATGCATGGTCCTGACATACTGTACATATTTAAGTGCATGCATCATATAGTGTATAGCAAAACTCCTGTCTTCTGTCATGCAGCAAGATATACAGCCTTCTTAAATAAACTGCTTTAAAAACTCTGCTTAGGTGTAGAACAAAAAAACGTCATTTTTTTGTCCAGTAATGCTTAATGTAAAGATCTATCTTTTTGTTAATCTCAGTCAAAGCTATGTTTGATTTAAACAAGAAACATGGTCAGTTTTTATTTTATCACGTGTAATAGTTTGTGCTATACATTTTCTGCACTGTCTTCACTATTGTAAAGGACATCAAAGTATCATTGGAACATTTCCAGTACAGTGGAAGGCTCATGATATGTAATTTCTTCCTTGGTGTCAGCTTTTAAAGACAACATTAGCTAGCTGCTACATGTGCACGACTATACAAACTGCATAGCTCTGAAAATAGCTGATTCTGCTTGTTAAACTATTTAAAAAATGCTTTAAATGTGCATACACAAACAACTTTGCTCTGCTGACCAGATAACCCTAAAGTTGCATGGAAAAAATTGTACTGCATAAACCACAATGATTATATATATAAACCAAATGATATGTGGGATGATAATGCTCACATTTCCTCCATACTAGCTCTACAGATCCTCATTGTGGTCCACTGTGCACAGAATCCTGGTGCTACATGTGAAAATGAAGTTCTGGGTGTATTATTGTATTTCAGAAGATGGCTGTGTGTCCTGCCCCTCTGAATTAAATTTTCATTGCTGAAATGGCCTTTGCCAAGGCTGCAGTGCTGCACCGAAACTCCCTTCATTCTGTGCTTTTCAGTCAGTCATTTTCACTGGTTTACAGCTCATAACTACTGCTGTTTGTGTGTGTGTGTGTGTGTGTGTGTGTGTGTGTGTGTGTGTGTGTGTGGATGTGTGTGTGTGTGTGTGTGTGTGTGTGTCTGCGTGCATTGATTTATTGAAAAAGGCAAATGTGAGAAATCCCCCAGAGAGACATTTTAATAGCTATGAAGTGCACTGTAGACTTATAGTGGACATTATATTCCAATTTCCTACATTTAAAATGAAATGTCACTGATAAGTTCACTGTGGTTGAAAGTTTGTTGCCTCTGATAATATCCTAGTTACAATCTTAGAAATGCAACATAAAGTATCATAAGAAATATGTATATACAGTATATATATATATATATATATATATATTTTTTTTTTAGGTTGGTTGGTTAGTTGGTTGCTTATGGTTTTTCTTCAGATAAGAAAATAATTAAGATAATATATTGTTATTATATCTTGATGTTGATACAGATCATTGTTTGTTACTATGGTAGTAATGTTAAATAATATTCAACATTGTGGAATGTTACATATAAATACACATATAAATAAATATCCTTATCTGTAGATACATAGATATGGATTGTTGTTTTCCAGCCTCTCTGCTTTAAGTAATAAAATACTCCTCATTTATTATGTTCCAGGAGATCCATCTTGTTTAGTTTTCTGTTTCTGCTCCTGTTCCGTTTCTAGACCATTTTTATATCACTGCTTTTTATTCCCTGAATAATTTGTACTCACCCTGCGATGGATTGGTGACTTGTCCAGGGTGTATTCCTGCCTCTCACCCAATGTATGCTGGGATAGGCTGTAGCCCCAGCCCCCCACCCACCCAACCCACACCGCGACCCTGACCAGGAATAAGCGGGTTAGATAATGGATGGATGGACGGACGGACTTTGTACTCTTGGCTATAAACAAAGTGAAAGTCCCACTGAAATAAAATGAGTGCTGTGTGCTTGACAGAAACAGTGGAAGCACAATGACTGCTCTTATGCTGTTGCAGTTCTTGGTTCATTTTCTCACTGTGGCCAAACAGCCTGAACTCAGACCACAGTTCAGTCAGGCCACTGTTGTTCAAATAACTTTATTGACATTATGAAACAATACATTTTAGGTTTGGCGGTATGGTTCTGTTCACCAAGCCCTCCCGCCCATCCACGCAAGCAAGCATGGGTATGGCGGCGAGGGCAGCTGCACAACCCCCATTAGGGTTACGCTAGAACAGAACCGCAGCACTGAGAATGGTTTTGACAGAATCCATTCAGTCAGTTATGTATATATATACATATATAAATGGCACTTTTAAGTGTCATTATCACAACAATTTACAAGGAACCGGGCCTGAAACCCCGTAGAGCATGCCTAAGGCGACGGTGGCAAGGAAAAACTCCCTGCTGTTAGCAGGAAGAAACCTTGGGCAGAACCTGACTCTGAGGGGGAAGTCCATCCGCCGCTGACTGGCACCGGTTACTAAATGCTGATTACAGAATAGAAATTTGTAGACCGAACATATGAAAATGTCAATGTATAAGGAGCCGGTGAGGAAGACTGATTGAAGCCCGGCAGGTGCATCATAGCTGGGTACATGCATGGAGCTGGAGCTGACCGTCTGCTTCTGGAGAACGATGTTTGTTGATCTATAGCTACAGCTCCGGCGGATGCCGAAGCGGGAAGGAAAGAGGAAAATAAATCAGTAGGCACTCGAAAATGTTAGTGATTCATGCAGGAGCGATATAGGCTAGGTGTATGTGCGCAATGGGAAACTGAAGAGGATGGAGCTGGGGTGGAGGGAGGGGGTTTTGTGTGCAGCGGGTGTGCTGGCAGGGGATCCACCATGGTAGGGCGAGGCGGTTAAATAGACCGCCTTGTTATGTGAATGGACTGATGGGTGAATCGTCACTACTCAGCTGAGCTGTCAGCTGATTAACTATGGCCGGGTTTCACTCTCGTGACCTGCCTGAACTGACGCTATGCTCGATTTCAGTCAGGCCACTGTTGTTCAAATAACTTTATTGACATTATGAAACAATACATTTTAGGTTTGGCGGTATGGTTCTGTTCACCAAGCCCTCCCGTCCATCCACGCAAGCAAGCATGGGTATGGCGGCGAGGGCAGCCGCACAACCCCAAAAAACAACCATACGCCAAGTGCTGCCAGCATGTGCACACGTGATGACCGTGCAACGACCCCTCGCCTCAGAGGAAGCCGATCTGTCCATCTGCTCAAGGATCCCCCAATACCACAACGATCAATGTCATGTGCACCAACGCCTGTTGGACTCCCCCGTGCGCCAGACGGAGTGCGGACCAACCCCATGAATCCATGTGTAGTGATGAAGAACAATGTGTGACCTTCTGGCTACCGATGAAGCCATACTGTCCTTCAGCACAAGGTTCGTCTAACGTAACATGGATCAGTGGCTATGTGCACCAACGCCCGTTGGACTCCCCTGTGCCAGATGCAGTGCAAAATAACCCCAGGAAGTTCTACGTGTAGTGATAAAGAACGATGTGTGACCTCTGGCTACCGATGAAGCCATGCTGTCCTTCAGCACAAGGTCCTTTAACGTTACATGGATCAGTGGCTAAGTGTACCAACGCTTGTTGGACTCCCCCGTGTGCCAGAGTATAGTATGACTAACCCCAAGAAGTTTATGTGCAGTGATAAAGAACAATGTGTGACCTTCCAGCTACCGATGAAGCCATCCTGTCCTTCAGCACAAGGTCCTTTAACGTTACATGGATCAGTGGCTAAGTGTACCAACGCTTGTTGGACTCCCCCGTGTGCCAGAGTATAGTATGACTAACCCCAAGAAGTATATGTGCAGTGATAAAGAACAATGTGTGACCTTCCGGCTACCGATGAAGCCATCCTGTCCTTCAGCTCGAAGCCTTTTAAACGTTACATGGATCAGTAGCTATGTGTACCAACGCATGTTGGACTTCCCCTGGGAGCCAGACATTGGATTACCCAGGGAAATTCTATGTGTAGTGGTGAATAACATTGTGTGACCTTTCAGCTACCGATGTAGCCATCCTGTCCTTCAACCCAAGGCCCCTTTACATTTACGTGGATCAGTGGCTGTGTGTACCAACGCCTGTTGGACTTCCATGGGAGCAAAACTAATCAGGGGAGTTCTAAGTGTAGTGATAAAAATTGTGTGACCTACCGCTATCGGTCCTTCAAAATTACGTGGATCAGTGGCTATGTGTACCAACGCCTGTTGGACTTCCATGGGAGCAAAACTAATCAGGGGAGTTATATGTGTAGTGATGAAAAACTGTGTGACCTTCCAGCTCTCGGTCTTCTAACATTACGTGGATCAGTGGCTATGTGTACCAACGCCTGTTGGACTTCCATGGGAGCAAAACTAATCAGGGGAGTTCTATGTGTAGTGATGAAGGACTATGTGTGACCTTTCGGCTACGGATGAAGCCGGCATGCCTATGGGAGAAGCTCTTCATCCCTTCAGGTCACTGCCAATTAATATCATACCAAGGCCTGTTGGTCTTCTCCCTAACGGTCATGGAGGATGCTGTGCGTAACATTGGCTTCATGGCGCCCGTATGCCTAGGGCCATTCTAACTACTGAAGTTGTATTTGTAGTATATGTATATGTACCAACCACCTAAAAGCTATGTGTGAACTTTTCGGCTACGGATGAAGCCGGCATGCTTATGGGGAGAAGCTCTTCGTCCCTCAGGTCAATGCCAATTAATACCATACCAACGCCTGTTGGTCTTCTCCCTGACGTCAGGGAGGATGCTGTGCGTAACATTGGCTTCATGGCGCCCGTATGCCTAGGGCCATTCGAACTACTGGAGTTGTATTTGTAGTATATGTATATGTACCAACCACCTAAAAGCTATGTGTGACCTTTCGGCTACTGATGAAGCCGGCATGCTTATGGGGAGAAGCTCTTCATCCCTCAGGTCAAATGCCAATTAATACCATACCAACGCCTGTTGGTCTTCTCCCTGACGTCAGGGAGGATGCTGTGCGTAACATTGGCTTCATGGCGCCCGTATGCCTAGGGCCATTCGAACTACTGGAGTTGTATTTGTAGTATATGCAAGAACAGCGCGAAGCGTGAATTTTTCATAACGCAAGTCCAAATCCAATTATGCATAACGCAATCCAGTCCAGGCGTCTACTAGCCTATTGATGAAAGGGACAGACGAGCATCCTTTGTTAATGATGTTGACGGTGGCTTGGTTGTCGCAATAGGCCAAAATTTGTTTCCTTGGCCAGCTGTTCCCATAGGATGCAAGCAACGATGATTGGGTATAGTTCGAGCAAAGCTATAAATTGAATATTGCGAGGCAGAGTTTGCAGCTCTTTAGGCCATGTTTCTGCAACCATAGTATTATAAACCCCCAAAAGCAATAGAAAGCGCTGCGTCGGTAAAGAATTTAAAAGTAACTGATGTTTCGACGTAGTCGTTATGAAAACGCAAGGCTTTAATCCAAGTGCGAATCTTCCAGCCCCGAAATTGGACCTCTTGCTCCGCCTACCCACTTGCTATAAGTTTAAAATCCATGAAAATCAACCATGCGTCGAGAGCATCATGTTGCATAATTAATTGAATTTTGCATCGCAAACGTTAAACGGTCTGAAATTGATGATTTAATAGCAACTCACCTTTATTAATAGCTACCAGACATAATTTATTAATGCTTATTATACATTACATTCATTTATACCACGGCATTGTTGAATACTCGGTTCTGATGGGGTCAATACGTATTCCAAGGTTGTGAATTTATTTTCACCACCGCCTTTTAACAGTGTGTCTTTCGTCCCGCTCGTGTCTCGCTTGCTTTAAACTTGGCTATCAGCTAATTCTCGCAAGCATCACATTCGAACCTATGCTGTCCTTTAGTCCCCAGTTGTATTAAGAAAATTATGCATGTTTGGAAAATTCAAACATGAACACACTTATACGACCGAAAAACACTTCCGGTTTCGATATTTTACTTTCAGCGGTCAAAATAACTTTGGTCTAGCACTCCGCAAAAACGGGACGCACATCACTGGTTCTTTGCAGAGTGAAATGATTACACGTGTCACATACCGACTGATCTACGGTATTCGGGTTTCTGTAGTTTTCGCGAAAATCAATGTTATTATTTCGTCCCGTGTTTCTTTCGTCCCGGTTCTCCCCTAGTAGTACCCACAAAAAACTACACGCGTAATGTTGCAATGTGAATTAGGGTTGTCTGCAATCAGTAGTATGCTAGGGTAATATAGCCTACAAATCCCTGGCAATGATATAATTTAGCCGTAATAATGATGAATAGGCTACAACACTTAAATTCAACCTGAAAACTATTAGCTAGGTATCCGAGTAGGCTACGCAGATGCAGTAGGCTAGGCCTACAAGCGCAATTATGTCCCGATAAATTAAAATACCATGCAGGATACAGATCGGCCAACGCAATAACGTGCAAGATATAGAATGTATAATTACATACCAGGTTAACGGTAGGCCTAGTCTTCACATCATTACCGATTACACACGCAGAACTAGTTACGATAATAGTTGGAGCAGCAGTGCGTTAGGACGTGAACTATGTAGACTACTCATTTGTCGCATTTGTTTATTTATTCATTTTCTCCCCACTTACGTATCAGCCTCCGTGAACGGCCACGAACCTCTCGTGTCAGAAGCCAGCTCAATGATTAGCCTAGTCGGACCGCATCCACGAAGTATCAGATCTCTTTGGTCTCCCACTTCCAGAACGAGGCAGCGAGTATACGAACATGACCAACCAATATTCCGGGGCAGGGTGTATGCTTACCGTTTAGGTTAGCCCAATGATCATATAAAGGTTACCGTGCGTTTTATGCCTCTGAAGCCAATATAGTCTGTTAATGTCAGCTAGCAATCCTGTTGGAAGGTTTCGAATACGAGCAATAAGGTCCGGGTTACACGACAAGACACACGCTTTAAATAGCCAGCTTACGCAACGTGAATATCGCCCTTCCTTGTCCGGGAAATGTTATTTGAATATCGCCAGTTTCCATAGCGGACCATAAGCTTAAACGATACTTGCAGTCACTTAGCTTTAGCAACAAATTCAGAAATCCTATTCGTTTTCACTGACAGTGTGCAGTCATGCATGCAGGGAAGCAGGTTTGGAATAACCGAATGTTATTTGAATATATCGCCATTTTCTTTTGTCTAACAGACCATAAAACTTAAGAATACAGAGCTTGACATCACTTAGCTTTTACGTAGAATTTTGCAGGATTCCGATTCTTTTCCCCCGGCGTGTAGTAGAACAAGCAGGATGTGCAGCGCAGAAGATGGTTTTGTGTGCAGCGGGTGTGCTGGCAGGGGATCCACCATGGTAGGGCGAGGCGGTTAAATAGACCGCCTTGTTATGTGAATGGACTGATGGGTGAATCGTCACTACTCAGCTGAGCTGTCAGCTGATTAACTATGGCCGGGTTTCACTCTCGTGACCTGCCTGAACTGACGCTATGCTCGATTTTATTCTGTCTGTCTCTGTTTCTAATCCTCCCACATCCACTGTAGACCAAGGACATGCTGGCACTTTTATACAGAACAATTCACGATTAGTACACACACACACACACACGCGCACACACACACACACACACACACACACACACACACACACACACACACACACACACACACACACACACACACACAATTAGTGGTGAATGCCAATGCAGCCCAAAGACACAACCTAAATAACCAAACTATAACCAAATATACTAAATTTAGAGCCATCATTGTCGACGGGCCTATGTGGTTGTGGTGGCTAACACTCATCGACAACAAATAATCCACATGATTCATTCTTGTAATGTAATTGTATTACCTAGCTAGCTTGCTATCCTGTAAAGCTGTGAATTAGATGTTTTCTGCTAACGAAAATGACTGGCCACGTCAGCCAATAGTTGGCCTTACATTCTTTGGCACTTTACATTAAGTTACACCTGTGCAGTTAAATTGTAATTTGGTAGCAAGAGGTTATTACTGAGTAACTCCAATGTCGCTAACACGGAACAACAGTTAGTGGTATTCTTAATTGCACATGTGCATAATTTGAAATATTTTATTTACACTCGTAAGCCACATCTACACAACAAATAAACCTTGCCTGTTAATTCCACAACATGTCTTTATGATATGGTATGATTTAATTTCAGAAAGACGCTGAGGGATGCAACAGGGGTGTCATTAAGAATAACCCTAACTGCCATTTCACGTTACCTACTCTATTAGAGTTACTCAGCAATAACCTCTTGTTACCAAATTATTTACAATTTAACTACACAGGTATAGGTGCAACTTAATGTAAAGTGCTACCCATTTTTTTTATTACGTCTTTAACCACAAGTTGCTAGGCAAAATCTCCACTACAGTAGTTATTTTGTTTATGGGGCACAATTGCTTTTGCTGAAAGCTCAACATACATTTTCCAACTGAGCATGTGCAGGAATACTTTTATTTCACGCAAGCTCCGTGGGGCTGGAAAGCTGCTGGTCCCATCGCACACAACATGAGAGACAGGCTGCTGTCAGTGCTCCAGACGTACACACACACACACACACACACACACACACACACACACACGCATGCACACACAGCACCATATGCTGGTGGGGCCTAGCCCTGCAGGCCTCTAATATGCTACATTTTCTAAGATGCTACTGAGAAACTCACAGATCTAAACTCACAGGCCAAGCCTGACAGATCCTAATTCAGAACACTCCCATAGCCAGTCCCAAGGGATACAAACTCCCAGAGCCAAGCCAGACAGATCCAAACTCACAGAAACCAAACACTCCCAGAGCCAATCCCAACAGATCCAAACTCACAGGCCAAGCCTGAGATCCAAACTCTCAGACCAGAGAAACATCCAGAGCCAGGCCTGACAGATCCAAGCTCACAGAACACATTGCACTGTGTGCAATGTATCACATCATTTTCATATGTACAGCCTATTGCAGTTTTGTCCTAGAAGCAATACATTCAGATGGCCGTCTGTCTGAAAGACTATACAGAAGTTATATTTGGTCAGGATGAAGACAGACAGGTTAACTGGCAAAAATGTGAGAAAAAAAAAATAAAATAAAATAAAAATAAAAAATAAAATAAAAAATATATATATTAGTACCAAAACAGCAACTGTTCTGATGATTCCAGTTTCCATCTGGGGTTATCTACCTGATATGGAGGTTACCAGTTAAAGACAATGTACAATCAAAACATCATTATAATGCTTGCATAATAAAGAACCAGGCTGCTGGGTGACTCATTTGGTTCAGGCACCATGCTGGGGTGCATGGATGTGCGCCATGGTCTCCGCACCTTGCCAGTGCTGACTATGGCCAGTAGCTCCATCGGGTAGTGTGGAATTGCCAATTGTGTTGCGCAGGGTATGTGAGGGTTCATTCGGTTAGGGATCCTCATTTCATCGATATCCAGCAACCCCCGCTGGTCGATTGGGCGCTCATGGATTGCATTATACAACTGCATGTGAAAGGTCTTCCTCCGACTCCGCTTAGCAATCTTAGCTAAAGTCTGCGGTGAGAAAAGAAGCAGCTGGTGACACCGGGGGCCCTATCTTACACCCGGCGCAAAGCGGCGCTAACGCAAACGCAAGTGTCTTTGCTTACACCCGGCACTAGGTCCATAATAACGCTTACGCCGTTTAACTACCATGTACTCTTGTGAACTGGGCGTGTTGGTCTTAAGATGAGGAGTGGCCAGGATTCTTTTTGGCGTATTGCTATCTTGAGCCAGCAGAAAGCGCTTGCGCTAGAACCACCACAAACCTGGTCTAAAGTCATGTCGCAGTTGTTTACATGCTATTTTAACGGCGCATATAAGTGCGTCTACATAGGCGTGTGCACAACGCGCATACCCTCCTGTCTGTTACACACAGGGGCGTGCACAGGCTTGACTAAAATATGTAGATCACAATGTGAAATATTATTATTGTGTAGGCTATATCAAAAATGCATAATAATAAAAGGTTCCATAGGTCCACATACCTTTCCCTCAGCGAAGGGAAACAATGCCACATTACATTGCTCTCAGCTCACTCCATCAACATCCAGGCGATGTGCGATGGTACGGGACAATGGCTATCCATTAAAAAGGAGCTGATAACACCTATAGCTATCAAGCCTAATGCGCAAATTGTCTTTGCACCTAATGCGTGAATTGTCATTCAATGGAAAACTCGCGCACGGCAATAGACGGACATTTAAGTTCTGAAAATGCGCTTCAGATGTCATTACAATACAGCTCTGTTTATCTATGAATACAGCCTGTAAGTAAATAGAATGGTTTGTGACTGAAAAAAGTTCAAAACCTTGTCCAGTGAATATTGCATTTATTGTTTTTCAAATAGCCTAGGCTACAGCGGATTCGCTGTGCATAAGGTTTTTTTCGATAGCCTATGGTTAAAAAACGGAGATGTCACCATGTTAACTAAATTGTAACCTTAGCTATTCTTCATCCTTCATATTTTTTTAAATTACAGAGATCAGGTTTCCATACTCTCACCGTTTAAAACCCAGCTGATTTCACCCGTTATTCCTTAACTGAACAAAACGATTTTAAAGAGAACTAAGCGTCTAATTAGAAACTAAAACAAATTTGCAGCACGTTACACAATTAATTCACAATTAATTTTAATGCCATTCTCTGCACGTGAGCTGCATGTTCTCTGTTTCCCCTGCTGTAAGTCGCACGTTTCACGGTCTTCCTGGGAAAGTGGATTGTTTTAAAGGATTACGCTACGAGTAAAACAGGTTGGTCACATTTCCATAAACAGGACATTATTAAACAAGGGGAAATATGCGTGAACTTATGGGTTGCGAACCTGACAGCTTTATTGTAGGCTATTTAGTGTCATCATTAAGGCAAAATAACGGTATGTATGTTATTAATCAATATTAGCCTACTATGCAGGTAGCCTAATGAACTTTGGATGAAGCTTGAACTTCGAGAACTCCATGAGAACAGCCTCTTGGAATTGATGTTTGACACTTTCATTGCATAATCAAACGAAATTCGCTGAACAAGCAGGCTAATTTGGCGTTTTCTAAGGTGAGACTGAAGCCATTGATAGCTTATTCTCAGCTGTTGCAGGTCCTTTTAACGAAATTTAACCGCACATATTTTGTAAAGTAACAGCCCTGTCTGGAATTACCGGGAACTCATAGGCTAATGGTTAGTCCGAATAATATTGATCATACTCCATTTAGCCTATTCCTTGATCACACTAAACACGCACGAGCATGTCTGTTTCGCCATCATAAGCAATCCGCCAAGGTGGAAAAGCAGGCTTTTAAAGGGAATGGGATATGACATTTTGATTGGTTTATTGAATGTCACGCCCAAGACACACCTATAATTAATGAAGCGACTAGGTTCAGCCCAGTTGCGCCATGCGCCGTGCTTAGCGCCAAAAAAACACGCTGTTAAAATAGCAAAAGTGGACTTGGACACGCCCTAAATGGACTTAGCGCCATGCGCTTAGACTAAGCGCCAAGATCGCCAAGATAGGGCCCCACGTGTTAATTATTTCCCTTCATATAAATTTGGGAGAATGGTAAAAGTACCTATTTTTCTTATGGATTAATGAACACAGTCAAAGTAAAATAAATGCATAACTAATAAATTTTAATTATTGTATGGGATACTTACTGAATTATCACAATAATATGACCACTAATACTCCATTGCCTCAGACTTGGAACATATTAAAATAATAAAAACAACACAATTTGTAAAGAAGCAGGACAATTTACGAGGCAACTGAAAGAGTGGAGACTCATATCTGTCTAAATTTATAAATTCAGGAGTAAAATTCCCTATGTAGTATGCCCAATCAAAACATAATAAATAATAAATGGCCTCTTTAATATTACAGGGGATTAAATGAATACCCTTGATCATAGATTTACAGATGAGCACAGTGGTATAAATACATATTAAAAACAGCTTGATTATAGTAATATGTTTCTTTTCATTGACAAAAACAAACAAAAAATAAACACCATTTCATTACTGTCATTGTGAGAGTAGAAACGGCATTTTCTTTCAAGTAACATTCGAGACATTTACATAAAGAAACATGGCAATATTAAATATTTATTTTTTCTTTCTCACTTGTTCCAAACTGTTTCTTTATATACAGCCATGTGACCTGAACACTTTTATATATGCTTAAGTATTATGCATAGTAATATTTATAATGTATAATTACAAGCTGCAATAAAGTATGTGTTTTTTTTCTTATCTATACTCTAATTAAAATTATTGTTTAAAGGAGTTCTTTGTAAATGAGTGCTATGAATTAGTGATGCACTACATGTCAAATTTGGAAGGTTAGCTCACACAGACTCCTTCTGTGGTATCTAAGGCAGAGCCATTAGCTTCTGCTCGTTGTTCTGATTAATTAATTACACAGGCCCATTGATTGTAATGCAAGATGAGTCACATGTTGTTTCAGGTGTGAGCCAGCTACCGGTGAACTAAAAAGCCTCTTGAAGCCATTACAAATGAGTCTCTCCAAGGGCAGGAGTGGAGACTACATCTCTATACACACTGTCGGCTTTATGGCATGGTCATATCAATCAACCAAATTCTATTTCACATAGTTTCTCTCATGCAAGAATGGCACACTCACTTTAAATAGAACTAGAGAAATAGAGTAATTTTCACAACACAGCAGACAAAGGTGATTGTGATAAGTATGGCTCTGGAATAATGTCTCATACTTTAACTACTTAGTCCATCAGCCAGCTCTTAGTCCATAACTTTTTCTAGATTGGCGCTGCAGTGGCCCAGCAGCAGCAGGCAATTCACCAATTATTTAGCATTATTTTAACAGCCTGTCGCGTTTTTGACTGTAGACAAGATGTGGGCTCAGAACTGGCTGCTGGCATAAACACTCTGTGTAGTCGTTTAGAGCCACAACCATCCCTGGGCCACACACAAATATGGTGGTTAAGTGGTGGGTTGTGATTTATGTTGGAGCACCTTGGGGGCCACAACAACATTCTTGTTTAGGGCCACCAAAGCCCTAAGGCCGGCTCTGTGTGGGCTGCTGCTGATTTGGAAAAGTTAAGATGCTCTTATGCGTAATCACCACCTCAGAGTACGGCATTCTCATATTATGAGAGAATCCTCTGGTTATGCATCATTCAGAAACATACCATTCTGCATGTTTATTATTATTATTATTATTATTCTAAAGCTTGTAATACTCATATGGATTTAACATCATAGAAATACAGCCATTGAGCTACATATATTAGACCTTTTATTAAAACCCACATAATGTGAATGTAAGACAAATGGCTTCATTGTGCGGAGCATAAATGTCTCTGAATCGTACTCATATAAATCATATCTATTTTATATACACACACATTGGGTGGGATGCTTTTTTTTTTAGCAGGAATGTATCTAAAAAAAAAGGTGTCTTAAAAATGGACAAATCCATTGGTTTCCCAGGTGTTTTCTTTCTTTCTGACCCATCCAGGGGGAAAGCAGAGGGCTCATTCTAAAACATTCCAAAAAAGAAAAAGAAAATGGTTAAAACAAGCAAAGGATATGACAGCCTCTTCCTTGTAGTGGTTAGCAGGGTGCAAGGCTCAAGGCTATCCACCAGCCCTAGGCTATGTTCACTGTGAGTGTGTGAAGGCAGACAGGTCACTGCCTCTTCTCTTCTTATCTCTTTTTAGCAGTCTCAGTAGCCAGCTCCTCACTCCTCTCTCCTCGGCTACTCGGCATAGGAATGCGTAGAAAGAAAAAAAATCAAATAAAAAAAAGATCTACCTGCCGCAGGCTGTGCTCACCGACTGCCTGCAGTTTGACAGGTCTTAGTTGGTAATTGATTCGAATCAGACCATTCCTGGAAAACAACCCCTCCTTCCACAATATCTTCTTTTTTTTTTCAACAGTTGGCTAATATATATCTGGTAAACTACAGTCTAGCCAACCAGAGCCGGTCAGTATGGCTGGAATAGGCAAGAACTGAATTATCAATGACCTTTTCCTTGTATATGTATCTCCTCTTAATCTCTGTAGTTTATCTGCAAGATATTTAGCCAGCTAGCTCGGTTTTCTATTAGCGCTATATATTTTTTTTCAGCCAGGATGAGAGAGAAAGGCTTACTAGCTCAACCGCGTAGTACCGAGCTCCACCCATCAGGAACACTGAGTACCAGGAGCTCTCCTTCACGTCGCCACGTTGCTTCTCCTTTGCCACATGCGCTCGGCAGATTTCCAAATAATTTTTGGAAAGCTGTCAACAAATCAAAACTCAAGCAGACCCTGTACGTTTATACAAATTCAAGGCCAGTTTTCTTACCCATCAATTTCCATCTGCTTAATGCTTAGTGAATATAATTGCATGATCGATGGTTGGGTTGTTATTAAAGCTCAAAATGAGGGTCAGGAGTACGAAACAAAGACAGTCATGTGTTTAAGGACATTAAGACACGCACATGTGACCACATGACCATGATCCAGGCTTATTGTATTCTGAAGTCTCACTATTCTCCATGCATGCTCTTAAAAGGAACACATCTGAGGAAATATACAGTGAGCACCATAATTCATAGTGACACATGTTTTGTTATTTTGGTTCTGTACTCTTGAGTTTGCAAGGATGAGGTTGAAGTGCAGACTGTCAGCTTTAATTTGAGGGTATTTCCATCCATATCGGATGAACCGTTTAGAAATTATAAAACCTTTTGTATGTAATCCCCCCCATTTTCGGGCATCAAAAAATATTGGACAGTTTAACAAAATGTAGAATAAAATCATTTTTAATATTTGGTTGCATATCCTTTGCATGCCATGACTTCCTGATGTCTGTGACCCAACAATATCAAAAGACTCTTAGGGCTCTATTTTAATAAACCAAACGCAATGGTGAACGCAAGAGTAATCGCTTGGCGGTATCGCTCTGAGGGCGTGTCGGCGAGAAATTTGGTAATTTCATGACGGCAATCTTGGCGCATCTGATGGCGGTATTGCTAAAAGGCTGGGTTTAAATGTCCAAGGTGTGTCTCTATGGTAGCCAATCAAATAGTTGTTCTCATGCTTTAAAAAAAAGCCAGTTGGAACGCAATCGCTCCATGCAATTTCATAATGAGCAACCCAAACGCACTGGACCGTCAACGACAAGAGCGATTTTCCGCACAGGAATCAGACATACTTGTAACAGAAGTACAGGCTAGGACTAGTAATTTATGGATCACAATCCACACCACCTCGTCTCCCAGAAGTTCGGAAGGCACGGGAGGAGGTGGCGAATGCATTAATTAGCCTACATGAGGTGATGTAGGCATAATTATGATTCAAATGGTAGGCTTATGATTCAACTGTGTCAATGTGTAATTTATATATTATAGGCTATTGGCCTACATGATCGCAAGTTTCTTGTAAGCTGTCCTGTTTTATTCTAGTAGTTTAAATTAAAATTAATTAATTAATAATAATTATAGGCTATTTGTTCATTAAATGGAAGTGTAATGTTGGCATCACCTATAGACACTACATAGAACTACATGACTAACAAGTTGTCAAATTGCCAGAGTCTATTGCGTTGCCGCTAAGAGGTGGTTCCAGCGGATCATAACGCAATGGGTTTTCGTTGGTTCAAATTGTCACTGAGCCGAAAGTATTTTAGAACACGCCCCAGACAGCGCCACCCATCCCACTGCAGCGCAAGCGAAAGGATGTTATGTTGAGAATTTGTTGATCCTAGCGGTATTGCTGAGAAACGCCATAGCGCCAGTTTTAAGACGTTGATGCTGTCAACAAGCTTGCGTTTGACTATACCGTCCCCTTGCGCTGGTTTGAAAATAGAGCCCCTAATATCTTATTTTCTGGTACTCCTAGAAGTGATACTATTACCTCTCTGCATTTGAATGGATGTCTATGGGAATAGGGGGGTGGGACTAGATTTTGCTGTAAATTACACTGTAGCTGGCTAATCCCACCCCCAACCACTCCCCCACTATAGTATCAGACTCTGGATTCAGAGGCTTGTATTACTAAACAAAGACTGGTCGAGATACGAAAATCACTATAAAAAGTAGCTACTCATCTGATAATGCCCATATCTACCATTAGGGCAATACTTAAAAAGTTCAAAGCAACTGGAACTGTTACAAACTTGCCTGGAAGAGGACCCAAGTTTATTTTGCCCCCATGCACAGTGAGGAGGATGGTAAGAAAGGCAAAAAAATCCCCAAGGATCACTGTTGGAGAATTACTGAGGAAAGTAGCATCTTGGGGCCAAGACTACCATTAGAAGTCACCTCCATGCCAACAAATTATTTGGAAGGCATGCCAGATAATGCCTTTCCTGTCATTTCACCACAAATGTAAGCGCCTGGAGTTTGCTAAATGATGTAACTTTGACTGGAACTGTGTTCTATGGTCCGATAAAATGAAAATTGAGCTTTTCGCAACCAGCACTCAAGGTGGTTTTGGTGTAAAAAGAAGGATGGCTATACTGAAAATTACCTGATCTCCACTGTTAAGTATGGTGGAGGTTCTGTGGTGTTGTGGGGCTGTTTTTCCTCCAAAGGCCCTGGGAACGTTGTTAGGGTACATGGCATCATGAACTCCATGAAATACCAGGAAATTTGAAATCTGAATCTGGCTGCCTCTGCCAGGAAACTAAAACTGGGTCATCGTTGGATCTTCCAGCAGGACAATGATCCAAAACATACATCCAAATCAACACAAAAATGGTTAACTGAACACTGAACTCAAGCTTCTGCCATGGCCATCTCAGTCCCCTGACCTAAACCCCATTGAAAACCTGCGAGCTGAGCTGAGGAGGAGAGTGCACAAGAGAGGACCTAGGACTCTGGATGATATGGAGAGATTCTGTAAAGTGGAATGGTCTTGGATTCCTTGCTCTGTATTCTCCAACCTTAGTAGATGTTACGGGAGAAGACTCAGTGCTGTTTTATTGGCAAAGGGAGGTTGTACAAAGTATTAAATGGAGGGGTGGCAATAATTGTGGCACACGTGGTTTTGTTAAAAATAATTATTTCTTGATGAGGGATTTTTTTTCTCAGAATAAATTTACTTCAATTAATTTTTTTTCTTTTTTTCAGTGTGAGATTAAGCTAATTCACCTAACAGTGAATTTTTTATAACCCTTTATACTCATCTTTACCAGGGGTGCCAATAATTGTGGAGGGCACTGTATATATATATATATGATGAAACAAAATGGCTGATCATATTGACTGAAAATGTCAAACCATCCTGCCATCTATGATGTCCCTGTGATTGTCAGCATTTTCTCTGATCTCAACATGCTATCATTTACATATTTAACAAACTCAATGCATGCAAACTTAACTGTGTAGTATTGCAATACAAATGTCAGATAGAGTACTACATCCATTGTGAAAAATGTGAGTCTTTACATCTACAGAGAAAATGTGTATTGGATGTGATAACCAGTGTATTACCTCGGCTCTCGTAGACCTGTTTTGCTTTCACAATTTTTAGACACGGCGTTGCTGAGTTTTGATTTGGTGTTGGTGCGCTGGTAGTGATATAATCGGGCCGCATGCTTGACAGCATATTTTCGGAAAGCTGGCATGACTCCCCATCTCCCTCTGGAAGAGGAAAGGTGTTTGAAATGTTGGCTCGACCAAATATTCCTGCTCAGATCCTAATTTTACCCTGTCTAATTTTACCCTGTACGCATTCAAGAAAGTGTGCCATTTTGTTTTCAGGAACAAAGGGCTTCAAGGTAAAAAAAAAAGTCATATAAATAAAAAAAAGAAAACAACTGAAAAAAACCCCGCCTGCATCTGCAGAGGAAAATCAAACCCCCCAAACCTTTACACTCAAAACAGGATCATCTTCTCAATGCTTGTCTCGATGTGCTAGAAGGCCTTCAGTGGAGAACGCACTGTTGTGTGACTAGTGTGACTACGTGTTAGGCCGTCTCATCCAGAGTATCTGCAGGCAACAGTGTTTACACACCATGACAAACCACAGTCTCTTGCACTATGCAAAGATGTCAAACACTAGTTCAGCAACATTAAGAAATTATATTATACATCAAACATGCAAAAAACCTTGATGAAAATCATCCACGCCTTTTCATTTCAATCAGCAGTCTACCACAGGGTTTTTTTTTTTTTTGGGTTTATAAACCTGTCAGAATATTTTGTTGAATGCATTTAAGTTTACTTCCAACTCATTCCTGTACTGTTTTATAAAATGAAAGCAAATGGGAGCTCCAAATATTCATGCAAGATATTTGAATTATTCTGGTTTGGAAGAGTAATTAAACTCATTCCCATTTTTTTTTTACCTTATTGTACCACCATGCTGCCCCATTTTTGACTATATTGAATTAAAGAAATATGGACATCCACTGCCCAAATCTCTATTCATTTTAAAGGCTGTGGATTGGGAATTGTAGCCAAAGGAAAGTGCTTATTTCATTTCATTTGAATAGTTTATTTTAGTTTATTGAGCAATATACATGTCACATAGTGTGTATGTAATTTTAACATTTATAGCATGCTGTCTATATGTAAACACTGTAGGGGGAAATAAAATAAAATTACTTCCCTTATAATAGAAAGAAAGACAATAGCGTCATAAGTAAAAATGCACAAAATGTGTCCCCCTGTTGCTCACTGGAGATAGTCTATATCAGAGCATCTGTGTTGCAGTCATTGTTCACATCCTTTCAAGAAAATTACATAATAATAATAATAACTAGATTAACAATTCCTAAATAAATTGTAGGTGTGGTTGCTTCGCAGTGGTATCAATTGCTGGAAATGGTATAGTGTGAGGTGGTAAATAAAAGGTGGAAATGGTATGAAGTGGTATCTAAAGAAAGTGAAAGTGTTAAAATATGGTGATGTATTTTGTGGTAAGTAGTCTAAAGAACCTGGAAGTGATACAAAAAAGTAATGAATTGTGATGAAAGGTACAGTCAAATCATCTGGAATAGTATTGTTGGGTCATACCTGTGTTGTAGAGGAAGGCATTGTGATGTCATAAGCAGTGTAATATGTTACAGCATCCACATTCTATCGCATCTGTTTTAAAAATGTACCCATTGGCTCCCATTAATTCTTTTGGCAATAAAAGGTAAATTATCTGAAAACGTCGATATGGTATAAAGGTAAAAAGTAATAGCAACTTGGAGGGTGTACAAAGGTATAGTATGAGGTATGATTGGTGTTGATGGTGTGAATGGTGTAGGAGGAGATAGGCGGTAAAAAAGTGGCGGAATAATAAGAAGTATGGAGAGTACTAGAAGGTGTGGTTTCACAACCACATGATACTGTTGGCAGAAAAGCTGAGCACAGGTGGCAGAAGAGGGGAGGAGAGGTGTACCCACCCCCCTTATTCTTCTGCCAGACCACTGTGATCTTTGCACTCTTTTTTGACAGCAGCTTAATAAAGTTTGTCTGAACTCACAGTCATTGTGGGTCTGTGTCCGTGCGAGCGACTTGCCGGCAGGCGTTCAGGTCAGCGGCTGAGTCCATGTTGTCCCGTCTAACGGCGGGTTTGCGGCTCTGGGTGGAACAGCGGGGTAATATGGGTCTTCAAAACCTTAACCACTTGAAAAAGGCTCATGAAGCAGAATACGAGAGGCATCGGCACGGACTGCACGAGTACGTCCGGCCCGGCAGAGGAGTGATCTCCTGCCCACACGCCAACTTTGTTCTGACATGCACAAACACACGCCAGAAGACGACAGAGGGCCATTTGACGACGCAGATGCAACGATGGGAATTCAGTCATGCAGATTGTGGAAATTACAAATAAATGCTCCTATCATTACATCGCTCCAATTGAACATGCTTATCTCCAAAATGGCTACCAATTGAAAATCTGCGTATCACACCCAGCCCAGCCCAACCATTTAAGATTTATGAAATGATAGTTGATGGATGTTTCTTTTAACTTTTGAAACCTCAGCCCCCACCCCCCAAGCCAATCAATATTTTATTCATTACTGACCATAGAAGATGACAGAAGCTGATACTGTACAAAAAATCCATACCAGTATTTGATTATCGGAGCCCAACTCTCACTGAGATATTTACTCAAGCTCCCTCATGCACCTTTCATAAAATAACCACATTGTGTATGCATTATCAATGTGTACACACGGTGCATGCATACAGTGTAAATTGGAAGAAGAAGAAGAAGAAGAAGAAGAAGCAGAGAAGTAGTTATAGAAGAAGAATATAAGTAGTAGAAGAAGAAGAAGAAGAGATGTGATGATTCAGGTTGTCCGGTACCCTGTACGTTAACTCCATATCACCATAATTCCTTACCTTAATTTTTTAATCTATAGACATTAGTCCGTGCGCTGTGCCTCCTCTGTGACTGTCTGTTACATGTTTGTCAAATGTAAACTCAAAAAAAGTTTGGAAACGTTATTTTGGTCGATTATTCCTCCCCTTTAATAATACCAATTGGTATTGTATTTTATATCGTTGGAAAGCCTGATTAGTCACCTTTACAACGAGGTACAACTTGTAAGGATCATGCATTCGTGGAATGAGCAACACAGCTAACCGTGTGGGTAGCGGCCCATACAAATGTGCCAAAATCCCCTGCAATATTCTTCTGTTGGTATTCACTCTCGTTTTGAGCTTCAAGTGCTGGCAGGTGTATGCCAGTCACAGGTATGTGACTGGCACCTGATTGGCACCTAATTGACAGCACTTGTGTGCATGGGTCCTGCAACTTTGTTGAGTTTGTGTGTGCTCCAAGCATAAACATGCCACGTTTGTCCCTTCAGGATAAGGCCCGTGCAATAGGGCAAGTGGAAGCTGGTGTTCCGGTACGCAGAGTGGCAGCATTATTTGGTGTCAGCCCTGGTACCATTTCCAAACTTAGGACCAAGTTCCGTGAGACTGGTGAAGTCAAAGACAGACCACGAAGTGGCCGTCCCAGGAAGACAACACCCCAAGAAGACCGGTTCCTCACCCTTGCTTCACTGAGGAACCGTAGGCTTTCTTCCAGAGATTTACAGGCAAGATTTGCACAACGGTACCACAGACAGATCTCTGATCAGACGGTGAGGAACAGACTGCACATGGCCGTTCTTCGTGCTTATAAGTCTGCCAGGAAGCCTGCAATGACTGCCCTTCACCATTAGGCCCGTTTGTGCTGGTGTCGACAGCACCGACAGGGGAACCTAAGAATGTGGGGCAACGTCATGTTCAGTGATGAATCAAGGTTCTGTCTGCGGAAGCTGGATGGCAGGATCAAAGTATGGAGACGGCGTGGAGAACGCTATGCAGATTGCTGCACAGATCGCGTGACACCTTTCAATGGGGGCAGTGTCATGGTGTGGGGTGGTATCTCTCTCACAGGCAAAACAGAACTTGTCATCATTGAAGGCAATCTCAATGCAGTGAGATATCGGAATGAGATTCTGGAGCCAGTGGCGATCCCATATCTCCAGAATCTGGGACCTAACTCCATCCTCCAGGATGACAACGCTCGCCCCCACAGAGCCAGGATCATCACAGAGTACCTCCAGAATTTGGGAGTGGAGAGGATGGAATGGCCTGCCATGAGTCCAGACCTCAACCCAATTGAACACCTGTGGGATCAGCTTGGGCGTGCTGTACGTGCCAGAGTGACCAACGCAACCATGTTGGCTGACTTGCGGCAAATCCTGGTTGAGGAATGGTTCAGTGCCAAGCTGTTGTGACTGCGTATGGATCTTCCACACGCTACTGAGGTCCCTGACAGTGTAAAATTAATAAAATGTAAAAATGGCCAATATGTGTTGTTTTTTCCTTATTACTGTGGGAGAGTGCAATCATCCAATCCACCAAGCAACTCAAAACGAGAGTGAATACCAACAGAAGAATATTGCAGGGGATTTTGGCAAATTTTTTTGGGCCGCTACCCACACGGTTAGCTGTGTTGCTCATTCCACGAATGCATGATCCTTACAAGTTGTACCTCGTTGTAAAGGTGACTAATCAGGCTTTCCAGCGATATAAAATACAATACCAATTGGTATTATTAAAGTGGAGGAATAATCGACCGAAATAACGTTTCCGAACTTTTTTTGAGAAGTTTAGTTGTAAGGTGGAGTGAAAGATTCGGAGAACCAAACGCCACAACCAAGGAATCTGAAAGCGTAATTCGTTAGAAATATGCCACTAAGCGGACAGCTCCGCAGTAACAGGGGAAATAAAACAAAATAATGGGAATAAAACCCTCCCGGCATAAGCCAACGCAAAACAACCCCAAAAGAGGGCAACTCGGCGAATGCGAGTAGTAAACAACAAAGGAACCTCACGCACTCACAAAAGAGGCGTATAACTAGAGGTCAGAGAAAAACAAAAGAAAGCCTGTGTAACAAGGGCGAAAGAAACGTAATAGAAAAATAACCTGTTACCTACAGCTCTAGGTGTGAACGAGCTGACAAAAAGGTAACAGGTAGAGGAAAATAAAAGGATAAAGAGAGAAGGAAACAAAAAGACTAAATAAATATTTACCCTAACTCCTTAACCGGACTACCTATGTTTCTGACGAGTAACAACCAGAAACATAGAGACCGCTATCCTTTTCCTTACCGACTCCGATAGTCAAAAGCAAAGAGAATCTTGAAGCGTCGGCAATGTGGAACACCTGTGCTATTTTTAACCGGCAGGAAATCCAAAACAGGTGAAAGGAATAATTGCCGGGCGAGATTCAAACACCGAAACGGATGCAGAAAAATCCGATAGATCGCCCCGATGTCGTCAAACAAAAGAACGACCGCAGAAACAACAGCAGGCTGCCAGAAACCATGACAGTAGTGTCTAACAAGCACCAGCCTCCATGCCATCCCACCAGCACATTCATTTAACTCATTTATTTATTTGTTTTTATTTGACAGAGGTGAGGATCTCTATTCCGATACAGACTGTTCACTGATAGTTAACTGGTCCTCAGTTTGGGGTTTGATCTTCTGCGAAATATAAAATAGCAATGTTCTCATGCCAGTATGCCATTGTGTCTGTAATATATTCCATGGCATACAGATTATGGGATATAAGAACATAACAGTTATTGACAGTCTTGTATTCATTAGTAAATCATTGTATGCATACAATGGAGCCAGAATATGATATTGCACTACATATCTGTTGTATACACAAACAATTTCTTCCCTGTTGTATTGTAACTGTGTGATTGACATCCGACTCCATGTGTCAGAGTGAAAGCAGATGAAATATTGCTGATCACCCAGTTGCCCTAGAGACAGAGAGACTGACATCCCCCCTGAGACTTAAAGAACTACACTAAATCAAGCTGTCTGCTGTGCAACCAAGACATACATGAGGATTGTGGCAATAAAAATATTCTCAGTAGAGCCCCTTTTTCCACCATAGAAGTGAACAAAGTTTTTGAATCATTCTCAAGTGTGAACAGTTCTGCATATTTCTAAATCAGCATGGCCCAACTATGGTCTTAGGGACACACTGGGTCAGTGCTACTTTTATCGAGTTTAATTGAGTTTGGTTCAATTCTGAACTAGGATTGACATTACCTGAGAGTGGTGCCTTTTGTTTCTGTTAACAGAAATATCTCACAGATAAAGGGATGCTTTTTTAAATGCTAATATTTTATTCAGGCATTCGCTTATGAGCTCAATACCCAGTATAAAATCTAAAATGGTGTAAAAGGAATATGCAATATACCTTGTTTCCTGTTGAGAGGGTCTGCTTGCACATGAGCAGCTTCGCTTAAACTTACCTGAACATATGTCCCACCTCCATTCTATGTTTTTGTGAGGGAGGGGGTCGGAGAACCAGGCGCGACCGTAAGGGATCTAAAAGTTACCCACAAACGTGGAATAACCACAAGTCAGGGAAGGAGAACGGACAGCACGAATGGGACAGAGAAAAGGTAAATAAAAAGGGAAAAAAACTCGAACTGCCAACAGAAAACTACCCAGAAAAGAGGGCGGAAGTAAACTCGAAAACACGAGTGAGTTCAGACAGCAAAGAAAAGGAAAGGCCTCCAGCTCAATGCAAATAAATGGAGCAATTCTAAGGAGGAACGAAAGTAAGTTCGCAAACACGAGTCAGTACAGACAGCTAAGAAACAGAAAGACCTCCAGCTCAATGTGAAATAAATTGAGCAATTCTAATGGAGGAAAAAGGGTAACAAAGGTTACAGCCTCAATGAGGACTGAACGAAAACCGAGGAAAGAACTTAGATTAGAGAAGAACATAGGAACGAAAAAGTCCTAGGGACTAAACCTATATACTCTAAGCTAAAGAAGTTCCTGCATATCTTTTAAATGCAGAAAAGATATGCAGTCCTCTTAGTTCTATACCGAAGTTACTGGCCAGAGTGCAAAAAGCACAGACGAGAAGGAGCACCCTGCTTAAGTAGCCAGCGCCCACCTGAATCCAATGATATTTAAAAAGAGCTTGGCTGGTGGAAAAAACAGCAAGAGAACTCTCGCAGGACAAGATGCAACTTCCGCAAAAAAACAACAAAAACAGGCTGGAACCTGTATTTTTTTCTTTGCAGGATTTAACATAACACGTGTGAGAACCCTGGGAGTGGCTATGGACTGGGGAGACCTGGTTGAAGGATATTTAAAATATGAACATTCCGGCATGTGTGTTTGGCAAGAGTCTATGTCCCTGTATTCCACAACAAGCTTGCAGTACCGGACCCTGCCCATAGGGAGAATGGCACCACGTAGACGGGCATAAACAGAAGGGTACTACACATTGGCATTGATTGAGTGTCCCATTTTCACCATAAGGCACTCAGAGCGGAGGGAAGGTGCTATATAGCCTCCTAAGACTCTGCAATTCATGAGTCTCTGATCTCCGGTAATCTCAAGAACCATATATTCTACTACGCAGAGGCCTACACTACAAGGGGGACATACAAGAAAATAAAGCAAACAATATTTTTGAAAGTGTTTTCACTGCAACACCCACGATACCTGTATATGATGGGCCTCAGGAGGAGAACTGCAATCAACAACAACCATATTAATAATAATAATAATAATAATAATAATAATAATAATAATAATAATTATTATTATTATTATTATTATTATTATTTTCAGCAATTTTATGCTGGGTTTTTCACCTGGGTTAAGGTGAACTCAAGAGGCAGAATGAGGTGGTTTCTCATTATTTGTAAAAAAAATAAATAAATAAAAAAAAACACAAAACAACCTTGTTTTTGGCTCTTTCCAGGGATCAGCGGCGCACATCTGATTGCTTTCCGTTCAGTCCTTTTAAAAATGCAGCTGGTCTTATTAGTTTCACTTATCAAAGCGGAACGCAAAGTTCTGATGGTGTGAGCTTCTGTCATAATTCAAGTTCCCAGACTATTTCAGTGCTAGCACGCATTTCATTTTCATAAAAGTTACGATGCTTTTAAAATGTCTACCACATCCTCACGCCATCTTATGTGCATGGGGTAAAAGAACAACTAAAATGGTGGACCAAAGCAAGGGCTAAAAGGATGTTGCTTTTCAACGGTTAAATTCCCAGAAAATCATTAAGAACTAATTAAAAGTTTCCAAAATAACGTCATTTAAATCTCTCGCAAAATAAGCCAAAACACCATTAAACTCCTTTGCCTGATGCTTCCGCCTATGTAAGTGACATCCATGCGGGCAGGCAGTTATCAGTCTTGTCCATGCCAGCTGGTCTCAGTACTCTTGAGTGTTTATTTAATAAGACTTTTTTAAAGTCTTTACCATCCTATACCACATGGACAGCCATATTGGAAAAGAGACTGTGACAGTGTGAGATTTTTAAACGCTATTACTATAAAAAGGTTGTAAATCCTTCCCTATAATGAGCTGTCAGCTTTGGCAGCCGCTCGCTATAGGAGTTGTCACTTTTTAGTTCATAGGCAGATTTCAGATGGGAGGCCGTAACGCGGCTTCGAAAATAACCACAACAGTCGAACATGAGGCAGGATGCAGAAAATTCCCACACAAATCCGAAAGGAATTGCAGATAGTCCAGGTTGGGATGAGAGAGAGAGAGAGAGAGAGAGAGAGAGAGAGAGAGAGAGAGAGAGAGAGAGAGAGAGAGAGAGAGAGAGAGGTTTAGTCAGGTGAAAAAACTTATATCATTTCTACACGATATTAACTTTTACACAGTTAGACATGCAATTTCAGATTGTCATTTGCATTACTTTAAGCTGGTGACTTCAAACGAGGCTTGAGAAGATTTTGTATGGAACTGAAATTGAGTTGACCCATTCAGAGCAGCAAAGAATGGATCTCTAACCTCAAAATCTCAACCTGTCAAGATGAACTAATTAAATACATCTGTCTGTGGCCCGACATGACGTTGTACCTATAGTGCATACTCTTTGATTTAATAAGGGCAAAAATCATATTACAGGCCATTTGGGTAACTTGACTATGATGAATAAACAGCATAATGGACATATTGGAATATTGAAAATATGGGTATCCTTGCCTTTAAATATGTATGAGGTCACTGGTGCTTTAAATTAAAATGCATACCATAGGGGATATGGAATATGTAACCACAAGTATGTGGGTTTAATTCATATGCATGATACTGTAACCCATGTAAGTCACCCAATTTCTGGGAACAGAATTGGATGTGTGTATGTGGTGGGGGCATGTGTGTATGCATGTGCACACACAGACACACACACCACACACACTCACCACACTGAAATTGAGTTGACCCATTCAGAGCAGTTTCCTGTATAGAGTTTGTATTCATTCATTCCGCCCTACCACAAAATGTTGTACGTGGCAAGTGGAAGCGATGTCATGTGGCACTGCTACTAGCTACTGTAGCTGCTAGATGAATTGCAGTGTCATAGATATGGGACAAATTAATTACTTTTAAAACCAGTCTTCAGTATTCCGTGCAGTTAAAACATATCTGATGGGGGACTGTAGGGGTGAGTAGATAAGGACGTTGTGATTGATTATCTTTGTAAAAGTGAAAATATTATCCTGTAGCCGATTATCAATTTAAAATCATGTTCAAGGATTTTTTTTGTTTTTTGGCCTTTGAAATTTCGCAATTTTACCAGGGGTGTCCAGACTTTTGCACTGTGTGTAGATATCAGATTTATTCCAAAGACCAAATAAATAAATACATAAATGAATAAATTATTAATCCACAGCTCTGCGGCGGCATTTCAGTTGTGTCAGTGGTGCCAGGACGAGAATTTACATCTGTCATCCTTGAACATGATTAAAAATTGATAATCAGCTACAGGATAATATTTTCACTCTTCCAAAGATAATCAATCACAACGTCCTTATCTATCACCCTTGCAGTCTCGCAGGCAGATATGTTTTAACTGCACTGAATACTGAAGACTGGTTTTAAGAGTAATTAATTTGCTCCGTACCTACGACACTGCAATTCATCTAGCAGCTACAGTAGCTAGTAGCAGCGCCACATGACATCACTTCCACTTGGCCTGCAGCATTTTGGAGCCCGGATGAATGAATGAATAAATACGCACGCTACACTCTGATTCATATCAGTCTTAATGCAGCAGCTCCATGCTGCTACCAGTAGAGCAAATGCCTTCTCATCCACTTTAAAAGGAAAGACTGTCAAACCTGCATTACAGAAAAGTGTGTGTGTGTAATAAAGCCAAGGAGCTTATAATGCTTTACAAAATGAATGAATGGCCAGTCTTTCAGAGCAGATCTCAGTTGCTGTAACTTGGCTCAATCGCGTAGCATAGCAGGAGCCTGGTTATATGGGTTATGTCGTGAGATATGCTAATTCTCCCTGCACCTGTTTTGAGTGGTGCCCCCCCCCCCCCCCCCGTGTGAGCTGCTGTCCTAGGAGGCTCCTCTGATCCCCTGCTCTGAATTGGCACTGATGCTCCCTGTGAGATTTCACCGTTAAAGCAAACCGTTCATCAAAACGCACACGGCGCAATCCATCTCTGTAAGTAAGCCCCCATCACACACTCTTTACTTTGTTGGAATACGTACAGTAGCTTGTATCTACAAAAGTGCATGCCTGCAGTGTTCATACTGGCATAGTGGGCTTTAAAAACATTCTTTCATATCTTAACAATGCTCTGCTACCATTGCATATGCAATAAGCAGTATTGATTGCACACATCTCTCAGATATGTATTTAAATAATATAAAGTACTATTGAGCAAGACAATAGACAATACCTCACGGTGCACTGCTTCTGAGTAGGATTCTTTAAGACAGAACTATATGTATATAATATTGCATATGTTTGCAATGTTTCTAATCTGTGAATCAATTGTTGACTGTGAATAGTTGCAAGAGCAAAGAGCAATGTTTATCTGTGCATGTCAAATAAAGCACTACAGTGTTATAATAAGCATTATTTTTGGAAGACTGGCTCATGGGTTCTTTAAGAATGTTTGAAAGTAATCACAATTTTTACTCAATTTCCCAGAATATGTAGTGCATTGTCAATAATTCTCAATAATTCAAAATAAATTAAAATGTCCCATGTAAAATATGTTTCCATTAGTATAATAAATCTATCAACAAAAGGTTTGCAGATTGTCTTGGTCAAATAGGCCACCTTTGCTCTGCTTAAAATCAAATATTGATTTTTATTGAGTGTCTCAACTGGTAGAATTGCTCTCCATAACCATAGACTGTGTGAATAAGGGTCAATATGCTGTTTTCATACAGCACTCAATCACACCCTTACACACTCCAACCCTTTACATATTACATCATTCAACCATTCATCTAGCTGAGTAATTATGTTTTTTTTAATATATTTTGAACAGTAAAACAATTTTCAAATAAATTAGCCGCAACAGTGACAGTTGGCAAAGAAAGCAGTTCATCATATTTTGAAGAATACTATTCAGTCTCTGCCTCACTATCCTGCTTTCTTTTACACTTACAAGGCCATGGTTTATTTTAAGAGTGTGTTTGTGTATTTTCATAACCCACAGGGAATCCGCAAACCTTTGCAAGTCATCTGAACCATGGCAACTCAAGCAGTACCATATCTCCATACCAATAATCACTCTTTTTTACATGGCCCTGCGTGACCTACCCCCTTCCTCATGCCGAAATAGCCCCAAATCTGCTATACTTCTGTCCATCTGTGAGAGAAGACTGCCAGGTGAAACAGTCATTTTTTTCTTAATCTCACTTTTTAAATTGCACACCATTTATCTTAATACAAAATATAATTGCTTTTTAGGGTTGTTTCTCTTCTTTTTAATTAGTTCTGTCTAAAGGGTTGCTATTTTATCATGCTTTTTAATTTTTTGCATATATTTCCATTTTTTTCTTTTCTTTTTTTCCCTTAAAATTAGTTTAATGCATGACTAACAGAATGCAGTCATGGGATAGGTGTAGATGTGAATGCCATTTGGAAATTCCATGCATGTACAGTAAACATATCATGTTTGATAATTGCTACTTCTTGTAGGTGTGGCCAGTTTTCCCCAAAGACTCTGTTTTCCTGTGAAGGTTTAAAAAAAAAAAAAAAACTGAACCAAATCCTCTTGGCAAAAAGAAGGCAGCAGTTGGCCAGTTGTTCATGCTGAGAACAAACACACGGACACCGCGTGAAGTCGATGCGCAGTGACGGAACGATGATAATGGCGCATAGTCAAGGTGACAGTGACTGACACCTGGGTTTCGGATGATAATGAGGGAATAGGAGGAGAGTGATGGAGATCCACACGCGTCGTGGTCATCTCCTGCTTATGTCGAAACTCATTAGCTTCTGGGCCAGGTTTGATTTATAGCCTGGTTTCCATTGTCACTAAAGTGAAACACAAAAAGTGGTAGGATAACATTAGGTTTCATTATATTAGCTAGATTTGGTTAGTATTAGCATCCTGTGCAGGCAGTATATTTCAGAAATTTATTGGCATGCAGTTATCTTATTTGTGTCAGGCTTACTAAACTTTCTTTCTGTAATAATGACTCTAAGTGCTTTAATTTGATTTAGAGAATCTGTAGATGGAATAGCTTTCTCGGGAATGAGTGGCAGGTGATATTGTGAAGGACTTCAGGAGACTGACAACCACCACTGTGGAAAGTACAAATCCGGGACAGGAGTCAGGGAAACTCACAACGAGAGAAAATAAACAAATGCATCCATATATTAGATACATAATAATAATAATAATAATAATAATAATAATAATTGTTATTATTATTATTATAAAACCAGCATATAATGTGCTTTTGGAGCTTTGGAGATTCAAATCAGGGAAAAAATAACCCAGCAGGAAGGTGCCTTAAATCTTTCCCGTGCTTAGATTAGTTTTCTCAGCATTGAAGGTTTCTTGTGAGCATTCCTTGGAGAAAACAGAAAATGCAAATGGCACCGTCCTTTTTTTTTTCTCTCTTTTTTTTTCAGTAATTCAGCGGTTCCTAAGAGAATTACAAGCAGAATCCTGGCTACGGAAAATGAGCCCCTTCTCCTCATTACTCGACCTGAGACAGGCTTTTATGAATTCATCACAGAGTTCCTAAACTGGGTATAAAATGTCCTGTTACTTGATATAAGTCAAGCTACTAGACTTGGACTTGCATTCCTCATGTAAAGAAAGGCCTTTTCAAAAGGTTTGCCCTGGCAAAGCTGAAGAAACGAGGCCTCAGATGAATCATACATGCTTTAAATGCATGGGGTTCTTAAGCCTGGGTATGCATTTAAAATTTAAAATGTGGTTTGTAGTAACTGTAACCGCCACAGGTTTTGTGTCATCTTATTAGTAATATATATATATATATATATATACATATACAAACCACAATTCCAAAAAAGTTGGGACAGTGTATAAAACGTCAATAAAAAACAGAAAGCAATGATTTGCAAATCCTTTTTGACCTTTATTCAATTGAAAACAGTACAAAGACAAGATATTTAATGTTTTAACTCATCAACTTTATAGTTTTTTTAAAATATATGCTCATTCTAAATTTGATGCCTGGAACACGTCCCAAAAAAGTTGGGATAGGGGCATGTTTACCGCTGTGTTAGATCACCTTTCCTTTTAACAACGCTCAGAATGTGGCTTGGCATTGTCTTGCTGAAATAACCAGGGACGTCCTTGAAAAAGTCGTTGTCTAGATGGCAGCATATGTTGCTCCAAAATGCATATATACCCTTCAGCGTTAATGGTGCCTTCACAGATGTGCAAGATCCATGCCATGGGCACTAACACACCCCCATACCATGACAGATGCTGGCTTCTGAACCTTGCGTTGGTAAAAATCAAGATGGTCCTTTTCCTCTTTGGCCCGGAGAACACAACGTCCATTATTTGCAAAAAATAATTTGAAAGGTGGACTTGTCAGACCACAGCACATGTTTCCACTTTGCATCAGTCCATCTCAGATGAGCTTGAGCCCAGAGAAATCGGCAGTGTTTCTGGATGTTGTTGATATATGGCTTACGCTTTGCATAGTAAAGTCTTAACTTGCATTTGTAGATGCAGCGACAAACTGTGTTTACTGACAACGGTTTTCCCGAGCCCATGTGATTATATTCATTACAGAAGCATGTCGGTTTTTAATGCAGTGCCGTATGAGGAATCGAAGGTCATGGGCATTCAATATTGGTTTTTGGTTTTGCGCTTTACGCGTGGATATTTCTCCACATTCTCTGAATATTTTAATAATATTATGGACTGTAGATGGTGAAATGACTAAATTCCTTGCAATCTTGCGTTGAGAAACATTGTTCTTAAACTGTTGGACTATTCGCTCACGCAGTTTTTCGCAAAGTGGGGAACCTCGACCCATACTTGCTCGTAAACTCCCGAGCTTTCGTGGATGCTCCTTTTATACCCAGTCATGATAGCATCACCTGTTACCTGGTACGTCATGTGGCACTGTAATGGCGACATGTAGTCCAGCTGTCTCTCGTGTTCATGTTTGTTAATTTGAATGTGTTTTGTTGTGTTTGGCTTTTGTCTTTTGTTTTTTTCATGCGCTGTGTGTCTATTGTGGGACAGGGAAGTAGGCTGGAGATTTTTCAGGGCACTCCTGCTGATGTTTTGATAATTGACAAATTGTCTAATAATAATAATTTTGTTTGTGGTCGTCACTATGGAGACGCATTCGCAACATATGCTCGGGAATGTCCGTTGGATCTGCAGCAACAAAGTTTACCATCGCTCTTCACCAGAGTTGAAGATGTCGGGACTGATCCGGGAGTGCAGGCAATCTTCAAAAGGCAGATAATGTGGGGGAGGAGTGAGGTGATGACTGGGGAGGTTGACGCGGTTCAGTGGATCCGTTTCGAGAGCAACACTGCATGTATGGAGGAAAGTCGTGGAGGCAGAGTTTGTGTGTTGGACTGCTTAATGACACTCTCAGGACAGTGCGGGGGCTGTTTTTAATCATGGCTGTATTCCACGTTAATTCACTTAATTAGTTTGATTAATTTAATGCAATGATTCTATTGAATGTCTTTATTTGATATGTTTGTTTGTGTGTCTATGTCTTTATTGTTGTTACTGGTGGCTACAACTGAAGTTCCCTAATGGGAAAATAAAAGTTATTCTATTCTATTCTATTACCTATTCACCTGTGGAATGTTCCAAACAGATGTTTTTTAAAAATTCCACAACCTTCCCAGCCTTATGCTGCCCCTGTCCCAACTTTTTTGGAACATGTTGCAGATATCAAATTCGGAATTAGCATATATTTACAAAAATCAATAAAGTTGATAAAGTAAAACACAAAATATATTTGAGTTGTACTGTTTTCCATTAAATATATGTAAAAGAGAATTTACAAATCACTGATTTCTGCTCTTATGTGCATTTTACATACTGTCCCAACTTTTTTGGAATCGGTGTTTGTATATACATATATATATATACTGTATGCATATATACAGTACCGTGCAAGTCTTAGGCATCCAAAATTTTTATAGAAATTATTTTTAGATGTTTATTATTTGTCTTCTGCATTAGTGTGTCAGTAGAAAAGAGCAAATTTTAGATTTCCAAACATTCATTTTCCAAAAAATTAATTGAACTATCTTCAGAGAAAAGAAGAACAAGGAGTTCTGCAACAGATGGTATGGCCTCCACAGAGCCCTGATCTCAACATCATCGAGGCTGTCTGGAATTACCTGGACAGACAGAGGCAAGAGAGACAACCAAAGTCTGTAGAAGAATTGTGGCAAGATGCTTGGAACAATCTACCAGCTGACCTTCTTATAAAACTGCACAACAGTGTACCTAAGAGAATTGATGCAGTTTTAAAGGCAAAGGGTGGTCACACCAAATATTGATTTGATTTAGTTTTTTATTGTTTACTGCTCTTTATAGTCAATTGTTTGATATTTAGAAACTTTTAATTTCATTATTTTTGAAAGCATCTTCGCTTTACGAGTTTTTTTTACATGTGCCTAATACTTTTACACAGTACTGTATATACTGTATATATATATATATATATTACGTCTCCGACGTAAAAAAAGCCAAGTTACTCACGCATAGCCTACAGAGCGCTGTCTATAAGTCCTGAATTGCAACTTGCAGAAACTAGGCCTGCCTTTAAAAGGTGGCCAAGTTACAACTAACAATATTGCCTATCGTAGCTCACACTAAATAACATTACATTACATTACATTCATTTAGCAGACGCTTTTATCCAAAGCGACGTACAATAAGTGCATACAGAGACATCATCAAGATCACTACAGAACAGACAAGACAAAGCACATCCTTCCCATAATGTAGCAGCTATCCCTAGTAATGAACGTTGACTGTAGTTCACAGTAAGCTGTGGGTAAATCAGCTATACTACACTTATATTCTAAATACTATTATAAACTACAAAAAACAGACATGAAAACACAGGGAACTAGTAAACACAGGGAACTGATATTTCTAGGTTAGAATATCAGTCAAGGTGGAGTCTGAAGAGGTGTGTCTTCAGGCCTCGACGGAATGCAGGCAGGGTTCGAGTAGAACGTAGGGGAATGGGAAGTTCATTCCACCACTGAGGAGCTAAGGTGGAAAAACTCAGTCGGGACCAGCGAGAGCCTTTGACACGGAGGGGTGGAAGTGCGAGTCGCCCTGCTGTAGAAGAGTGAAGTGGTCGAGCAGGAACATAGTTCTGGATTAAGTCCTGCAGGTAGGCGGGGCCTGTCCTATTGGCTGCAGTGTAGGCCAGGGTCAGAACTTTGAACCTGATCCTGGCTGCAACTGGCAGCCAGTGGAGTGACCTCAGCAGGGGGGTTACATGGGAAAATTTCGGGAGGTTGAACACAAGCCGGGCAGCTGCATTCTGGATCAGTTGAAGTGGCAGAATGGTGCAGGCCAGTAGGCTTGCGAGCAGGGAGTTGCAGTAGTCCAGGCGTGAGGTGACCATGGTCTGGACAAGAAGCTGGGTGGAGTAGGTGGTCAGGTACGGTCGAATCCTCCTGATGTTGTACAGGAGGAACCTGCAGGACCATGCCGTCACCCTGATGTGCTCTTTGAAGTCCAGCCGGTCATCCAGGACCACCCTCAGGTTCCTTGCAGTGCGGGAGGCAGCCACCATGGTCCCGTCAACGGTGATGGAGAGGTCATGTAGTGGGGAAGTCTTGTACGGCATGAAGAGGAGCTCTGTCTTGTCAAGGTTGACCTTCAGGTGATGGGTAGACATCCACTCAGAGATGTCAGTCAGACAAGCAGATATCCTCTCCTTAACCTGTGGGGTAGAGGGAGGGAAAGAGAGGAAGAGTTGAGTATCATCAGCATAGCTATGGTATGAGAAGCCATGTGAATTAATTACTGAACCAAGAGACTTCGTATGAATAGAGAACAGCAGAGGACCCAGTACAGATCCCTGCGGGACTCCTGTAGACAGGGGATGGGGAGCAGAGACAGAACCCTTCCAGGAGACTTGGTAGGATCTATCAGTGAGATACAATACAAACCAAGAGAGGGCAGTCCCAGAAATGCCCATCTCAGCGAGTGTGGAGATCAGGAGTTTGTGGTTGACCGTGTCGAATGCCGCAGACAGGTCAAGGAGAATCAGAACAGAGGAGAGAGAGGAGGCACTAGCAGTGGCGAGTGCCTCCGTCACAGCCAGGAGAGCAGTTTCAGTGGAATGGCCGGTTCTGAAGCCGGACTGATGCGGGTCAAGCAGGTTGTTCTGGTGGAGAAAAACAGACAGTTGGTTAAGGACAGCATGTTCAATTGTTTTGGACAGGAAGGGCAAGAGAGATACAGGACGGTAGTTCCTGACATCAGCGGGATCCAAGCTAGGTTTTTTAAGGAGTGGGGTTACACGGGCAGTTTTAAAGGCAGCAGGAACATGGCCACAGATTAGGGAGGTGTTGATAATGGAGGACAGATATGGAAGGAGCTCAGCGGATATAGACTGGAGGACTGCTGAAGGTATGGGGTCTAGTGGACAGGTGGTTGCGCGATGGCGCGTCACCAGCTGGAGCACATCTGAGTCCTCCAGAATCTTGAAGGACGACAGTGTAGCGATGGGTTCAGTATGGGGGATGTGGGGTGTCACCGGATGCGTGAAGGAGTTCCGGATCGTGGCCACCTTCCCCTCAAAGTGGGTCAGGAGGTCATCTGCAGAGAGGGACGAGGGTGAGGGGGGTGGAGGGGGGATGAGCAGGGAGGAGAAGGTGGAAACGAGTTTACGTGGGTTAGATACACATGCATCAATTTTAGACTGGACAAATGAAGTTTTAGCTGATGTGGTTGCAGCTGTGAAGGCTGCCAGCAGAGTGTGGTAGGAGGCCAGGTCATCTGGGGATCTGGATTTCCTCCATTTTCTCTCAGCGGCTTGCAGCATGGTTCTGCTGGATCTGAGAGAATCCGTTAGCCACGGGGAGGGTGGTGATGGTCGAGCTGGTTTGGAGACAAGAGGACATAGTGAGTTGAGAGACTGAGAGAGGCAAATAAACTTGCTCTATAAATCGGTCATTTTGGAATCAATTGGTTTCATTCAAAATGTTTTTGGCCCCACGCATTATCATAGTCATACTTTAGACCTGGTCTTAAGTTTTGGTATTGACATTGTTAATGTTAAAATTCACTCGCATAATCCTATTCTGTCTGACCATTTCCTCATTACTCTGCAGTTAAAATTAGCCCATTCTCTAGCATCTGAACTTAGAACGTATACAGGTCGCACTATCACTACCTCCACTACTGGAAACTTTATTCATGTGCTACCTGATTCCCTTGATTTAGACACTTTATCCAGCTCCCTGTCAACCAATGATCTGGCAGAGGAATTAGCTACTGCTCTACGCAAAACCCTTGAAGTAGTTGCTCCGTTAAAAAGCAAAAAAGTAATTGAGAAGAGGCTTGCCCCTTAAGAAACCAAATTTGGATCCCACTGTCCTGGCTAATTATAGACCTATTTCAAACCTCCCATTTTTATCAAAGATCCTTGAGAGCTTTCTTCATTTTTACATACTTATAATGTGTATGAGAGGTTTCAATCTGGGTTTAGGAAGTGCCATAGCACCGAGACCGCCCTTGCCCTAGTAATGAATGACTTGTTCCTCTCTCTGGACTGTGGCTGTATTTCTATTCTTGTTTTACTTGACCTGAGCGCTGCCTTTGATACTATAGACCATAATATTCTCCTCTGCAGGCTAGAAAATTTAGTTGGTCTTACCGGGCATGCTCTTATGTGGTTTAAATCTTATCTCTATGATAGATCCCAGTTTGTTAGGGTAAACAGCCAGTCCTCTGAATTTTCTAAGGTGAATTTTGGAGTACCACAAGGATCGGTTTTGGGTCCTCTGCTCTTTTCTCTTTACATGCTCCCTCTTGGGAACATTATAAGCAGACATAGTGTTAACTACCACTGCTCCGCAGATGACACACAACTTAATATATTAGTTAAGCCAGGTGAAGTTGACCAGTTGTCTAAACTAGAGACCTGTCTCAAAGATGTAAAGGCCTGGATGACCCAAAATTTCTTACAGCTTCCCTTAAATTTAGATTGCTTCTCTGTCTCCGCCAACAAGGTTGTTAAAACCCTTGGTGTAATTATTGATTCAGATCTCTCCTTTCAGCCCCATATTAACAATATCACAAGAATGGCCTTCTTCCACCTGAGGAATATATCCAAATTAAGGAAGGTGTTGTCCCTGGAGGATGCTGAAAAAATGGTTCATGCCTTTGTAACCTCTCGACTAGATTACTGCAATGCATTATTGTCTGGTTGCACTGGCTCAGCCCTGAATCGCCTCCAACTTGTACAGAATGCAGCTGCTAGGGTTCTTACTAGAACCAAAAAATGGGAGCATATCAGCCCGGTGCTCAAAACTCTTCCTTGGCTGCCTGTCAAATTCAGAATTGACTACAAGATTTTACTTCTAGCGTTTAAAGCTTTAAATGGCTTGGCCCCTGAATATCTGAGTGACTTACTCATTCCTTACTGTCCTCCTAGATTACTTCGCACTCAAAGTGCTGGCTATTTGAAAATACCTATTATATCTAAAATTACAATGGGTGGCAGAGCATTCTCTTACAGAGCTCCTTTTTTATGGAATAATCTTCCCATGTATGTACGGGCTTCAGACACACTTTCTGTCTTTAAGTGTAGGCTAAAAACGTACCTCTTTAGTCAATCCTATAGTTAAGGATGCCGGGGGGGAGGGGGGGGGGGGGCGGCTAACCTTCTCTTTTCCTCTCTCACCCTGAGCTGCAGATTACTCCGGCCCGTCCCCCTCTCACCCTGAGTTTGCAGGCTGCTCCAGTTATGCCCCTCACCCTGAGTTTGCAGACTGCTTCAGACCTGTCCCTCCTTTGGTTTATCCTCCCGACTTCATGCAACCGGAGTCCCAGATGCATCACCCCGCCCCCTTTGAACTGATGATTGAACTGATTATTGAATTGACTATTACCATTCAGTCCACCTTTAGTCTAAACCGGGCTGGCCAGCGAAGGATGGGCACCCCCTCTCTAGCCAGGTTCCTTCCGAGATTTCTTCCCACTGGGGAGTTTTTTCTCCCCACTGTTCAGTGTTTTTTCTCCCCTACCGGGGAGTTTTTTTTACCTCATTTTGCTGGTTGGGGGCTAAGGCCTGGTTTTTTGCTAAATTTTCCTTCTGTTTCCCTGTGCAGCGTCTTTGTGACAGTTCTCTGTAAAAAGCGCTATACAAATAAAATTGAATTGAATTTAAATTATTATTATTATTATAATTAAAAGTGTTTGCAGTAAGCTACATTGTCTGCAGAGTAACGTAGACTAGAGCAATGTTCGGAGGCTACTTTAATTTTTTAAAGTGACTAACCATGAAACATATGTTTAGGTAATTGGAGGTTTATAAATCCGATCTCTTAAGGGATTGCAGTTTATAGTAGGCTATCATCAATTTTTAATGTATTACCGTAAATTCTTAATTTTCCTAGTAATTAATTTAATGTGACGTTGTACTATATGTGAAAAGGATAAACTGAGCAGAGCTGAAGTGAAGAAATGAATGAAGACATAATAAAGGAATGTTGACCGAGGCGAGCGTTCCACAGTGAGTCTAGACATGACCGCGGCACAAGAGCACAGCAGGCTCCACACAGGCAAATTTTTTGTCGGTATTTGTGTGAGATTAAAATATGTAGCCAACAGTTGCACATTGTTTTTGTCGAAAATAAATTTGTGTCCTGTTGAGCTCGAACCCCCAATCCTCTGTGTGAGAGGCAGCAACTGTAACCAGTAGGCCACAGTAGCTTCATGGAATAAATGAAGCCATATAGCAGTTTTGTCTGTGATTCTGTGATGTGTGCAGGTTAGTTTAAAGCGTTTTGATTGGGCGATAAGCGATGTTGCTATCCAATGGGGAGAATTATTCTTTGAGGGTACGGAGGCAGGCAGGTAGTGAGGGTCTCTGGGTAGGCAGGGAAAACGGGAAGAAGAAGAAGAAGAAGAAGAAGAAGAAGAAGAAGAAGAAGAAGAAGAAGAAGAAGAAGAAGAAGAAGAAGGAGAAAAACCGCAAAATAACCCAAGTTTGGGGCTTTATTGTGTGGATGTGTGAAGTTCTATCTGAATGCTGTCTGGTTACATGAGGTCAGAACATACAGAAGTTCATGTTTTTAAGGGCTGAGAGTCTGTCATTGCGGTTACTTCTGTAGGAAACCCTGAAAAGTGCCAAACTCTCTGTGCTGTATAGGTATGGGGCTTGCCCCGCCAAGCCGTAACTTGGCGGATGGCAGACTGCCATCCCAATATTTGTCACCCGTCTATATACAGATCCTTTCCAAAAAATTAGAATATCATGGAAAAGTTTTTTTTTTTCCATAATTCCATTCAAAAAGTGAAACTTTCATAGATTATAGATTCATTACACACAAAGTGAAATATTTCTAGCCTTTATTTGTTTCATTTTTCATAATTTTGGCTTACAGCTCCAGAAAAACAGTATTTCAAGAAATTAGAATAGTATGTCGAAAATCAGCATTTACTTCAGTTATTTCAGAGAATGAATGTTTTAGACTGAGTGTCACACTATCATCTAATTTACTCAAAACACCTGCAAAGTTTATCTCAGTTTGGTTCAGTATGGGGAAGACTGCATACTTGACAATTGGCCAGAAGACCATCATTGACACCCTCCAGAAGATGGGTAAGCCACAAAAGGTCATCGCTAAGGAGGCTGGCTGTTCACAGAGTGCAGTGTCCAAGCATATCAATAGAAAGTTTAGTGGAAGGGAAAAATGTGGCAGGAGAAGGTGCACAAGCAAAAGAGATGACCGTAGGCTTCAGCGGATTGTCAAACAAAGACAATTACAAAATTTGGCGGAGATGCAGAGGGAGTGGACTGAGGCTGGAGTCAGTGCTTCAAAAACCACCACGTACAGACGTATCTGGGACATGGGCTACAACTGTCGGATTCCTCGAGTCAAGCCACTCCACTCATTCTCTGAAATAACTGAAGTAAATGCTGATTTTCGACACACTATTCTAATTTCTTGAAATATTTTTTTTGGGGATTTTCTGGAGCTGTAAGCCAAAATTATGAAAAATGAAACAAATAAAAGCTAGAAATATTTCACTTTGTGTGTAATTAATCTATAATCTATGAAATTTTCACTGTTTGAATGGAATTATGGAAAAAAAATTTTTTTTCCATGATATTCTAATTTTTTGGAAAGGATCTGTATATGTATATACGTATATAGATGGGTGACAAATAAAAAAAAACAACAACATCAAGACTCTTAGTAAGGTGCTGGGCCATCATGAGCCTCCAGAAAAGCTTCAATGCACCTTGGCATAGATTCTACCTCTACTCTACCATAGGTTCTTGTTTCTGGAACTCAACTGCAGGGATGGAAAACCATTCTTCCAAAAGATATTCCCTCATTTGGTGTTTTGATGTGGTGGAGAGCATCGATTCAAAATCTCTTATAGGTGTTCAATTGGGTTGAGATCTGGTGAGTGCAAAGGCCATAGCATATGATTCACTTAATTTCCATACTCATCAAACCATTCAGTGACCCCTCGTGCCCTGTGGATGGGGGCATTGTCATCCTGGAAGAGATCACTCCCATCAGGATATACTGCAAATTTTTCATCGTAGGATAAAGATGATCACTCAAAATAACTTTGTATTGATTTGCAGTGACCCTTCTCTCTAAGGGGACCATGCCAGGGAAATGCCCTCCACAGCATAACAGAGCCACCGGACCCCCACACTGTCGGGTTTCATTTGTCACCCGTCTATCTATACAATGCCCTCCACAATTATTGGCACCGCTGGTAAAGATTAGTAAAAACAGTTATAAAAAATTTACCTTTTGTTGAAATAGCTTAATCTCACACTGAAAAAATAAAAAATATCCAACCTTTAATTGAAGTAAATTTATTCTGAGAAAAAAAAAATCCCTCATCAAGAAATAATTATTTTTAACAAAACCATGTGTGCCACAATTATTGGCACCCCTATAAATTCTTATGAATGAAAATGGGAATGGCTATAATGAAAATTTAAAATGAAAATTTAGCTTTTCGCAACCTACATTCAAGGTGGGTTTGGCGTAAAAAGAAGGATGGCTATACCGAAAATAACTTGATTCCCACTGTACAGTGGAGGTTCCGTGATGTTGTGGGGCTGTTTTTCCTCCAAAGACCCTGGGAACCTTGTTAGTGTACATGGCATCACAAACTCCATGAAATACAAGGAAATTTTAAATCTGAATCTGGCTGCCTCTGCCAGCAAACCAAAACTGGGTCGTCGTTGGATCATCCAGCAGGACAATGATCCAAAACATACGTCCAAATCAACACAAAAATGGTTAACTGAACACAAAATCAAGCTTCTGCCATGGCCATCTCAGTCCCCTGACCTAAACCCCATTGAAAACATGTGGGCTGAGCTGAAGAGGAGAGTGCACAAGAGAGGACCTAGGACTCTGGATGATCTGGAGAGATTCTGTAAAGAGGAATGGTCTCAGATTCCTTGCTTTGTATTCTCCAACCTTATTAGATGTTACGAGAGAAGACTCAGTGCTGTTTTATTGGCAAAGGGAGGTTGTACAAAGTATTAAATCCAGGGGTGCCAATAATTGTGGCACAGGTGGTTTTGTTAAAAATAATTATTTATTGATGAGGGATGAAATTTACTTCAATTAAAGGTTGTATTTTTCTAATTCAGTGTGAGATTAAGCTAATTCACCAAACGGTGAATTTTTTATAACCCTATTTACTCATCTTTGCCAGGGGTGCCAATAATTGTGGAGGGCACTGTATATATATATCGTTTTACTTCTAATTTTATTCAAATTTTCTATTGTGATGATATATTTTTCTACCCTGGGGGTATGTATGCATGTGTCTTTGTTGACTTCAGTGCTGTGTTGGTAAAACTGAGGAAGCCCCATTAATGGTCTCAACATGGATAGAGAACAGGGCAATGATAGTCTTCCAACAATGAAGACAGGGAGGCTTGGTTCAGTCAGATATTTATAAACTGGACAAGGTTATTTGGTAAGCAGACAAATGATGTAATATTACCAATGTCTGTATTATATGGCTACCTTTCCCAACAATAATTAAACGGACATACTGAGCTCAAGGGTAAAACGACAATGTGCCATCTGGGATGTGAACCTACAACCTCCTTCCTATTACAAGCCAATGTCCCAGAGCTCCACTTCGCATATGTACACAGCAGGGAGAGCTGTTCAGCCAAGCAGATGGCAATAACAGCACAAACAGAGGGCCTTGAGAGAGGGGGACACAGCTCATTGGTATTCACATGCTGGGCAACTCCCTCGTTTCCCTAAAAAAAATAATAATAATTAAAGAAATCTTTAATTACCCTGTCCACTAAACGCACTGCAGGACAACTACGTAGATACCCAGGTGACCAGTTGAGAATCCAGAGTCTGTTTGGGGGAGTCTGTTTGAAGGAAGCTCTACACCCCTGTGGCTGTTTCCATAGGGCTTCCATACCAGGTGTGTGTGTGTGTGTGTGTGTGCGTGCGTGCGTGCGTGCGTGCGTGCGTGCGTGCGGGCGTGCATGAGTGAGGGCGTGCGTGCGTGCGGGCGGGCGTGCGTGCATGAGTGCGGGTGTGCATTGTAGATGAGCTGTGCATTGTATTTTGGCTGAAAACAAAGATATAAAGTTGCTGTGCTGTTATTCTGTAAGGAGAACATATTACTTCCATTTCATTTGTAATTGTTAATTGATACACTGCTTATCTGGTTGTAACTTAAGTGAGGCATGCAACAAGGCATTGTTCTTATTTGAATATAAATAAGTGTTAATAACAATGCCTTGTTGCATAAATAAGAACTATTATTTATTCTAAACATTCTTTCGTTTTCCTAAATTTCCTTAAAAAAACACAAAATTTATTTTCTTATCAGCCTGTCCACATTTTAGCTGTTCAGCTGGTAACAATACAGTCATAAAAATGATGTGTTTGTCAATAAATTGATAAATATCAGTCATAAAAAACACTTTTTTATGGCTACCTGAGGAAGCTCTCCAGTGAAAAAAGCAATATGAGAATTTATGTGCGTGTGTGTGTGTGTGTTTGTGTGTGTGTGTGTGTGCCTGCCTGCCTGCATGCAGGACACTCTTCTATATCTCTGAATGTGTGCTAGGCTAACCAAAGCTAAGCTTATTTCTCTTATTGATCAGTGAGCTGTCTTCTCCTGTAAACTTTGTTACTTTTCCTCACAATCTGTGTTAAAAAGTATCATATTTAACATGTAAATTGTGTAACTTGACACAAAATATGTTGAAGATAACACAACAGTAGTGACAAAAAAAGTGTGTTGGATATCAACATGTATTTATTTATTTATTTGTTTGTTAATTTAGTTATTTTGTAGACTATGTATATATTGATACATGTCCCAAAGTATGGGCAAGCAGAATTTCAGAGCTGTCAGAGTAGAGATCCATATTTCAGCAGCACAGATTAAGAACTTGGGGGTACAGTCCATTGGAATGTATTGCTTTGCCCAGGCCTTCATATAATTCTTTAAATCTGGCCTGCCAGGCAAACCTCTGTGTCAGCCAATCACTGGTAGAGAACAATCGATTCTTTCCGCAAGTCTTGATGAACAGAGACTTTGGCTTTGATTGATTCAGTGAGTTACATCACAGGATGGCTCCACCCATTAGTGGGCTTCATGAAAGCTCTCTCCCATTGCCACACTATGGCTCCCGCTGCTCGCTCACCTTGACGTGATGATGTAAATTTGAGCCCTGTCTCAGGATGTGGTAAATGAGCCAGGCAGCCACAAATGTGATGCATCATCAATTATCTCAGCTGTGGAGAGTGAGGAACTTCCTTGTCAATGCATTGAATTACACTTAACTATACAAAGTATGTTTAAGTATATATTTCAGAGTACATATTAAGACATATACAGTAAATGCTGTATATGTTTTTAACTCTATTTACTTTGGCCGTCCATAGGCAATTTTCACCTAGTTTCTACTAGTTTTATTTAAATGTCAATATCTCAAAAAATATTCCCTGCACATCCATGGTTTAAAGTTCAAGTTGAAGAAGAAGCTGTATAATTCAGAAATTTGCAACAGAATACATTTACTTCAGAATAGTCACATACAGTATATATACAGTAAAATAAACATAACATAAATAACCTAATGTATCTAAATATGTTTTTTTTTTTAAACGTACAAAAGCGTGTGTGTTTTTACACGACAACAACAATTAATTTCAGCCCTAAGTGCGATAGATGGTCGCTGTGGAAATGTCGACCGTACAGGACTTTGGCAAAATGTAACAAGATAAACTCTTCAGGGTTAATCAGAAAACAGCTGGAGCTGAATATACTGGTAAGTACTTGGTTTCTTAAACATATTTATACGAGCGATTTTGGACAAAAGAAATTGGTGTCTTTTAAATCGAAAGTGCATCAGGTACTGTATATAGTACAGTAAGCAAGGGAAAACGGCGAATGCTCATTTGTACAACGTTTTTGTCATGGTTTCTGGCAGCCTGCTGTTGTTTATGCGGTCGTTTTGATGACATCAGGGCAATCTATCTGATTTTTCCCGCCTCCGTTTCGGTGTTTGAATCTCGCCCGGCAATTACTCCTTTCACCTGTTTTGGATTTTCTGCCGGTTATAAATCTAGCACGGCCCAGGACATCCGCATTTCCGACGCTTCGATATTGTCTTTGCTATTTGACTATCGGAATCGGTAAGGTAAAGGATAGCGGTCTCTACGTTTCTGGTTGTTACGAAACGTAGGTAGTCCGGTTAAGAGTTAGGGTAAAGATTTATTATTTATTTATTTAGTCTTTTTGTTTCCTTTTCTCTCTTTATCCTTTTATATTCCTCTACCTGTTACCTTTTGTTCAGCTCCTTCGTACCTAGAGCTGTAGGTAACAGGTTCTATTTCTATTTATTTAATTTTGCCCTTGTTACACAGGCTTTCTTTTGTCTCTCTGACATCCAGTTATACGCCTCTTGTGTGAGAGCGTGAGTTTCCTTTGTTGTTTTATTACTCGCTATCGCAGAGTTTGCCCTCTTTTGGGGTTGTTTTGTGTTGGCTTACGCCGGGAGCTTTTGATTCCCCATTGTTTTTGTTTAATTTCTCCCTCTACTGTGGAGCTGTCTGCTTAATGGTGTATTTCTCACTTTCAGATCCCTGGGTTGTGGCGCTTGGTTCTCCGAACCTTACAGCACCCTCCTATATTATTGTACTGCAGTGTAACTGGAGAAGCTGAGGTTTTCGCAAGAGGCTACCCTTTTAAACAATACTGCGTCAAAATTTACGGGGTTTTGTTAAAGTTTATAATTTCAGACAAACATGAATACTGTAATTGAGACAGATACGTCTCAACCACTAGCGGTGAAGTTTATAGAGTTAATATTGCACAATGCAACATATAAAAACATTTGCTCTGCTGATAATATTACTGAAACAAGTTTTAAAAGTATTCATAGTTGATCCATCTTTTAAACACTGTTTTTTTTAAGGTATGACAACAAATTTCTGTTCAAATATAACTGATCTGCTGACTGCTCTGAACAGCTGCTTCCATCCAAACATATACGCATACATGCATTGCACACACACACACACACACACACACACACACACACACACACACACACACCAACACACATGCACACACATGCACACACACACATATGTAGAGACATGCACACATGTTCACTGACATAGGTGCACACATACACACACACACACACACACACGCTCGCACGCACACACACACACACCACACACACACACACACACACCACACACACACACACACACACACACACAGTTTGGATATTGTCCAGCTGAATCCAGCTGTTCAGCTGATTGAAATGGTTTAATTGAGGCTCTGGAGAATAGAGCCAAGCAAATGCGTTTCTTGTACCTCTGCTTGGCTTGATTGGGCAGCAGCTAAACTGCACACTTCTGGTGCGGGTGACGTGTCCTCGGGCTGATTTTCGACCAGAAACATGTCCGTGGGTGTCGCCTGTGTGTCTGATTCCAGTCACCATCCAGATGTGTGTTTGCACCTCATCCATTCACACAGCCTGCACATTTACTGCAGGGATCCTGGGCAGGGGCACCTTGCGCAAGTGTACCATGCCAGTATCCTTACTGGTGGATGGAACATGTGCCCATTCTGGCTGCAAGCCCCAGTCACAATGCCTTACTGGGGGGATGGAACATGTGCCCATCTGGCTGCAAGCCCAGTCACAATGCCTTACTGGGGGATGGAACATGTGCCCATCTGGCTGCAAGCCCCAGTCACAATGCCTTACTGGGGGGATGGAACATGTGCCCATCTGGCTGCAAGCCCAGTCCACAATGCCCTTACCCTGGGGGGATGGAACATGTTGCCCATCCTGGCTGCAAGCACAGTCACAATGCCTTACTGGGGGGATGGAACATGTGCCCATCTGGCTGCAAGCCCAGTCACAATGCCTTACTGGGGGATGGAACATGTGGTCCAATCTGGCTGCAAGCCCAGTCACAATGCCTTACTGGGGGGATGGAACATGTGCCCATCTGGCTGCAAGCCCAGTCACAATGCCTTACTGGGGGGATGGAACATGTGCCCATCTGGCGTGCAAGCCCAGTCACAATGCCCTTACTGGGGGATGGAACATGTGCCCATCTGGTTGGAAGCCCAGTCACAATGCCCCACAAATAGCCATCAGTGTGATAATGTTTCTTTTTATGAAGCTGTGGCAAACTTAAAGCAAAGGTTGTTAATTATCACACCTGTTATTTTATTTATTGATTATATTTATCATATATACAGTATATATATATTTTTTTTCTGGAAGTAGAATTATCACACCTGTTATTTATTTATTGATTATATTTATCATATATACAGTATATATATTTTTTTTTTCTGGAAGTAGTTGGTGCTATCGCATAATTGTTTGAATTATGGTACCACTGGCACTAATGGTTTGTTTGTATGATTAGTGGTAACACAAATCCAATAGGACATCTAATGCACATAGACAAAATAAAGTCCAGTATAAGCACGGCTGTGCATAAAAATAAGTATAATTGTATTCAGGTTAATTCAGGGCAGTGTATTGGTGACATTACCTCACCAGTTGTTTGCTTTGCAGGCACAATTTTATACATTGATTTATGCTATTCACATAACAATCTGTTTATATGGGTAAATATCACATGCAACGATTCAGTGATTATCTGTAAGGGAATTAAAGCTGCAAGCTACTGTTTACAGACCAATTAATAGATTCCAGATTCCAGTTTATGTAGTTAAGATAAATGCAAAGCTTAAAATATTTTTAAATTCTTAATTGCATGGAATGAGAGATTTTATGCTGTTCAAAATGAGACACATTTGCATAGTGAGATCTGGCATCTTTTTTTTCAGATGTGTTTATGTCATATTGTGCATAATTACACCAAGTACTTGATTTTGTTTATGTGTGTCCACTTTAATGAAAGACTCACATAATAAATGTGTAATTAAGATACAGCTTGCTCATCGTGTAAAAAGCAAACCAGATGGTGACCAATGAAATACAGCCTCCAAACCGTATTTGAGAATGGGTGATCAAAATATTACAATTCACGTATTAGTTTAATTTATTTACTGATATGTTTGCTTAATCCATGTCATATGTCGACTGCATCTGTTTATATGCTACATATTTCATAAGTATGTTTTTATTGTCCGCACAACCACAGACAGATACGTGTACACCCTCGCATGAGGACAAAGCCACTTTGAGTAAGCGGTTACAGCTGCCTGCCAGCTCCCTGGCTGCTGGTTCCACTGGACCCTATCCAGAAGAAATAACATGGAGCACCGACCCATTCTGCTCCCAAACAGTCCAATTTTCTGCTGCTTCTGACACAGATGCAATGCAATACTCTTGGAATCTGAGTGCCGCAATCTGCAAGCTGCCACGGAGCCAGAGATCCTGAATGAATGGTACTGGGCGAGACACAGAGAGAGGGGACAGGGCGGAGCCAGAGATCCTGAATGAATGGTACTGGGCGAGACACAGAGAGAGGGGACAGGGCGGAGCCAGAGATCCTGAATGAATGGTACTGGGCGAGACACAGAGAGAGGGGACAGGGCGCGGCGGTTTGTTGTTTGTCATTTACGTATCTCAATACTTTTGAGATTACTGCTGTTGCAAATAAAGCACATTTGAGTTTGAATTTGAATTTCAGAGAGAGGGGGGGAGAGAAAGAGAGAGAGAGAGAGAGAGAGAGAGAGAGAGAGAGAGAGAGAGAGAGAGAGAGATATGCAATGCCGCTGTTCTAGCCAAATTCACCTTTTTCTGATTGCTATCACAGGACAACAGTGGCTTGTACATCTGAGGCTGGGGGAAAAAAAACTGCATTAGAACTAATGCACAACACATTTCTTCACTCTGACAGATAAAGGATGTAGCCTTAGAAACACACGAGATGGGCCAAGATACAATAAAATACAATTCTCTGCTAAATTCAAAACACAAACTATCTAACAAAAAGTGTTGGAGGCAGAGTTGGCTTTGCTGCTAGGACAGATGTATAAAGCAAACAAGAAAGAGGCAAGTTACCCATATTACATATTTCACACTCTCATAAAAAAGTGCATAAAAAGGTACAAATGCTTGTCACTGGGTTGATACCCTATAGATACATAGAAGTGTACCCCTAGCCAACAATACATAATTACTTTGTAGCTTTTTTGTTTGAAAAGGTACTTATTAGTACCCCCAATAGAACATTATTGCACTTTCAGGGTACATTTAGGAAATGTGTCCCTTAAAGAAGAAAAATTTACCTCCGCTGTACCTTTATTTCTGAGTCCATAAATATATACGCATAATTGAAAACCAGCCCAAGCCTTTCTAACTGAGTGACTGGAAAGCTGTGTAGCTCCTGGTGTAGCAGAAGTTCTTCTGTGTCCTTAGAGGGCGAGACAGGCCAATCAGTGAGTCAAGGGACCGTGAGCAAACGGCTGCTTTCTTTACCTCTCTTTCCACCAGCTGCTCATTGGCTGGACTGTTTAAGGGCTTGCAGTGCAAAGTCTCAAACCAGCCATGGTTGCGACAGATCAGTACACAAAGTCAAAACCTTTGGTTTTCTTGAAGTAGCGTAGCGGAGCTCTCTCCTCCCTCTTCACCCACAGTTTAAAGGGGTAATAAACACTAAATCACGTTTTCTGAGTTCCATTTTATAAATCACAGAAGCCCTACAGTAAAAAAAATAAAATAATATAATTAAGTTCTACCACCACATTTTGTGGAAAACAGAGCCATTCACTGCCACCCAAAGGTGAATAGTTTAAGCTATGTTTTGCCTGGTGCCCAGCCCCCATCCGTGATGTAGGACTAGGTTAAAACCTGTTTTGACATAAGCAAGTCAACGCCCCATCTCTGCCCCTCTTCTTGATGGCAGGGTAAGTATTCTGTATTCAAAAGTATTCTGTATTCAAATATCTAATATGGCTGCTCATTTAAAACCGCCTGCAGGAGAAATTAGGCGGGTAGGAGTTGGACGCAGACATATCAGGATTCACCCAGACACCCAATCGCCCCTCATTGATTGGGTGTCTGTATCGCATCATTACTACTCTCACGCAAAATCACATATTTTAAAATTGTGAAGTGGGCGGAGACAGGCCAAAAGCTGGTGTTCCTGTAAGCTTTAAACCCTAATTTCAGTGGCACCGATTGGACCAATGGCCAACAGGGGGAGGTGGGGTGTGTGGAGGGTTAGTCATTCAGACTTGTGGAAACCAACAATAAATCAGGTTTACATGAAGAAAGACAGTATTCCACCCATTTTGCAGTTATATATTTTCAACCAATGTTCTCATTTACCATGGTCATTAATTATTTGCTTACAAAAGAAAGCTGAAAAGATTGGGTTTGGAAGTAAGTAATGGACTTACTGTATATTCCTCAAAACAGGCTGGTTTAATTAACATCACTCTTAATTTCCTATATTTACTTGTTCTATTTTTAAACATACAGTTTGGTTCCCTATGCCCCAGTGTATTTTGATACCATGACAACCACAGCACAATGGAGAGGAGGCGAATCAAAACGACTCTATTTCCACCGGCAGCCAAAACCCTCCATCCTCTGTAGTGAACATAGTGAAGTTGTGCAGAAACAGATCCCCGTGTTTTCAGATGCTATGGGTTCACAGCACTGATCTACATAGCCTCAGCCCAGTGTGAGGAGCCAGGGCTCTATAAACTGCTGGCTGGATCATCCAGGGCGATGCTATCAGGAGCTACAAAACGTTCAATCACTCTTGCCCAGGACATCCGACCACCAGGGGCGCCGACCACTTTGTTGGTCTCTAACAGACCCGTGGTAGGTGATGCGATGTGAGGAAGAGCTGACCACATGACCCTAGGCACATCCCTGCAGACTTTCTGATGCAGACATTTTGAGCAGAAGCATATGAAACAAAGTGTTCCATTCTGCACAGATCACTGCCTGTCCAAAGTGTCCGATGGCTGTCTAGTGACCAAACGGCTCGTATGCAGCTACACAGGCAGGTTCCTACTATGATAAACCTACAACAGTAATAGAGGACAATAGTGATTTATGCTTTTGTCCAAAGCCAAATCACCCACAATATAATGCACAAAAATTGGCCAGAGATCCTCCCTGGGCTGGCAACACGCGGTTTATTGGACCATTCTGGCTGCAGGGCTCACTGCTCAAGCAGGTGAATCTGGCTGTCCAGAGCAGAAGCCCCGGGGAGACCTGTGCATTTTTACTCGCGTACAGCGAAGCCCAAACAGCATCAGGAAGGACACAGTCTCCACTCAGGACTCTTATTATCATAATTCAGTTGACAAGCTCCAGAAATTTACAGTGTTTGCAAAGCCACTGCCAGGCCAAGGGAGAGCCTGAATGCTTGTGACAGAGGAAGCTGGCTGGAATATTAAACCACGGTGGCTGCGTTGTGTTTTTATCAGAGCAGGGATGTAAACTCAGTACACCTCTCATTGGCACTTCTACAGAATGTCGAAGCGGAATACTTTCGGGATTAGCTTTAAAATCGGTTGCTAAAACATGCATAAGTTTGGAATAGAAGCCGTGGAAAGAAAATGTGTCTCCATCTCCATAGAATTGCAAGTTAAAATAGCTCACCGACGCATCCCCTGAAAGTCAATGTGTTTTTCCAGAAGTTAGGCTTGTTTGCAAGATCCGCTTCAAGTTTGTGAAAGTTTCAGGGTCTATTATGAGATAAAAGGAGAAATGGAGAAACAAGGCAGCTCCGCAGATTAAAATTGTGTAGGCAGCAAAAGTCGTAGTCAAGGAATCGTTTCATCAAATATTTACATATTTACCCCCCCACCGCAGCCAGATCTCAGGTCAGAGCTTTCATTTGTGATCAGCTTTGCATATTTCACCATATAGCATTGTATTAAATAAAAAATGTTTGTCTTTTATAATTATAATTATTATAATAATTATTATAATAATAATAATAATAATAATTATTATTATTATTATTATTATATATGCTATTGCTAGGACAGAAGGTAACACAACAATCGACTGAGATGATACAAATTCCACTAACCTTACAATGCAGGCAGGCTACAGCCATGTACAATATGTCACTTTTTTTATTAATCATGTATATAGTGAAAGTACATAGGCATTTGTTTAATTATTTATTTCAATTAAAACGTTAACACACTCTCAATTTCATACAATTCCAAACCCACTCCAATTAGTGGGTACAAACTGTGGCCAGTAATATGCTTTAAATTGGACAGTCTATGCTTCAGAAACTTTAACTGTGATATCTGTAGTTTCACTATTGCTAGTTTTTTCTTTCTGAAAAGTTTGAAAGGAAGTCTTTGAAATGCATCCCCTGATCTTTGATTCTAGTTGTACAAAATGAACAACATTAATGTGCAAATTTGGATACTAATTAGCTAATTAATTCAACTGAAACATTTCATACCTTGTGTTTTGGCAAATACATATGCAAACATGTATAATAGCACCACACATTACCACCTCTATGATACTGTAGATTATAAAATATTATATTATAATTTATTATTTACTAATAAATTAAAAATGTTTTGAGAGCTGTTTTAAATCATAATAGTATGTTATCGTTTCCTGCTTTGAGCCATTATTCAATTCAATACAACCTTATTTATCCCACATGGAGCAACTAAGTTGGATAAAATAGCATAGTTGGAGCAGAAATTAAATACCATAAGATATATCAAACACATGAATACAGCACGATAATAAATCTTACGTATTGTGCACTGGTGCATAACACAACATTATGACAAGACACCCGAATGAGATCCACTACAACCCCAGGAATTATGAGATTGGCGCTTCAGTGCTCCAAATGGTCTCTATGCTACATGTGTCGAATGCTTACATTGCTGCAGCCCGGTTTCATAAGCCAGTTGGACTGAGCTGGTATTGTGCCTGTCCATTGGCTCTGAGCGTTGCGTTCAGCGCGCTCGACCTTGTTCATTAAGACTCTGCCGAACGTGAACAAGGGGTACGAGTGTGCTAAAGTCATCCCCGCCGGGTTTCAGTCAGAAGTCAGGATCGTCCCCCACCCCCGCTCTTCTTCCACTTTCGATTCCTTCGTTGTCTGACAACAAAACTTGCAGCTTGTTTTCTAGGACTCCCAACCCCTGCAAAAAGGTCATTATCTCCCTCAGCATAATAGTCTGCTTTCAGCAGGTAATGAGGCCATTGTGTCTGGCGCGTGACTGTTCCCTGGTCATCACGGAATATGAGGATTGGCATCACTGCCCTTTGTGATGAAAATAATAGAAAAAAATAAATAAATAAATAAATGAACACATACATAAATGGGCTCATGCAGGCTATTTGAGGACAATTATTTTTCTCCACCGACACACTTCGATGGCGCAGCACAACAACAAATTATGCTTCAGTTGTTACATTTATCTGTAAGGCTGCTGTATTGATTGTGGAAATACTTTTGTGTGGGTGGTATTGAATGGAGCGTTGTAAAGTGAAAACCTGTGGCATGGAATTAATACCAGAAAAGCAAGCAATATGATGATGATAACGATGATGGTGGCAATGGTGATAATGATGATGTTGATGATGACGATGCCGAATATGACGATGATGACGATGATGATGATGGCGATGATGATCATGATGATGATGAAATGTAAAATTTTGAGGCCTTCTGAGCTGGATCAGACTGCATAGGTCCTTGCTTCAAACATAGGCTCAGCCTATAGCCTTAGATCACTTTGATTAATCTTTTGCCTGGACCAACATGATTGAGTCTGCAGTAGCAGGGCACAGCTGGCTTTTTTCTGGGAGGGTGGTAGTCAGCCATGTTGTATGTATATATATACTGTATGTATACAAGGGCGCATATGTATATGCAATGGTGTAGTTACCTCTGCATATGTACCTCCTTAGCTTACCAGATTACCAGCTGTGGAGAGAGAGAGCTGTGCCTCTCCTCCAATCAGTTCTAGTACTTTTGCCGTGCTACTTGAGATGATAATTTTACGCAATAAAATAAATGCTGATAATCCTACATTTATCAGAAGATGTCTTTTGGGTTGTTTACTGAATCAAACAATTATGTGCAGAAAGGAATACTGCATGTAACAGCTTGTGTCAGTAAACACAGTTTGTTCCCCTAACTATAATGGGGCGTGACGTGTGAGGAAGGAGGAGCCAAACGCAGCAAGGGGAATCATTAAGCCCTTAGGCCACTAAGGCGGGATACCCGCAGATAAGGGAGGAGACAAGACAAGGAACACAAACACCACTACAGACGCTACTAACCGGCTAACTGTCAAACGCCAAGTAAAGCGTAAGGACAGGGATCAGAACAGCCAGAAATAATAAGCGCCCTGTCTCGGTAACGAGACAAAATAAGAACGGGCGAGTAGCGTAAAGACAAACATAAAACACAAACAAACACTGCAAAATAATACGATATAGTAATAGCGGAGGCGAAAGGAAACAGATCCAACGTTCCCAGGCTATTCTCAAACTCGCAGTCCACACACAAACGTGTCCACAGCATCGCCCAATCTTCCCCACAGGAAGACATGCGCCAAAAGACGAACCAGAACATGAGTCCCAAACAAATTCGTCAAACTCCATGAAAGGAGAAATGCGCCGAAAGGAACGAGCAGGACAGGCAGCACCGGACATTTTACCGGCTAGACCAACGCGAGATTAAACTGAAAATAAATGCCCCTGCCTCTCTAAGAGGAAATGTAACGAGGCGAACAGGAACAGAGATTAACGTTCCCTAGGCGAGATTGATAGGCTCGCAGTCAAATGCAGAAAGCAAAGCGGTAAACACCCGATCTCCCAGGAGAGAGAAACATTTTACAGGTGAGCCGACGGAACACCGTCGTCCCAATAACTACGATCCATATAGACTAACGCAAGCTTAAGATGGAACAACCGCCTTAGCCTCTCAGTAAATAAATATAACGAGGCGAAATGGAACCGAGATTTAACGTTCCATGGCTAGTTTAATAAGTAGCAGTCAAATGCAGAAAGCAAAGCGGTAAACACCCGATCTCCCAGGAGGGAGAAACATTTTACAGGTGAGCCGACGGAGCACCGTCGTCCCATAACTACTATCCAAAAGACTCACGCAAACTTAGATTGGAACAACCGCCCTAGCCTCTCAGTAAAAGAATGTAACGAAGCGAAGGAACAGAGAGCTGAAATTACCATGCTACGCGCAGTCACACAAACATGTCCACAACCTAGCCCAAACTCCACACAAGGAGAAAACACACCCGGAAAACGAACAGAACAATAGTTCCGAAACAAAATCGTCCCGTAGGTAAAAAGGACGGAGGACAGCTGCAACAAAGACCAACGCAAAATAGCACGACAGCCTCTCAATATAAATAAAAACCCTGAGTCACAACAAAGGGGAACGTAGTCCACGAGAAGGAGACAACAGGGAATAAATGTACCGAAGCTACTTACTGGCTCACAGCAACACGGAACCGAGTAGAAGCAAAACGCCAGGTCTCTCAGTAAGAAAACCAAACAGGCGAAAATGGAACAAAGAACTGCTACTCTATACTTCTACGAGCTAATAACTAAGAAGAAGCGAAACGCCTGATCTCCCAATGGGAAGACATGTGCCGAAGGGGGAGCAGAACTACTGTTCTGAACAGAATCGCCCAAAACTCCATACACGGAGAAAACGCACAAATAAAGGCAAAATAGAGCAGAGATTTACGGTCCCAAACTCCTACGAGATAACCAACCACCAAGCCAGCAAGAAATAAGCCCTGCCTCAACTAAGAGACGTTAACAATAGGCGAGTAGCCAAAAACGGTACGAGAACTCACAGCCAACAATACACCACAGTACAAGACAAATAACAATTAATGTCGAAGCCCCGAACGAAGGAAACGGTAGGCTTATATGTCTCTCAGGTAACTACGACATGTGCAAACGCTCAAACAGAAACTCCCCCAACACAGCAGGGCGGAGCAAGCATCTACCAACAGGGCAGCGCCCTCGCGTGGCCACCGAGGAAAACGACCGCATAGGAAAACAGGGTCAAAACCATGACACTAACTGGAATTCTCCCAGTCATACTCTCCTCCTTAACCTTTCCTTAACTCCTTTTTGTTCAACTGAGACATTCGTTGCTACTACAATCAAACTATTAGTGGAAATCACAAACTCTGTGTTTTAACTTTATTGGTAGACAGTTTGTGACGATTTCTGCTGAATACTGAGTTCCTAAGTGTCACTAGTTTTAAGTGTCATTTAACAAGCAACCCCCCACCTAGTCTATACCTACCCATGTGTGACATAGTGGACAATAGCCTCTATGTTTAAGTTCATAAATATATTTATTCATCATATAAAATTTGAATAATGTCATAGCAACGAGATAAACCCAACAATAGCCTGATCGTATGCCAGAAAAGCAGTGAAAAGCCCTGCTCACTCAAATTCAAAATAAACTGTGAAAGTACTGTCTCATTCTACCATGTATTCTACTAGCAATATATGCTACTCAATATGAAATATATATACAATCCTACCATTGGTTTTACACATCGAGATGTTCCTTTCAAAATTCAGTGGTCATTTATTGTCTGGTACAATCAGTTTGAGAAATATACAACATTTTATACCGCTATTACACTATCTGAAACGTCGATGCGTAATACCCCCATGCCCTGTAAGCCTGTCTCATTCATTACATTCGGCTTTTTTATCCAATAGAGTACATTATAAATTAGCAACGGTATATGCCATGTCTTTTTCAATGCTTTTTACAATTTACTACAGCCCAGCGTAACGGCGGTTTTCATTTTAACGGTCTAGTATTACGCAAGCTCTATAGAATACGCTTTAGGTAGGGGAGTTTCCCTTTTCCGATACGTAAGTATTTTTGCGTCTAAAATACCGTTGGTCTCGCTGGCTACATATGTACGTTCGTGTTTCCACTCGAGCACTGTCTTTCCAATATGTTTGATACAGTGGCGTTGCGCAATATTTCGGGGCTCCCCCGCAGGTCGGACCATGGGGCCCCTCCCCTAAATCAATAATAGAGTGACATGGGATAGACATCGCGGCCACTTAAAGATTTTTAAAAAATGTTCATTTTTTCAGGCATCATTGACAAATACAAACAAGTGGCTTTGTATTTTTTGTAACATGAAGGTATTGTATAACATTCGTTATAGCCTATCATTTGAGTTCACACAACGGAACGGTTCACATAACATAACATTCTGTATAAAAGAAAAGTAGCCTACAAAAAACAAACAAACAAAACACATCCTATAGGCTACATAGTAGAGGCTGCAGTCAGGAGACAGGAGTTACAGCTGGTAAGATCTGTCAAATGCAAAAAGTATATAGCCTTGTATTCCTGACTTGGACGAGTACGAGAGTCGGCAGTTATTTTGGTTGCATTACGCTTCAAAACAGGAACGGTTTAGGAAGCAAGCTTGCTAAGCTAACTAGCTAAACGTAAAACATGCCCGTTGTTAGCTGACAAGCTAGGTAGCTATGTGAAGTTTTTGAACTAGTGTACAGTCCGGTTGTAGCAGTGTTTGAATGACGTTGGTTTATTACTAGTATAGGTCAAACCCGATTTCGTGATTTTTCAGAAAACATATTTTGCCAGCTTATTTTTCATGTATATTGTCCTAAATGCTATATATAAATCGCTAGCTTGTCAGAAAAAAGGACGTTTGTTCGCTTTAAAATTATTTTTAAATTAGCCTGTTTCACTTCCGTGTAATCACTCTCGTTGGACGGAAACACATCATCATCTGTGCTGCTTTTAGGATACCGTTATCCTTATTTTTTCAACAACAAGAACCGATATTTTGTGGTATTCGTACAGGAAAACTAATATACTCTACACATTTACTCACATATATTGTTATGGCGTGTTGTATTTAATTAAATATGTACTCCCAAAACGCCATACTTGCCAAACGTCTGTTTCAAACTTGGCGGGTCCGGCGGCTTCAGAATTCCATTGTATTCGCAACAGTAACATTGATTAGCCTACTTAATGCGTCTGGGTCTGAACCATGTTCCTTTTTCATGTTAATTAAAAAAAACACCCATTCGCATTATTAAAATGCTTTATACCATACTGTAGACGAGATTTTGATGAAGATCTACATGTAAAAATGTCGTTGTTCATATGGAGTTTACCGGCGATATGGTCCAGAGAAAAACATAGCAGCTAGCGACTTTAGCTGGCACTGGTTATCAGAATTCTCAGTTTTTGGATTCGGAATCTATAAGGTGCATGTTCCCTTTTCATGTTAATTTAAAAAAAAAACACCCATTCGCAATATTAAAATGCTTTATACCATACTGTAGACGAGATTTTGATGAAGATCTACATGTAAAAATGTCGTTGTTCATCTGGAGTTTACTGACCTAGCCACATCAGAAAACATTTCAAAGCGCCTCTTTGCCAGCATATCTTGGACCAATCGCATTTGAACAATCGGCATGATGTCAAGACAGGGGTTGGCCACAATTTGAATGACACTTCATTTCACTATTACAAAATCCCTTCTGGGGTTATTTCGAATAAGGTGGCGTGCACCTTATTTTTTTGGTGCCATTTTGCTTCTGAAGTGGCTGTAAAATGAGGACGCAGGACGCGCGGCACATGTAACGTTTTCAGGACACCTAAATAGACGAAAGTATCGATACATACCGATCGATTAACACCTAAAACATTTCACAGTGAGTTTTTCTTGTAATAAAATGTGTATTAACGACTTCAATGTGGTTGGATGTTTTATTATGACCCCATTGATTTCGGTACAGCGTTAAGTATAGGCACAAATGTTCGTAAACAGAGTCAAATTAGCATAATAATGTCTGGCTTCTAAAGTAAAAAAATAACATTGTTGAAGTGTAAGTACACTTCTGAAACAAATGAATAGCTTCATCTACTCTCGTTTAGTATATTTCCTTGTTAAATGACATGTTGAAATGAGCCCAGACGTCAATTTTGTTTTTTGTTTTGTGTGTGGAATGCCCATTGTGATTACATTGCGGGCAGAACGTTCGACCTCCCTACAGTATGCGTACTAGTGGAGCTGTATGTGCGAACGTATTCTCTATGTTAATTTTTACCTGAAAAAAAGGAACTGATTAGATTCCAATTCCAATGTAACCTGTAGCCTACTCGTACTGGTTATGGCGAATAAAACTTTATATTATTCTAACCTGTCTCGAAGCGTGAGGCACGGCTAGCTGGCTCAGCTGTAACGGGGCTGCTGGGCTGTCTGTCTGCTGTCTGCCTGGACTCGGAGCTGACGACCGGGGGGTTGCTAGCAGTGGCGGGGTCCGATGGGGAGCTAGCTGGCTCGGCTGTAGCGGGGCTGGGGGCCTGGCTGGGCTGTCTGTCTGCTGTCTGCCTGGACTCGGAGCTGACCGGGGGGTTGCTAGCGGTGGCCGGGCCGGGTGGGGAGCTTACTGCCGATGCATCTGCAGTAACGTTAGAGTCTACCTTTGCTGCCTGCTGGAACAATGATGTTATTTTTGGTAGCTTTGCCCTCTCCTGTTCTGCTTTCGCTCTCATCTTGTTTTTCTGAGCACCGCTTGGGTATTTGCGCTTCATTTTTCATTTTTACCGGCAACGCAACTAATGAACGTTAAATTAGCAATGCTTCCTGCTTTGTTTTGAACGCTGCCCAGCCTGCCAATGAGCATTAGTTATCAGCCGGCTAGCCCTATCGCAGGTGAGCAAATAATTATACACATGACGGGGTGCCTAGCAACATAGAAGGGAAGGGGCCCCGCCCTCTGCGCCCTGTTCCCGTTACGAAATCTAAGAGGATAGCCTACAGAAAAAAAATCTAGTGGGGGTGGGGCCTCCTAAGCTCCGGGGCTCCCCCGCACCGCGGGGGGTGCGGGGGCCTCCGCTACGCCACTGGTTTGATAGCCCTATTGTTATTTTCGCATTTTGAGTGCATTTCACATACTGTAGTGGAATCGTTAAATGTATTTTTAATGTAGGCTACCGATGTTCATTGAAGATAGAACAGCATTTTGCAGACGGTGGAATACTATTTTATGTTCATGTTATCGTACATAATATAGGCTATGGCGTATATACTTGTCTCTTAGGGCATGACAAATGCTCATTCCAATTTACTGTGCGCTGATATGTGGTCGATTAAGGTAAAAAATTCCTTGGAGTCATTATGAATAGGAAAATTAAAAAAAATTAAATAATACAGAAAAATGCAATCCCAGGCCAAAAGTATACATACTGTAGAGTACAGGGACAAGTGATGTTTTATTGAGGTACAAGAGTGAATGATTAGGCAACATATTTAGGTGTAGCACTGTGATATCAATGTTTTTTTTATCTTTAGCCATCAGAAGGAGCAAATGTATATGGTTTGTAATGGACAAAACTAATTTATTCATTTTATGACATGTTTTGCATAGGGGTTTTGGACCCATAGATATCTACCCCCCTATACTGATGAAAATATAGTAATTCCCACTTGAAAATTATGCAAAAGTGAGTTTTATGAGCCAAAACCGTTAATTTGTAGTTAAATATATCTTTTTTTAAATTTATTTAGAGCAGTGCACAATTTAGCCATTTGGATAGATTTGGAGACACTAATGGACAACAAGGTACACTGCTATATTTTGCATCATAGACCTTTAGTAGTTCTGCATATCATCCTCAGATTTTGCAAAACTTGTGGACATGGAGTTTATGATCCAGGAAATGTATATATATTCCCAATTTCACTTATGTAGCTCTCAGCAAAATAAAAAATAAAAATACATTTTTTTTTCTCCAAAGTTTCTTTGCATTTGTGGCACTTTATTTTGACTTAAATTATGAAAATAAACAAATCTAAGTTTGTATTGTAACTAGTACACCTGTCTTCTTTCATTTAACCCATTTACCAAGTTTATGTGATGCTCACACCTGGAGTTATAAAGCCTTAAACAGAGCACCCCCTAAATAGGTGAAATTTGCCATCTGCGCCAAGGGGTTAACTGTCCGTTGTTCCACTGCGGGACATCGCTTTTTGCGGACTGCTGATCAGTTCTCTTCTCTCCTCCCACTCCTTTCTCCTCTGCTCTCCACCCTCCACCCCGGAAATTACACCCCATCACCCGTGAAAATGAACACACTGACCTGCCATTGCCAGCTTCTAGCTCTGTTCCCATCCCCTCTGCTTGAACTCCCCACCCCTCCAATGGTAACGTTTAT
>CM056376.1:109345075-109525075 GCA_029718625.1 Synaphobranchus kaupii | reverse complement strand
TTATCATTATTATTATTACTGAGTAATTACATGGTTTACCAATTGATTTTTATAGTTCAAGCGTGTCGCCATTTATTCAAGTCAAGTCAATTATTTTGTAAAGATCTTACTCCTAAGTCAATACTCTATATACAATATATTCACTATTTATTTATATTCATTTAGAAAAATAGGCAAGTCGTTAAAGCCTGTGCGGAGATTGACATCAATTCTGAAATGAATTCCATAAATACACTCACTCAGCTGTGAGAGTTTATATAAATTTTGAATTGGTGAAAAAGGTGAAATCTATACTATTCTAAATATTATTTATTTATAGACATAAATAAATAAAACAAACACATCACATGACAAAAGGACCACTGACCTAAATCCCCAGTGTTGACTGCAATTGATGCTATGTAGAGTGCCAGGTCTCTCCCAATCGATATGTCTGACATGCAATCTTGTGAACTTGCACTCTTTCTCAACTACTGCAAGACTGACGCACCGTTCAAAGTAACGCTTGCAGTACACACTGGCAAAATCATAGGGACTGGAGAGACTCCCTGAGAGCAAATACTTAAACCAGTGATGTGTCCTTGAATCTGTGTGTGCTTGTGTGTGTATGTGTATTCACTGTACAAAGAAAAATAGTTAATTTTACAGGGTTGACAGAACTTTACCATACACTTTATAAAATATCAGTGAATTTTATGGTAAAAGTCTGTAAAATAGTGAAGGTACAACATTGTGAACAGCTGAAATGTAAATACTTGCAATTGTCATGGTTTATGACCCTTTTTTTGAGCTTTCAGGTTGAATTCCTTTTTTGTGTGCTCGTTTCTGTCACCGCTTTCTGGTCTTCCTTTGTTTGTTTGTTGCCTAGATCTTTTGCATTTTTCTGTCTCTTTCTCCGCTCTCTGTCTGCTGTCATCCGTGAAAGCGAGAGGAGTCTTTGTTTGTGTGTATTTGTATGGTAGTTTCTTACTAAGAGACAGGGCGTTTTATCATACTGACTTTAGGGCTTTTTTTATTCTTAGAGGCAGGGCGTGTATTTTCTATTGAGCTTGTGTTAGTCTGTTAGCCGGTAATTCCGATGTAGCTGTCCTGTTCGTCCATCAGTACTTGTCTCGGTACATGGAGTTTTTGGCGATTTTGTTCAGACAGTAGTTCTGTTCGTCCTTCGGTACCTGTCTCCGTACATGGAGTTTTTGGTGATTTTGTTCGGAACTGTAGTTCTGTTCGCCCTTCAGTACATGTCTTCCCATAGGGAGACTGGACGATTTTGTGGACGTTTGTGTGTGACTGCGAGTCTCTGAAAGTAGCCTTGGAACGTTAGTTTTCTGTTCCTTTTTGCCTCGTTACATTCCCATTTATTGAGAGGCTAGGGTGTGTATTTTCTTCTAAGCTTGTGTTGGTCATTTTTGCTAGTAAAGTTATGGGACGACGGTGCTCCGTTGGCTCGCCTGTAAAATGTTTCTCTCTCCTGGGAGATTGGCCGTTTACCCCTTTACATTTTCTGGAGTAATGCGGGACTTGCCTATGTGGATGTAGTTATACGGACTCTTCCCCTCCTGGCGTATGTGCCTATGTGCATGTAGTTATCCGGACTCCTCTCTCTTGGCTCTTGTCTGTTCCTGCTTCCTAGTTTTTGCACGTGACTGCGAGCCTGTGAAAGTAGCCATGGAATGTTATATCTGTTCCTTCCTCTCGTTACATTCCTCTTTACCGAGAGGCAGAGCGCTTATTCTCATCTAATCTTGCGTTAGTCATGGAGCCGAACAGCTGTTCTGTTCGTCCTTCAGTACCTGTCTTCCTATTGGAGAAGTGGGCGATTTCGTTCGGAACTGTTACACAGTGGGAGGGGGTCACTGTTACACAGTGGGAGATGTTCAACTAATTCTCTGTCCCTGGGCTATTACATTACATTACATTCATTTAGCAGACACTTTTATCCAGTAAGTGCATACAAAGACATCATCAAGATCACTACAGAACAGACAAGACAAAGCACATGCTTCCCATCATGTAGCAGCTATCCCTAGTAATGAACATTGGGCTCTGCCGTGGTGATACACTGCTAGGCTTTGCCCACAGTTAACACTGGCATGGCTCAGATTCGATAACAAACTGTGGGGTCCATCCACATACTGGAACAGAGTCTTAACAGGTTGAGCAACATGGTAGCCCTCTGTTACGGGTCCTATTTTATGCCTGTTTTATCAATATAAACACAGTAACTGCAAGTTGGCAGCTTTTCACTAGCTGATCACCCAAAACAAGGTGTTTGAATTTTAATCATGCTGTGTTATGAACATCCGAGTGCTAAATTATATTTTGTAAATTGATTTTAAAACTGTATCATTTTCTGTTGCCAATATGCATTGGAGATATGACATAAAACAAACGTTTGCAGAGAAGGATCATTATTTATTTGGGCAAGATTGGGTTATGAAATGAACTATCAGGGATAGCTCGGAAACATATTCATAGTGCAGAGCTATTTTTCTCATAATTAGCTATCACGTAGACAGAGACCAAACCTGTAGTGCTGGGGTGTTGAGAATATTTCAATGCTACATTGCCCTGCATGTGCACCAGATGTTATTTTTATTACACCATTATGGAAATGTGGAAAGTGTCACTTTGATATTAGCCAGGGCTGCCTTGAAAAAAAGAAGAAAAAAAAAAACAATTATATCTCAGTGGGACTCACCTAGATACTTTAAGAATAAATAACAAATAAATAAATAAATACACATGTGACACCATTGTCTGTCATTGTCATTGCTTCAGCTTGTTACCAGGCTTGTTTTGTTTTACACTGCATTCATTTCCATTAAAACACCAACAAACAAACAAAAAAAACAGATTGACCTTTTTTATGTGAACTATGATTTTGAGTTTTTGCCCATAAAACAGGGCCAGAAAAGTGTTGTATGTGTTGGAACAGCTGGTTTAATAACACTACTACGTACATCCAGGTGAAATATTTCACATTGTTACGTCCAGTCAGACACTATATCCAGAGATTAACCTCATGTGACCTTCGAAGCGGCGGTGATTTGGTCCACAGTGTCTTAAGTCCTCATCTTTAAAGTAATTATTCTCTTGAGGAGCACAGCTTTCATGTCACACAGATCTATGCGATATCATTGAAATACACCTCAGAATTCATTTTGCTCTTGGAATGCCAGAGGTGTTCTGAAATGTACATGTAATATTAAGAAGTTACATGTTATACCCTGTTTCATTAAAACAAGAGTAGTGGTGATTGACAGGGTACTACTTAATGTCCCTGAAATGGTACATTATGTGAACATATGAATGTAGTATTAAATCAACTACTGACTGTTTAAGGTTACATCGTTTAGCATGTTGATATGCTTTTAGTTAATTTGTTTTTCCTTGTCATCACATTCACTGTACATTCAAATGTGTTTTGTTTAACACTGCTTGATTGATTGATTGATTAACTTATTTTTATCCATTCAAATTATGTTATAAGCATTTGCATATCTTCTGTTTCTCTTCTTATACATATTGATGGGGGACCAATCAGGAGCACCTGCATTAACAGCATGTTTGCTACCATATAGATAAATCAAAACAAATTAAAGTAAAAAAAAAAAGACTGGGAAGTTCAAAAAACACCTGTTTGGAACATTCCACAGGTAAACAGGTGATGCTATCATCACTGGGTATAAAAGGATATCAAACAACTCTTGATATCTTTATTTCAGGTACTCTTACAAGCAATATAACCTCTCTGCATTTGAATGGATCTCTATGGGAATTGGGCGGTGGGACCAGATCATATGTGTCAAACTCAAGGCCCGCGGGCCCGTATACGGCCCTTCGCGTTCTTTCACCTGGCCCGCTTAAATTTATTCTAAATACATATGATTTGGCCCGGAATAACAAAATGATGTTAAATTATGATTTAACTTAAAATCCCATCATGCAGTGTGATAATACCGTCCATAGATAGAACCTCTATGGTGGCGTCACCGTGGATCGCGCGAATCTCAAGCACGAGCTGATATCTAGGGCTTTCGTTTCCAATGTAATGGTAGCTAGATCTATGCTAACGTTAGGCCTACTGTTTAGCTTGCTAATGGACAAATAATGGCAAAGAAAAGGAAAGTCGACAGTGAAGGGAGAGTGTTTCAGGAGAGGTGGGAGACAGAGTAGCCTACTTGTTTGTGGAGCATCGAGAAAAGCCTATGTGTCTTATCTGTAAATAAATACTGGCAGTGCCAAAGGAATTTGACGTACGTCGCCATTATGAGACAAAACACAAAGCCAAATACGGGGAACTGAGTCACAAAGAGAAGCACCAAAAAGCAGGTGAATTAAAGAAAGCCCTTGAATTACAGCAGAATATGTTTACAGTGGCCAAAATACAGCGTGATGCTGCTGTAAAGGCGAGTTTTATTGTGTGCCAAGAAATCGCGAAATAGTCTTGGTCTTTTTCGGAAGGTTCTTTTTTAGGTTTGCGATGTAGTCTGTCCGGGGAATAAACAATACTGACAGTTAATTTCATCAGGGCTATGGGTTTGAACCATCGCCAATTATTCCAAGCATTCTTGCAAGAACTTAACGCTGATCACAAAGACGTACCTTATCATTCTGAGTCAGAGTGCAGTGCTGAAGAGATTTTTTGAGCTTCGTGGAGAAATCGCCCTGTTCATGCAAAATAAGGGAAAGGAGATAACGGAGCTCTCCGATGAGCAATGGCTTTGCGATCTTGGCTTTTTATGTGACGTAACCGAGCATCTCCAGCGCACTGAATATGAAACTGCAAGTCATTACAGAGGTGTACGACGCTGTGAAAGCTTTTCAACTGAAATTGCGACTATGAGAGACTCAGCTACAACAGGGACATTTTGCCCATTTTCCGACTTGTCAAAAAATCTCCGACTCACTCACAAGCGCAACATTTCCAAGGGCTGGATTTGCTGCAAAACTGAACATACTGCGTGTTGAGTTTTAACGGCGCATCGCTGACTTTTAAACACAGCAGTTCACCTTTGAGCTTTTTGCCAATCCATTTGCCGTCAATGTGGACATGGCATCAAACAATATTCAGATGGAGCTGATTGAGCTTCAATGTAACAGCACTCTGAAGGCCAAATTCGATTCTGTTGGTGTGCCCGAGTTTTACACTTTCCTCCCAGCCGCAATGCCATAGCTCCGCCTTCAGATTGCCCGGGTACTTTCAATGTATCTGTGCGAACAGCTGTTTTCACTTATGAAGATCAACAAAAGTAAACACGGATCACGCCTGACTGACGTTCATCTCCAGTCCACATTGAGGATCGCTTCAGCACAAGACATCAGTCCAAACATCGATGAACTTACTCTGCGCAAACGGTGCCAGGTCTCCTTTGAGAAATAGGTAGGGTATGAACTGAGGCTGTCACAATAAGCCACTCACTGCCCTTATAAAACACCATGGAAAATATAAACTTTTTTAATATATATATTTTTTATTACAACACACAAAAGAACAATATAAACAAAAGACACTCAATTAACTTAAGTCCTTTGCTGTAAAGTTCAAAATAAACTACAATTAATGCAATAGAATGGTGTATGGTTGTTTTTTGTTACTTTACCATTATTTAGTCTATTTGGTTGGGGGAGTTTTTTCTAATTATTATTATGTGGCCCACGAGTAAGATACAAAATTACAATTTGGCCCTTGGTCAAATTGAGTTTGACACCCCTGGACTAGATTACGTAAACTGTAAATTACACGGGAATAATATGGAACCCATGGTTGGCTAAATGGCTGTAAGTCATCAAGGGTCTGCGGTATCAACAAGCCTCATACCATCACTCTGCTGCCAGATTTGCAGTAGATATAGATGGATCACTAGAAGGGTTGTTTCTCCTGACTTATTGTTCCATAGAGTTCAATAGGAAAATGAGTCAGGAGAAACAACCCTTAAAGTGATCCATCCATCTCTACTGCATATCTGGCAGCAGAGTGATGGTTTGAGACTCATGTCATACACCAGACGCTTGATGACTTACATTTAGTCAACCATGGGTTCCATACTATCAAGAGTCTTTTGATATCCTTTTATACCTAGTCATGATAGCATCACCTGTTTACCTGTGGAATGTTCCAAACAGGTGTTTTTTTTAACTTCCCAGTCTTTTTTTTTGCCCCTGTCCCAACTTTTTTGGAATGTGTTGCAGGCATCAAATTCTGAATTAGCGTATATTTACAAAAATCTATAAAGTTTATAGGATAAAACATTAAATATATTTTCTTTGTACTGTTTTCAATTAAATATATGTAAAATAGAATTTACAAATCACTGCATTCTGCTTTTATATGCATTTAACATACTGTCCCAACTTTTTTGGAATTGGGGTTTGTACATATACTCCCTGGCAAAGTGTCTCAAATGGTGTTCCACAGAAAATCTGATTTTATCAAAATGATTTACATACTTGCTGTTAGAGTTTTCTCAACACATTACATACTCGTTGAACATTCTTGAAATTAATAATTACCTACCATGGTAACAAGGGTCTTAGCTTAAACATTTCATATTCATCATGCATATCATAGATGCACATGATATCCTGCTACTGTAGTTAAGATTGTGCATATTTATTTATGCATGTATCTTGCATAAAAAAGTCGTAATTTCCCATAAGCAGTACTTTAAAAAAAATGTAATTTATTATGTAAAACATGTGTAATTAATTATTTTATTGCAGTGATGGGTTGTCTTAAAGAGCCACAGGGCATATTGTGCCATAAGAATCTCAAGTTAAAGACCCTTTCTGTAGATTTTGACATTTCTTTGGTGCTTCGTAAAGTGAATCCCAGCTCTGATGTGGCCTTGTTGTTTAGCATTGTTTGAAAGACGCAATCCGCAGAACAGCGACGCTCAAACTGCTTTCAAAAGGAGACGGTAAATCGCCTTGATGTGGTTTTAATATTATGGTTGGCGGACATTATTGATGCCAGGACCCTGATGGCTCCCTTGCCCACAGCCTCTCATTCTCCATGTCTCAGCCTGTTGCCTCTCGCACCTTCCCTGGTCCAAACAGCCCGTTTCTCACAAATGGGCCGGGAAAGGCAAGGCGTTTCCTGAACTGGAACTTCTGAAAGGATGGTTTTGAGGCACCGAAGGGTGCAATCTACTTACCTCATGAGTTCAAAGTCAAAATCAAGGGCGCCAGTGGCCGGCAGTGTCGTATAAGGAACTGGACTTCGATTCCCAGGTAGGACACTAAAACTGCAGTCTATTTTGTCCTGGTCTCACATACATGATAATCGTTATTGTGTTTGAATGAGTGTGATGGTACTAAAGATCACTGCTTCAAAGGTGTGTCTGAATTGTAACTTGTACCACATTGCTCTGTTCTTCATCTCAGTACTGTAGCTCCTAAGAAAATGGCTGCATACATACTTTACAGACCAAGTGTATGTAAAATGGTACGGGTACCTGTTGCAGTTGCCATGGATACAGAAGAACAAATGTTTGTAATGAAGCGACAACAATTTGTAATTATAGACGCCATTATCGGAACAGAAGGTCCGTATGTTCGGGATTTAATTTTCTTTTTCCATTTCATTTTCTCTGGACTCTGAAAATGTCTAAGTCCATTTACTACATTTTGTACATTCTAATTAAGACATTATTTAATTAAATTTATTCCAGGACCATCTATGATGTGGAGAGACCTTGGATCCCCAGGGGAGAATTAATTAATTTTGGATTCTGCTTTCTTAAAATGAAACATTGCACTTTGTAACCTGCATTATTGCAATTGTTATATTGCGAAATAAATGGAAAAAACATCTGCTTTAAAACGTGTAATTTCTGAAGCGTTGAAGTGTTGTGCAACAACAGCGGAATGGTAGCAGGTGCAAAGTTGTACAGGAAGATTTACCCTCTGGGAACACTAACCAATTAACAGCATCTCTCAGGACTTCACCCTTCTCCAGCAGCAGTGGACTGACCAGTGTGACTCAACAGGTTTATTAACCTGCCAAAGTAGCACTGGCATCCGGAGCATAAGGAATGGCAGTGTAGGGAATTGGCCTTGTAACCAAAAGGTTGCAGGATTGATTCCCAGGTAGAACAATGATGTTGTACCCAAATAAAAAGGGTTATAAAAAATTCACCTTTTGGTGATTTAGCTTAATCTCACACTGAAAAAAAAAGAGAAAAATCCAACCTTTAATTGAAGTAAATTTATTCTGAGAAAAAAAAATCCCTCATCAAGAAATACATTTTTTTAACAAAACCACTGGTGTGACAATTATTGGCACCCCTACAAATTATTATGAATGTAATTGAAGCATTTTTTCCATTTATATTTTACTTTTTAAAGTTGATCAGAGTGTTTAGGAACTTTCAAGCAGTAATCCATTACTTTCTGTTTCACTAGGGTATGAATTTGAGGTGACACAGAGGCCATATTCATACATCAACATGGGAAAGATATGAAAACACACAAATCAAATGAGGGAAAAGTGTGTTGAGCTTCATAAGTCAGGGAATGGCTATAAAAAATAGCTACTCACCTGAAAATGCCCATATCTAAAAAAAAAGTTCAAAGCAACTGGAAACACGCCTGGAAGAGGACCCAAGTTTATGTTTCCCCAACGCACAGTGAGGAGGATGGTAAGAGAGGCAAAAAAAATCCCCAAGGATCACTGTTGGAGATTTACAGAGGAAAGTAACATCTTGGGGTCATCAAGTCTCCAAAACTACCATGTCACGCATGCCAGAAAAAAAGCCTTTCCTGTTATTTCACCACAAACGTAAGAACCTGGAGTTTGCTAAATGCTACTGGAACTTTGACTGGAACCGTGTTCTATGGTCAGATGAAACGCAAATTGAGCTTTTCGGCAACCAACACTCAAGGTGGGTTTGGCGTAAAAAGAAGGATGGCTATACCGAAAATAACCTGATCCCCATTGTTAAGTATGTGATGTTGTGGGGCTGTTTTTCCTCCAAAGGCCCTGGGAACGTTGTTAGGGTACATGGCATCATGAACTCCATGAAATACCAGGAAATTTTTAATCTGAATCTGGCTGGCTCTGCCAAAAAACTAAAACTGGGTCGTCGTTGGATCTTTCAGCAGGACAATGATCCAAAACATACATCCAAATCAACACAAAAATGGTTAACTGAGCACAAAATCAAGCTTCTACTATGACCATCTCAGTCCCCTGACCTAAACCCCATTGAAAACCTGTGGAGAGGAGAGTGCACAAGAGAGGACCTAGGACTCTGGATGATCTGGAGTGATTCTGTAAGAGGTATGGTCTCAGATTCCTTGCTCTGTATTCTCCAAACTTATTAGATGTTACAGAAGAAGACTCAGTGCTGATTTATTGGCAAAGGGAAGTATTAAATGCAGGGGTGCCAGTAATTGTGTCAATTAAAGGTTCGATGTATTCTCATTTTTTCAGTGAGAGATTACGCTAATTCACCAAACGGTGAATTAGTTTATAAACCTTTTACTCATCTTTACCATGGGTGCCAATAATTGTGGAGGGCACTGTATATATATATATATACACATTTTTAATATAGCAGTAATACAGCATTGTCTTATGCCATATTCACATAACTGTAATTGGCTATGATGATGCGATGGTGTTTCAGTGTAAATTAACCTGCTTTATTTTAAATGCGTGTGGAGCCTAACTGTTCACTTATGCATTAAAAAAACATAACAATGCAAAATTATGTACTTTACTGGAAATATCTGGAAATATTTATAGTTTGGCCTGCGGGTCGCTGCTGAAATTCTGGTTTGGCCTAATAGGCTCAAAATGTAATCTCTAACTTTCAGCTCTGTAAAAACTAACTAAAATAAATAAATAAATGCATAAATGACAAAATAAATAAATAAGTACATTTAGATTTATTCACAGATTATGGTGTAGAGAAGCTACGTAAAAATAGCTGTAAGTGGGGCATTAGGCAGTCATTTGTAGCAACAAAGGTTTTATAACCTTCGGTAGTGTCAAATATGCACGTGATTGCAACACATGATTAAAACAGTAATGTTGCAGGTAAGGTAGTCTAATTTTAAGAAATTCTGCAGAAACCCCCTTGTACTATTTATTTTGCTCGCTAAACCACTTTTTTATACATTTATAAAACTACCACCCACCATCAGCCTCTTGTATCAGCTGTTTTCTGCTTTCCTCCCCAAACGCCTTTCTTCACTCTGTTTTATTATTATTATTTTATTCTGTTATTGACGACCAAAGAGGGATGCACAGCCTATTTCTGAAGGTCAACTGATCTACAGACCGCAAATCCCACACCCCAAGTTAAGAGGCATCACGTTTCAAATATATTTCAAAAAAACTTTATACGTTCAGTAATTCTCAACAAAACTCAATTGTCAATAGAACACAATTTGTTCGAGAATGATTTTTATTAAAAATGAATAACACTTTTTGGGTATTGCTGGCTTTTATCCTACAATGTGGGACTTCATTTAATGAAAGGCAAGATACAATATGTCATATCTGACAGTTCAAAGACATGGATCAATAACAGGTGAAAAAAAATAATAAAGCCACAAAAGTACTGGAAAATATCTTCGCTAGAACCTGCACAGAAGAAAGTGTGTGGACAAACTAGTGCCCTAGCAACAAAACCAGTGAAATAAATCCAATCAGTTTTAAATGTCAACAATCTTACTCAACTACTCCAAATAAATAAATAAATAAATCAAGCACATGCTTCTCTGATGCAGCTGCCATATGAGCATTAACACATAGCATTGCTGATGCTGACTTGATAAGCATAAACAAGAATTATACTATCAGAAATGTGAAATTAAATAAAATAATAAGCTGTCTCCATATAAATTGATACCATCAGAGGATTTCAGATGTAAAGACGTCAAACTCTTTATGCTTGCCATTCAAGGGTCAACATTAAAGACCAATGAACTGACACTTATTTTGATTCTGCTCTCTCTCTCTCTCTCTCTCTCTCTCTCTCTCTCTCTCTCTCTCTCTCTCTCTCTTTCTCTCTCTCTGTATCTCTCTCTCTCTCTCACACACACACACACACACACACACACACACACACACACACACACACACACACACACACACACACAGTAGAACTGCATTGCAGTATGTACAATGTGGAGTTTAATGGGTGTAAATGTACTGATGTACAATTTTAGTACAGTATATTTGTAGTATTTATCTGGGTTACCCATCAGCCCACAGGGCCGTTCCATTGTGTACTACATTTTGTGGTTTCCCTCTTCTGCCTGACAGGCTTCAAATAAATATGCACGAGAGGAAGGCACTAAATGTGAAATGTAAGATACTGTGCACATAATTTAGCTGTGGTATGTACGGTGGTGATGAATGGTGAGCTTTTTCTCCAACAGTCAATATTTACGCTAGAGACAGTGGTCAGCATCCGTCTTCCTCTTTCTGGTAAGAGCCGTGTAAATTAATTTCCTTGGGGAAATTAGCCGCTGATCCTTCCCAATATAAATTCTCCATATAGTGAATTGAATTACCTAGTACACATCAGTATTTACTGAGAAATATATATTTTATGGTTCTGCCAATTATAATATATTTTAAAATTATGGAATGAGTTCTTTTAAAAGAGGCCTTTGCATGAACAATTTACAACCAGCTTAGCCATCATTTTGAGAAATGGGCCTGGCATTTTAATTCCATGTGCATTTTAAACAACACATTTTATTCAGATTCAATAAAAGTCCTTTAAGAATGGCAAAGAAATCAATCTGAAGTGTCCTCAAGACAAAATACAAAACAACAGAGAGTGCTCTCTATAAAATGATGGCGATGTTTAAAAATCGTATATTATTTTCCTGTTCCCATGAGGGAAGAGGGATGGATTTTGAAATGCTGACAACAGATGAACACTTTTCATAAAATAGATGAGGGTGCTTGTTACACTCCAAAGCCATTCAGCAGTTTACTTTAATAAAATAACTACAGCCATACAAGAAAACAATGCAAAACAAAGAGATAATAACAGCACAAATCCAAAATCATATTATGCATTCTTGTGTCCAGTGAACGTGCCTCGTCTTGCCCCATCCCTAAAGTGTTCATTTGTAATGTTGTCATTAGAGTGCTGCTCACTGGCCAGAAGAAATAGACTGATTAATTGGTCTATTTTGTTGTTTGTTGAGAAATTGAGAACGGAGCAGTCAGCTACATGTCCCCAAAGACGTTTACTACAGGTCCAGTGGCCCAGGGCCCAATGCTGCATTTCCTTTGTGGTGACAGGCCCCTACACACAATTAGACACAGTTATGACAGGGCTCTAACTGAACCTGGCATCGACCTTGCTGTCTCACAGTTGGCATGGCAAAATTGCAAGATTCTCTAATTAAACAGCTCTAAACCCAAGGCTCCCTCATGAATTTTTGTATGTATATTTATTTATTTACTTATTGTTTACCGACTGTTAAGTTTATCTTATGTTTTTATCTTCCTTTTCTCTATTTGTTGAGAAAGCCCAATATTTTAGGCAAGGTATATCTCCTTGTACAGTTTGTGTTTATTTTCCAGTTTGGCATTGCAGTTGCATAATAATGTAAGTTATGTAAAGAACCTTGTTTGCTAGAACCTATTTGTTTACTTTTATTGTGAGAAAGTGTAATCAACCACAAAACCTTTAGATCAAAGGAAGAACAATGTGTTTCAGATGTCCTTCATAAGGTTCTCCCACCATGGAGTTTGCCAGTTTCAATCCTCATGCTTGTCCCAAGTTTTTCTCTTTTTAACTTTCTGCAGTTCTTTGTGTGAACTTGTGAAGTCAAAACTGGGTCATTCCTGCTGGCACATGTCCTTCTTCTGTTTACAGACCATAATAAGGGTATTGTGTTTCAATCAAATTACAGTAATTAAGTTATACAGTGATCTTGATCAGTAAAATGCAAATCATTTAATTAAATTATAGTTTTCATAATTCACCCCTGTGCAAAATATTATGTTCTACCAGAGTACAGCAATAGAGGGCATTTATTGTTTTAGAATGCCTTGTGGCCACTCTGGATACAGCATATCAGCATATATAACTGAATGCTGTGAATATCAGCAGGTTTAACCCTCGTGTTGTCCTCGGGTTTAACAGCAGCCAAAACCCCCTAAATATTTTTTTTTCATGAAAATTCGATGAGCTCTCCTAGAGTGACCCTATGATTAGAAACATTTCCATATTTAATATTCTTATAAAAGCTGTACACCATTAGGGTACAAAGATTGTCCTCAGGTCTTTTTTGACCCTGCACTTAAAAATCAATTACAGACACATTCACATGCATACACAAACACACCACACACACACAAACACCATACACGCGCACATAACACACACCATACACACACACTCAAACTCACACACAGACACCATACACACACGCACAGATACACCATACACACACACAAACACACCCACGCACACACACACACACACACCCACGCGCACACGCACACACACACACACACACACACACACACACACACACACACACACCATACACACACACACACCACACACACACACATATACCACACACACAGAGTGAGAAAGGGAGATTGTGTGTGCTTATGTTTGAACTCAGACAAAACAACTTTATTGTGCATGTACAGCATTGCCCTCCTCCCATCCCTGACACTACATCTCTGGCAAAATAACGTCAATAATTCTTGTGAGAATAAATTGTTTTCTATCAAGAAATCAGTCAGGGGTGGAGTCATAATGTTATAAAGGTGCTGTACCTGCCAGTACCCTCATTTCTCTCTGGGCTGCAGCCGGGGGGGTGGCAAAAGGAGGTGCCATTTCTGCCTCCCAAAGAAGGACTGTGAAACAAACACAGCATGCTGCAAGTGCGAGAAATACATGTGCAAAGCCCATGCTTGCAGACTTGCATACTGAGATTCCTGTGCTAAATAAGAGAAATACATGTGCAAAGCCCATGCTTGCAGACTTGCATACTGAGATTCCTGTGCTAAATAAGAGAAATATATGTGCAAAGCCCATGCTTGCCGACTTGCATACTGAGATTCCTGTGCTAAATAAGAGAAATACATGTGCAAAGCCCATGCTTGCAGACTTGCATACTGAGATTCCTGTGCTAAATAAGAGAAATACCCAGCCTTGTGCTTGGTGCTTGGTGCTCAAATGCTTCCTAAAATTAAAGTGCAAGAACATTATTGCTAGGTTTCCTTTCAGTAAAATGTATCAAAATATTTGTGGTTGTCATGTGCTAATTTCTGAGGCTATTGATGTGCTATATATTGTTGAAAAAAATAATGCAATCAATTTTGTATACGTAGGTAGTACTTCTATCCATTAAATAATAATAATAATAATAATAATAATAATAAAAAAATCTATTACAGCGAAAACATTTATTATGACGTTTGATTGATGTTTTGTAAATAAACAAACAAATGGTGTACACTGAATAAATACAATTTCTCTGCACTGTGAAGTAAAGAAAACACAGTTATTTACTGAGTTGTTCATGAGTGACAAGTTGTTTCTTCAGCATTTTTGACCCTGAGGACATGGGGGGGATACAGAATATGAAGACGTCACAAGGGTTAAACTCAGTGCACAGGTGGATATCCTAATCGTCAAAGATAACATTTCTCCACACCGTAGACACTTCCTACTGCATACACTTCCTACTGCACGTCTTGAGTTCATGTAATGAAGCATTAGGGTTATTTACAACATAACCTTTTTATTCTCATAAGGGTTCACTCTCACTCTCCGTATTTTCACTTGCAATTGAAGCTCTGTGTCACAGAAAATGCATGCATAGGTGTATTGCATGCATGAAATGGTTTATATTCTTACCAGGCAAGCTTAACCTGATTTGATTTACATATATAATTAAAATAAAGGTGCTTTATAAAATAAAGGTGCACATTTAGTGGTAGTAGTGCAGGTAAGTTTCATGATTCATGGTTCATGCACAGCATCTGAGAGTATTGCTGATGCCCTGTTAGAGGACATTGTTAAAGGCCCCACAAAACGGAAGTCAGATCACATTTTTCCTAATGCTTTTCAGAAGGCTTCCTCGTGAAACCGGACGTTGGGGCGGGACTTTTTTTTTTTTTTTTTAAATGGGCGGGCTGTCGCGGTGGCTAGCTAGTTAGCTTCTGGATAGCAGGTGGCTAGCTAGTTAGCTTCTGGATAGCAGGCTAGCTAGTTAGCTTCTGGATAGCAGTAAATGGGCGGGCTGTTGCGGTGGCTAGCTAGTTAGCTTCTGGATAGCAGTGCTCAAAAGAAAGCTAATGCGTTAGCCAAAATGGATGACCTTGTGTCTCAAATTGAGGATCACTCTCCTCCTCCATCCCCAGTTGTTTTTGTGGGACAACGAGGGGCAGGAGGATGAGAACGAAGAGGGAGATGAGGACGGGGAGGGTGAGGATGGTACCGAGAGGGAGGGAGATCACTCCGAGTATGGGGGCGGCTTCGTTGTTCGTATGTTTGAGCCACCCCCTGTTGCTGCTGCTGCTGCTGCCGGAGCTGCAGATAATGCGGTCCACCTGGGGTTGCCACCTTTGATTTGTGAAAAACCAGGACAATTGGACAAGTTTCTTTTGGTGGGGGGCGGGGGGGGGTGTATGAAACCATATTTGAAAATATACTATGTTAACAATTGTAGGCCTCCTCTCTGATGCCGCCCCTTTCTAAATTAACTTTTTTCTACTGCCTGCCAGGTACGCGTCTCCAAAACGTCACACAGCCATTTACAGGAAGAAGTGAGGAAATATTTAGCCGCGCAAATATCAACTTAAAATTTATTTAAATGAATTTTTTTGTCTGCATCATGTCCTTGAAGTAATTAAACTACAGCTAACCATTTAATCACTTAAAAGAGGTACATTTTCATTGTGTGGGGCCTTATCTGTGATGGAAACCTATATCTGAACAAAAAGCCAGACATGCAATACAAGGTTCTCATAATTTCTGATTCTCAGCATGTCTATTATATTATAATTAATAGTAATCCTTATTTCTGTATAATGACTGCTGTTTCACACTTGATTAAATCCCTCCCCATTATCCTGACCATATGGCTGAAATTAGGTTCTCCTAGGAACGCCTGGGTAAGAGGTTAAACATGGTGTTGTATAGGGGATGACACAGAGACTAGCCATCACTGCACACACATGCACGCTTACTTGATATACATTTATGTTTCCATTCTTTTCTCAAATGGTCTTCGGCAAATACTCTTTGATATGCAAATAAATTTAAAAAGATACATCGTCCAACCATTTATTGGGCTCAATCCATACTCTAATGGAGAGCTGCTTCCCTTTGCTGCCTACTGTAGCTCCCTGGCCGTTTTCAAGTCTCTCCTGTCTGGGCATTGCACTGCAACAATCAAGAGTTGGAACAGCAGGGCTATATTTGTTACCTTTCAATAAACAGGACTGTATTGTAACTCTCACTAAATCACTAATTAACGCACCTATTAGCATTAAGACTGCACTGATCATCTCTCTAACTATCAGATTAATTTGCCTAGTTGTAAGTTACTGTACTCATCCTATTAGGCCTATAAATATAATCAATGAAAAAAATATATTGATTAACAGAATGTGCCAATCATACAAGTTGTGGACATTGAAACCATTTTCAAAGTCATCAGAACAAAATAACTGTAAAGTAATCAACATACATTTAATTTCCTATCACATTCATTACTATACATACTATCGTATTACTGTATCAAAATAAATATACTGATTACCCAGAGCAATAAAAATGTAGGCCTATAAATAAATGCTTATTCTCTATCTACTATTCAAACTAGTACAATTATTTTACAGATATTCCATGGCTTTATTCCCAAATCACATTACAATCTAACAACGACAAAAAACCATCCCATTCTAGGAAAGACCCAAAAAAGAGAAAAAAAACAGCAGGCTAAGTGGAATTCTGTATTTTATTACACATTTTAGTTTTTGAACTTTCCAATTGGTTTTACGATGTTGTCCGTCTCTGACAGTGGATAGAGTGATTTTTTACCTTCAGTTTTAAATGGTAGGTAAATCTGACCCCTTTGAATCCGGATATGTCAGCCTCTGTTTACCAGAGTAGCTAATATGTGACAATGCGATACAATGTGTTATTTTAACAGACAAATCTTCAGCTGCTAACTCCAAGCGTAGTTAGACCAACATGGGAACATAAATATGACAAAAATGTCAAGTAAATAAACTGCTGCAGCCTGCAATTAAAAGCATAGGTTGGTGTCTATCTGTGCACATGCCTGATGCCGCATGCTTAACAGTTAGCCTAGCATCCTACATAAGCATGTCTTATGCCATCCTGTATAATATTTAGCCATTAGCCAGCTGACATTGTTGGTTATGTCACATTTGGCATAACATGTTGCATAAGAAGGTGTTCTGACACCCTTTATGAAGCATTACATTTGCTTATGTATGATTTATGAAGCCATTGTGTAGCACGTTTATATATGCTATATAAAGACTTTTTTATGAGTTTGTTTAAAGTGTGACCGATTTTTATATTATCTAAACTTTGACCCAGACAGAAGCTGAACAGCTAAAAAAAAAAGGCAAATGATAGGTCACTCATTATTATTATTATTCATAATAATAATAATTAAGGAAGGCAGAACACTGCATAGGAAAGAAGCAGCATTTTGTTTCCCAGCCAATTCAGCAAACAAAACACTCGATGGCAATTTGTTGCTTCCTGAAATAGATTTATTTCTCTGCACCCAGCACCCCATCCCGCCTTCAGCAGGTGGTTGTTTAATTCAACTGTATTAGGTGAAAAGTACGAAACAGGAAAGTGTAGATAATTACCAGAATTAGAGGCAATAATGAGTATTTACAGGTTTCTGAGAAACAGCAGTAGTAATTGCAGCCGTTCTTGGAGCAGCGGAGCCATTCCTTGCAATTACAGAGGAAGTGCAATCAGAAATAAAAGCACTTAAAACTCTGTATTGATTAAATGACAAGGCAAAGCCTCCTCAGATGCGTTTTCCTAAGCTACGACAGGTGGAAGCTGCATTGTTCTGAGGACAGGGGATCTAGGCATGCTGCGTTGTATGGAGTATACGTGGGGTGACAATGCAGTATGATGGTTAGGGAACTGGCCTTGTGACCTAAAGGTCGCAGTTTAAAATCCCAGACGGGCCACTGCGATTGTACCCTCGATCAAGGTGCTTGTCCTGAATTGTGTAAGTATACCCAGCTGTATAACTGCATGCTATGTAAATACCTGTAATGTAATGTGTAATGCATTTATATCTTTAAAAAGTACCAAACCAGTGAATGCCTTGTCCATCGGTATCTAGCAATGCTTCACAAGAAATTAAGCGCTTTGATTTCGACATGGCGAAAACAAAATGCATAAAAATGCCTTTTAATAAAATATGTGAATTGTTTGATTACAAATCTAAAATTGTGGAGTACAGACCCAAATCAAGAAAGAATACGTCTTTGTCCCGAACATTATGGAGGGCACAGCGTTTGTGGTATACCCTTGGACTTCGGAAATGTGCTGCATTACAGTAATGGTGCGTATTGTGTATTTCAAAGACGGCCCCTCCTTGTGCAGAAGCTCTCCAGGGAGGGCTATAAATAGGTTTGTCCTGGGCCGGGGTACTGGAGTGGGGGTACACGCATGGCCGCAGTGGGAGTTTTCGCGCGGTTAAAGTGTCCCTGTCATTTATGTTAATGTGATTGTTATTGGTTTATTAATGTGTCAGCTGGGGTGAGCTGGGAGATTTATGCGGGGGAGATGTGTCGATGGGGCTGGACCTGCTCTGGCGGCGGCGATAAGTTACCGTCGGTGAACCTAATATAAACAATCTCTGCAGCAGGATGAGGAGAGGTAAGAGAACTTCACTGACACTGAGAGAGAGAGAGAGAGAGAGAGAGAGGAGAGAGAGAGAGAGAGAGAGAGAGAGAGAGAGAGAGAGAGAGAGAGACTAGTTTGAATGTCTTGGTGTCATATGGTCAGAAGCCTTTATCAATGCATGTGGACCTAGATTTTTGCAAATCAAAATTCACATGCGTATTTTAAGTCTGCACCTTTTAAAAATATTCCTGGATCAGTCAGTACTCAATACAGCTTGTTTAAGGATGCGTGTTGCCTATGTATATACCATCTTTATGTCTACTTTCCATTACTAAGGGGGAAAAAAAACCATCCCGCTTGACACTATAAAAAAATGTCTTCCATATGTCTGCAGTTCAATGCGTTGAAAGCAAAAGCATAATTGAATGACAAGAAGGCTCTATCGACCTCTTGCTGAGGGATGACTGAATTGCAGGTGAGAATACCACCCTAGATAAACTGGTGTCTCTAATGATGAAATACACTGATACAACCAATGAAGTATGTCAGTTGAAAAAAACTATTTATGAATATTTATGCCATACATGTGAATATTTTATGCAGTGCTTATGCACCACAGGAAATGTTACAAAATGTATAGAATGCATCTCTCACCAAAGCAGTGCACATATACTTCAGTAAATTGTTAATTTGATGATAACATTAATCTCAGCAACACTATAAAAGACCCATTTGTACAATGTTTAAATTCCTGAAAGTTCAAAGGTTTTGTTTGGTTCCATGGCTTTGCAGTCTTGGCTGAGAGTTATGAACACAATCTTAATCTTTTATCGTCTTTAAAGACATTTCACCTACATGACCTCAAAAAAATTGCTTAATCTGAACACATGTAGAAATCTGCAGCTCTGTAGTTATCTGATAAAATATTTATTTCCCCCCTTCTTAAGCAGTTTAAGAGTGAAAATATGTAGTTAGGAGAGAAGGTGATTCTTAACTAAGGATCTAATTTCTATGAGAACACTCTCAGAAAACACAGAAACATAAAAGTAACATTATCATACAGAAAAGTATCCGGATTTATTGGATTGAGGGCTTCTATTTTTAATTCATTTTAAACCACCTTCCCCTTTTTGAGTGCAGTCCATCAAATGAAAATGCCGCAGGTGATGACAAAGCAAGAATATTACTTAGAGCATTTGAAAGGATTGTCTACGTTAAGACAGGGGCTTAAAAATAAATGGAAAGACATGGCAGTTCCCTGTGCTGGGTTTATGAGAGGCATTGTAGAGTAGTGGTGGACAATAACTGCTATAAACTGCTTTTAATCCATACCTCAAGATCTTTGAAATAGTCACACACACACACGCGCGCGCGCGCATGCACATGCGCCTGCCCGCATGCATGGTTCAGAAGAGCTGTATATCTCCTTCATAAGATTTACATAGCACAATCGCCGACACTACATTGTAAAAACATTCATAAATGCTTAAAAATGTGGTTATTGACTTTTGATATGACTTTTGATATTATGATAACCAAACATGGCTTTGCATGTGTTGATTGTTGATCCTCTACATAAAGAATTAATTTAACTAAAAAAAAGGTTTCATTTTGCCTATGAATATGTTAACCCTGGCATCTTTTCCCTTTCAGTTCGTTAAAGTAGATAGCATTCTCCCCCTCCCCCCTCCACATTTTATTTACCCCTTTGTCCCCACAGTTAGTGCTCTTTTCTGCACGCACACACGCACTTCCCGACCTTAAAGGACGGTTGGTAAGTTGTTTCTCCGCGCTTCCCGCACGCGGGATGCCAGGCTGGGCGGCTAACGGGGCATACTGCTGCCGTGCCCTGCTGCTGATGCCGGCTCTCAGAGGCACTCTAGGCGCACCTGCACACCTGTGCCCGCAGAGTAACTCCTTAACCAGTGCCGTGACAACTGACTGACAGGCAGTACTTATTCCCCCGAGAAGTGTGGGGGGGGTGAAGGGCTGGAGGATCGGGTAGCCTGCAATCAGTCTCCCACCCTCCTCGTGGGCTTTTGTTTGTGCATGTGGAGAGGAGAAATGATTTGGGGGGGGGGGGGGGGACACCGGGTTCCTGAATTGCTTATGTTGCAGTCATTATCCTGACAAGGTCTGTAAACTGTTTACCATTTCCAGAAAAACAAAGCCAGATTGTAGAATTATGAATTCTAATTTGCGGTGGAAGGGTATGGCAGTAATGAACTGTTTCGTTGCGGCAAAGACAACTGAAGCACGTTCGATGAGGGGAAGGTTGAGGAGATCGCGTAATTACCAGACTCGCCCGTCGTTGTCTTCCGCTTCTCGGCTCAAACTTTGCAAGGTGCCCATTTCTATAAACCCCTGCATTTACAAACCCGCAGCCTCTCAGCGTTCCGCAGTGTGTTCAGACTCGACAGTTGGTGGGGGGAATCAGTCATCCTAACTGCTCATTACAAACTTGTATCGTGTCAACACAGTCGTCGCGATACATCCGCGCAGTCAGCGTTCTTTCAGAGCCGTCGTAACACAACTCAAGGGTTTAGGAGTGTACGCTGTGTGATGTCTCTCACACAGAAAACAGTCTTTAGTCCTATATTACATTTATACCCTGCTGCCCTGCATACAACATTCATTTACATTGAGGGATTAAGCCGACACTCTCATCCAGAGCGACTTACATAAGTGCATGCAGAAAGGTTTAGGCAACGAGAAGCCGGCCTGTTAATAACAACTTACTTTGAAGTAGCAAATGCGTAAACATACAATATGAAGTTAAGCGCCATAGTGCGTGCAAGAGGGTGAAGGATAATGTAGTGCTTCAGGTAGAAAATGTGAAATGCATTTACCATGTGAAGTGTCATTTTTGTAAGGCGCTTTGACTTAAAGTGCCTGCCACATGCTTAAATTGTAAATTGTAATTGTACTGGATTTGAGGATATCATTTTAGAAGTTGCACAGCTTTACATCCTGTGGGTATGCCCTAGACACTTGGCATTCTGGCTACAGTGCAGAATCTTAAATCATCAGGTAACTTTTTGCAAAGATTAGTACTGGACAGCTCTGACACATATTGTGCAGGGATTTCATGTTGCCCAGCATATGCCAAATAATCATTGGAGACTGTAGCAATGTGCTCAATATTTAGACGGAGCCAGAAAAAGGTGCATTATTGATGAATTCTCACTTCTGGCAGAATATGTTTTGCAAGAAAATGGGGCACAAACTTGGCTTACAGTTAATTTACATTTGCTTTCTGGAATACTCAAAAGTGTGTGTGTTTGCTAGCTACAGTATATTTCTCAGCTTGTTCTCAGCTTGTCCAGTCCTGATTCCTTTCAATTCCCGGGCTGTTGCTCTTTTTAGTTGCCTTCATGTTGCACCCCTTTGAATGAACGCAACTCACAGTCCGCTCTAGTTCTAGCAACTTAATTTCCGTCCCCGGTAGTCTTTTTCAAGTTTTTTTTTTTTTTTTTTTTTTCAGTTACAAAATGTGTTTGTTTGTATGTGTGCACACGCACACATGCACAATCCTTGCACAGATCATTGTGCTGTGTTGTACAAAAATAGTTTGCATTCTGAATTATAATATGGCAAACAAAATGAAACAAAATGAAATTATAAGTGAATAAAATCAATCCTTCATAATACAGAAAACAAGCTAATGAACAAACAAATAAAGAAGAAACAAACATCGCTCAACATCATTATCTACACACACACTAGCAAACATAGGCTTAGTTTCAATATTTAATGTACAGTACTAATAAATGAATGGTTCAGTTGGTTCCAGTGTGATAAGTCTCCGCACCAAGATAAATGATACTGCCACCTTCAATCTACATGGATAGATACTTTAATCGATATGTAGCGGTAGCTATTTTAATGAGATCCCTCATTCTGAATTCTGTTATTCACTGTATAAATAGGATTAGCTGTTTCCTGTTGATACAGCAAAAGGAAACCGCTAGTACATTGTGGCATAGTTTACATAAGTTCTGACATATTGATTAACAGCAATGCAGTACTGTACATACCTGGCACGAAAAAACCAACCAAAATAAATGTATAATTTTGTATAAATTTATAAAACAATATTCATTGCATGTTAAAAGCATTAAAAAAACACATCCATCGATATGGATTGGCCAGAGAGAGAGAGAGAGAGAGAGAGAGAGAGAGAGAGAGAGAGACGGAGACTGAGAGCGCTGAGACATGATAATTTCGGTTTCAACAGCGTTCGTCTCAGCAGCGGTTCAAAATAATCCCAGAGGTATAATCAATGAGAAAAAGCCCTGCATCAGCACTACGGCTGAGGAGAGGGTGTTAGGCAGAATTCTGAGAAGAGTGCTAATGCAGGGAAATGAATGGGAATCTGATTCAATAAAAGGAGGAAGGGTCAATACCAGTTATTGATGAGACCATGAAGTCTTGACTTCAAAAGGTATTTCTCTGCCCAGCAGGGAACTACTTTCCGTGTCAAACTTGTATCCTTGGGTGCTGAAGTTCCGTCCTTGAAAGAAAAGTTTAAAAACATAAGAAACTCCCAATCGTTTAGTAAGCAGAGAGTGTATTTCTTAGGGAGGAAACTCAAAAATGCAAACACACACATACACACACATGCATTTACAAACATGCACTTGCCAGGATGAGAGCTTTTCAATACTCAGCGACTGAACAAAGCTTGTTACATTGTGTATGTGTCCATGCATAATATTGGGTAATATCTCCTGTTGGACAACACTTATCGAATACTTTGAAACAAAAAAACAAACAAACAAAACAAAACAAAAAAACGAAACCTGATCTTTCATCTTTCCTTCCAAACAATCCATGAGTCTTTTATTGCAGACGTGTGCGCAGGGTGTTCACTTTCAAGGACAAACGACTTGCATGTGGCAGTCCGATGTCACCCAGGGAGCGTCCATAAATTATGCATCTCCGTTTGGTGGCACGCGCCCGCCGTGGCGAGGGGCGTGGAGGGCGGGTTTCCCCGCTTGGCCCTGCGTGCTCCTCCAAGTGACAGAAGCCATTTTGCAGAGAATTATGGGAATTAAGAGACTGTACCCATGGCGTGTTAAGACCTTGTCAGAATTTAATGACTTGAAGCTCAATGACAGCAGACCTGAGCACCTGGCCTCTGTATCAAAGAGGTTTCTAATCCTTGTAAAAGCATTGTTCTTCTGAATAATAAGACGGTTACCCTGCGCCCTTTCAAAGTGAGTCGTTTAAAAAATATATAAATCAATCACTCAATGAATAAATATATAAATAACTCCAGGGAGATGTTCTACGAAGCGAGCTAAGCTTAGCCATAGGTTTTTCGTATCATGAGTCTGATTCACTTTTAATTGGGGTATATCGCCATGGTATGTTAGGCTGAGATGGAAATTTGATTCATAATAAAACTTTTAGTGAAATATGTGTCGATTATATATTTAAAAGCAGCGTATAATGTGTTTGTGTAGTTATAGCTATATATTTTTTTCAGTGAGTGTATCTCATAATTGAATGCAAATGGCTTGTGCAATGATTAGAATTATGCCTCATGTATCCAAGTTTCTGTTTCATATTTTGCTATTTATGAATTTGTTTCTTGAATGTCAACCTATTGATGTTTACAACAACCGTCAAAGTCAGCGCGTTGAAGTAGGTCAAATGTATCTCATTAGACATGTATTTGCAATATCAGGTTGCAACAGAAGCACCAAGGGTGTGTTTGTTTAGTAAAGCCCTGATGGTAAAATCAGCCAGTTTGTGTCTGATATGAATAAAACCCATATATTAGCTATTTACCGATCACTATTCTGCCTCTTCACAATTGAGGATATGAAAAAATACACACACACTTTGTTAATAATATTTTATAACTGATGCAAAGGTTAAACTCCCCCAGTGGGGTAGCTACAGAGAATTATATCAAAAACAAACTTTTTTTCTTTGTCTTGTGATTAAAATAACTCTGGGACATATGCCCATTATCCATATAAAGATTTGTTTTCACAAGCCAATCAAATGCTACAGTACATGGTGACTTAAGAGCAGCAATGTTCTTTGTTCTTAACCTTCAGTCAAAAACGTGTCATCTTAATGTGTCATTTAATGTATTTAATTGATCTGCAAATCCCTAAAAAGAAAACAAAAAGGCCAGACGTGACTAAAAATGTAACATTGTACACTGCTGTTATACTGTCAGCTAGTATAGTGGGGTAGTTTGCAGGTTCAATTCCCATATGGGGCATTGTCATTGTATCACTGTGCAAGGGACCTTTCCCTGAACTGCTTCATTAAATTCCTGGCTATATAAACTAACAAGATAAGTTTGTTAATACTTCATTATTTTAAACCACTAAAACAATGGCAATTTCAGGCACAAAACAATATTTTAAGTGACAGCAAGGCCTCTTATTAAGCTTATCGTTATCTATGTAATGACACACAGTTTTTGGAGTGATGCTACACAGTAAAGTGTTCAGTGTTAAATTGACTCCTACAGAGTACATATGGTCCCAATTGGAGTTGAATTAATACTGGACATTTTACTGTGTAAAATCAACTTGGTTTGAATTCAGACAGCATGTGCACACTTCATATTTAGTGTATGTTTTTGATTGGCCTAGATCATTTTGTGTTAAATTAATAATATATTATCTAGAACTGACCATAAAAGCCCCAGAAAATGAACAATAACTTTAATGTGTTTTATGCAGTAAACATAAACAAATATGGTCTGATGATATTTTAAAGATTGTAAAGCGTCATCCCTTTACTGCCCTGGGGTGGCTTTCCCAAAGCATGTCGTAGCGAAAAGTATGTCGTGAAACGTGTCGTGAAGATATACTTGTCGTTCACGAGCTTTCCCGAAAGTTGCTCGTAACCCATTATATATATTACTCTAAGCTCGTAACTAAAAGAGATCGTGAAATGTGTCGTGAATTCTGAAGACACATCGGAATCGGGAAAGCCACCCCCTAATAAGTAACTAATAAGTGTAAAAAAATATTTAAAAAATCTATATTTTGTCACATACGTAATCCAGCAGTGGTTGGACCAAACTGGTGTGCTAAATACAAAATAAACTCTGACTAAAATAAGTGGGTTCCTGTATATGCAGTCAGCATAGCTACTTAGCGGTGAATCGCCAGAATTTTTATATACTTTAGCCTCCTGTTTTCCCTTCAGGCTAAGATATAAATGACAGTCATTGTGGCAACAGCTGAGTCCTCCTCAGTATGTTTAGTGAATACATTAATAAATAAATGAAGGCTTTTTCCGTCTCTCACACACGCCGTGTCCCGTCTCCGTAAATCATGCGGAAGCCCAATGGGCAGAAGTGATCGATGACAGCCTACAGTCCTGCCCAACTCAAGGTGTTGCCAGGGGTCGCCAGCACTGTTACCCTGGAGAGCACCAGTGCAGAGCGACCCTTCATAGCAGCCAATTCCTCGTTTGCTTCCGTGCGGGTCAAATTCATTAGTTATCCCAGCACTTTTTATGTGTCCAGGTCCACCTACTCCAGCCAAAAGAAAAAAAAAAAAGACATGCATTATGGCATTTTAATTAAAAATAATAAAGTTGTGTCTTCAAAAATAGCAATTGATATATGAGGTGCATTTAAAACTTTTATATCCCCATCCCACCCACAAGAAGTGCACTTCTTTCATTTTAGAACTTAAATTATTATTATTATTAGTAGTAGTAGTAGTAGTAGTAGTAGTAATATCAGTAGTATTGTTATTATTAAGAAGAAGAAGAAGAAGAAGATGAAGAAGAAGAAGAAGAAGAAGAAGAAGAAGAAGAAGAATAGGAAGAAGAAGAAGAGATTGTGTGGTGATTCAGGTTTCCCAGTACCGTGTAGATTCACTGCATATCACTGTAATTCCTCACTGTAATTGTAATTCCTCACTGTAATTCCTCACTGTAATTCCTCACTGTAATTCCTCTACGTTTGCTTGCTGGGGGTTCCCACCTGTTGTTGTGCAATTTTCCTTTTCTCTGTACAGTGTCTTTGTGACTGTATGAAACGCACTAGACAAATAAAATTTAATTGAATTTAATTGACTGATTAATTAATCATTAGGTTGCAACTCCACGGGGGTATATCCGAAGCGGGATTAAGGAGTTAGCTGGCCAACTTTTGTAAGTATTTTTCATTGATAAAATCCGATGGGATGAGAGCCTGAGTTTCTTCAAAATTATTTACAAAGGTAGCCAGCTAACTCCCTAATCCCGCCTTGTGAAATGCCCCTCAGGTTAGTGGTAGTTTGGACTTTTCAGAAAACAGATTTTGTGTGCATTACCTCCTCTGTATCTTTGCCTCAGACACTCCATTGCTGCTCCTTAAAATCATCTGTCCTCAGGCAGGAGGCTACAGGCACCGCTCTGTTTGTGCAAGGAATGAGGTCTCCCCCAGGCAGGGGCTTGTCCCTAAATTTGAACACCTTTTAGACTTTGTGAAAGGGCCCTGCTTTTTATTCACTTTTTCTTTATTATGTGCATAATGAATGAGTGGAATTCTGCATCAAACACATAGGGATCCCTTCTTTAACAATTCAGCTAACAACTGCTGCAAAATGGAGAGTTCAAATGGGTCACCTTGACTGATGCGTTGATTATTTGTATTGCATAACATGCGAATGCAGAGATAAGTCCTGAGGTGTGTAATATGCGTGTTGTTTATTCACTGGAACAGTCTTTCTTTGGGGATAATTTTTTCCCATTGCCTTGGCCCAGATGTCAGCACTAAGTGTGCAATTGGACAGCACTGTTTAGGTTTTTCCAGCTCGATGTTAAAAAAGTACGAAAAGCTGGCCTGACCCCTGCTCACTCTCTCAACCGGCTCTCTGAATGGGTGAAGACTTCTACTTTACAAATAATTAAATTAGACCTGCTTTCCCTCCCTTGTGTTTTGCCTGCTTAGTATTCTATCAAACTCTGGATGCAAGCCAGGTTTCAACAGCAAAAAATAAAATTAAAATAAAAAATCTGCAGTATTTTGTATTCGCTTTTCTGTTCTGGTCACTGTTGTCTGATAGCAGCAAACCTAATTTAACTGTTCTGTTATGTCCTGAAAAAAAAGATATAATTACGTACATCAGTAACTCAGTAACAATCAGTAACTAATTGTTGTATGGTATGAGGCTGCAAAACACCATTTTTATATATCTGAGTGGCATTGTTAATGCCACCGATTTAATTTCATGTACCATTTAACTTCACAATATTCCAAAATAAACCAGGTGAATATACTTTTTTTCTCAAACATATATAACGGCCTTGAATGCCAATTTTATTATTATTTGCTTATTTATTTTATTATTTATGTATTTATTATTCCCATGCAGTCATTCCTATGAGAAAACTTGCATTCCTCATTTTAGATATTGTGATGTCTGTCCAACTGTGAATGTATGTCTCCTTGAACAGTGTGCTTTTTCCATGTGAGAAATGTGTTTTGAAGCTCCTTTGACGTTTGGTAAAGACTGGCATGCTATGCTAGAGAGGACCTCATGCTTGTCAAACGCATGGAAAAGAAGCTTAGAAAAGACAGGCCAGGCTAACCAGCAGGGATGGCTCAGTTTCGAATGCAGGAGAAGAAATAAGTGTTGGACTATCACCTGCCTGGAATTATTTTAATTTTTCTTTGTGTCTCTGTTGTGGATTTTTGTGTGCAAATTAAGCACTTACTGCACATCATCACGTACACAACACCAGGCATGGCACCATATCATTGTGATAATGTTCAGTATATCATATTTTCTATTATGTCCAATGGAATATATTATTGCAGATTTTCAACTGTGTGCATGATTTGCTGAACATTAATGTTGAGTTTAGAGTTTGAATGTAGCATATCCTTGTGAACAATGTGACTGTGAACCATGCAATACTTAAACAATCCATTGCATGAAAATAATGCATTAAATATCTGAATAAAACCATAAGACTGGTGTATGTGTCATACTCACGTCAAGCAAGTTTATCACTCTAGCTGTCATGAGGTACAATAACACATTTAGTTTAGTATTTATGGGGGTATTATTATACAAAAATAAATAATTGATTACTGATCCACAAATAATTGAAACAGATCCACAAATAGATGTAACTAATACAAAAAAATAAATATAACTGATCCACAAATAAATACAACTGATTCACAAATAAATGCCCACATCTGTGAATGGTATACCTAAAACAATAACATAGAATTGTAGTATTATTATGTATTATGTAATTCTTGTCCAGACCATGGTCACCTCACGTCTGGACTACTGCAACTTCTCGCAAGCCTACCAGCCTGCGCCATTCTGCCCCTACAACTGGTCCAGAATGCAGCTGCTCGGCTTGTGTTCAACCTCCCGAAGTTTTCGCACCAGTCACCCCCCTGCTGAGGTCACTCCACTGGCTGCCGGTCGTGGCCAGGATCAGGTTCAAAGTTCTGACCCTGGCCTACACTGCAGCCAAAAGTTCAGGCCCCTCCTACCTACAGGACTTAATCCAGCACTACGCTCCTGCTTCGACCACTTCGCAGGGCGACTTGCACTTCCCTCCCTCCGTGTTAAAGGCTCCCGCTCGTCCCGACTGCGGAGCTTTTCCACCCTAGCTCCCCAGTGGTGGAACGAACTCCCCACTCTGCTGCGCTCAGCTGAAACACTGTCTGTTTTTCGTTGTGGTCTGAAAACGCACTTTTTCAGACGTCCACCTCGTCTAAATTATACCTATATAGGGCCATTCTATAGTATTTGCTTCCTGTTTTCTATTTAACTTGTGTTTTTTGGTTATATCATAGTTCAGAATGTATAAGCTGACTGTGTGTACTACTCATGTTTATTACTAGGGATAGCTCATACGCTGTGAGAAAGCTGTGCTTTGTCGATTTGCTTTGTAGTCGTGTCAATGACCTTCAATATGCACTTATTGTATGTCACTTTGGATAAAAGTGTCTGCCAAATGATTGTAATGTAATGTAATGTATTATTTTATGATCATATTATTTTGAATTATTTGAATACCCAAACCATTACAAAACAATGTCAAAATGAAGAGACTGGCTCATAACACATCGGCTATTGTGGGAGTAAACAGGCTGGCAGCAGTTTAATTATTAAGATTATTTAAAGTTCATTAAAAATGTTAAAAACAGTATTAAACATTTAAACTGAAGGACAGTACTGCTGATTTAATGTAGCTGACAGACACAGATCATATCGACATGTTCTTATCATCTTTGAAGTTTAATCAATGTGCTGGGTAGAATTCATTATCATAGTCAACTATTAATAGACAGCTAGTCGGGCTTGCCAAAATCGCGCTCCGGTTTTAATTAAACAATAAACAAATGAGGCTAACGTTAACGGTAGTTTTGCAAGCTATCGGTAAGCTAACGTTATAACAGAGGATTGTTTGTAGTGCCTTTTAAATGTGTTTCGATTAGCTTGGAATCAACATTAACGTTAGCAAAGACTATCATAAGCTAACGTTACATTCTATTTATCTGAACGTTATATACGTGAGCTAGCAAGATCTATAATTACACCAGAATTGTTTTTAACGTTAAACAAATAAAACTTGATTCACATTCAGTTTTGCACTCACACTCTGATAGTCGTCGGGTTTTGTATCTTGTTGTTCTCTTGGGCATGCGCAGGACTCCAGGGTCCTAGAAACGTGGTCCTGAGACTGACCCTGGCTCCGGTAATTACAGGCACACCTTCCTTTGATTTTCCGAGCCACTCTGACACGACAGAAAATTTTGAGCCTTTTAAAACAAATTTTCTGATTCCCTGCATTTCTACACAACCTCAACACTGGGTATTTTCTAAAATAAAATGTTTTTTTATAAAACATTTGGAGAAAGTAAAAGATCACAATTTTTTTAAAGCCCTATAGGCGAGATTTGAGATGCTTTCATATAAGCCATTGCAGGATAAGCAGTAGCTACATTAGTGGATAAGATGATTTATTACATTTTAAGCCCCCCCCATTTTATAGGAGGACAACTTTATTTATACGATAATACCAAATCATTATCATGCGCACTAGGCTATATTCATTTCAGTCTCTTTGTGCTATTTTATATTTACATGTGGAACTAAATACTGTAACCAGCTCATCATTTTCATTTGTATTTCAGCCCTCATTTGTATTATCACTCTCTTGTCTATTGAAGGTAATGTACGATTACCTATTACGTTTGTGCTTTTACTAAAAAAAATAAAATAATCTACTGGCTGTAGTTTTGCTAGCCTACTTGGCTATGACCTACCACATGACGTGCTATGCAACATGAGCTGCATCTGGACTTCGGTCAGGTAGGCTATTTCATGAAGTGGAATAAAGAAATTCCGCAAAAAACACGTTGCCTACTTTCATCCATATCAAGAGCCGAAGTAGGCTAATGCTTTCCCGTGAGCAAGAATAGCCAGGTTTTGCTTTTGCCCGTGGCAACGTTATGACGCGAGATAACGTGGAGAAATTACTTTTGCATGCTGCAGACAGTTGAAACTCCAATAGTATCCTATTTTTCAAACAGTCACCTGCACAGGAAAGGCTATGATTCATCAGCAGCCTAGCTGATGGCACTACTGGCATCAATGTCCGACATCATATTGTCGGATAAATTATTTTCTGGACTTGGATATAGGGGGGGGGGGGGGGGGGGGGGGGGGGGGTGGTGGGGGGGGGGCAATTGCCCAATAGAATGATTCCAAGTGATTCTATACAAGGGGAGAATATATTAATCACTTTTTTTCAGATAGCCTATTGCACCCACAAGTGACGGCTATGGCCATTACACTTTTCCAGCCAGCTATTGCTTTTTAACAGTAGCCAGTGATGTCCACTGATGTTTCACTGCAACAGGTAAAATTTGCAATGGAATTTATTTAGCGATGCAGTTTGTACTGTATATATAGGCTATATTTATTTGTTTGCTGTGCTTTAATATTGGGGGGACACCCCCCTATAGATTAAGCCTATGGTGTGTATCCAACTACCTATCGTTGCCTTCAGCAACTATAATGACAACTTATTTGTGAATCAGTTACATTTATTTGTGGATCAGGTCCATTTATTTGTGGATCAGTTACATTTATTTGTTTATTTTTGAGACAATAATACCCCCATAGTAATACACTGAAACTTTTTAGAAAAGTCGTATTAGTGTATGCCTGGGCAGCCAGTGTTATGTGACAGGGAAAGGTGCCAACTGTTAAGAAATCTGTCAGTCTGAATAGCTATACCATAGTATAGGTACATTACTAATGTAATCATTCTTAATAGGCATGTGACATATTCAAGTAAGCCAATTACAGTATGGGTACTGAATTGCCTAACCTGAAATAAGATAAACATCCCAAACATATACGTACATCAATATAACCCCAGGCATGCTATTAATATAACCCTACTAGGTAAATTTCCTGCTGGATTTTACCGGGTTAAGCTTCACTGCCATAAAGCTACTGGGAAAATTCTGGTCCGTTTTATTTATTTATTTATTTTTGTTTTGCCATGTTCCATTATTGAATTGTTTGTTGGGACTCCTGACAGCTGGTGAAGCATTACAATTGGAACCTGCAATAATTTAACATTTCTTCATGTCGACCTCCCCGCTTGTACAGTCCCTCGTGGCAGCCATTTGTTTCATATGAGAAAGAATCACTGTCATAGGAGCAAAATACGCAACGACATATGAGGTGTCAAGCAAGCGGGATTTCTGTGTACGTGCATCTAATTCTACCAAGATTTGTGGCGAGCTAGCTAGGGCGGACAGCCGTGTAGTGCAGTGGTTAAGGATTCACATCAAGGATGGGTCACCTGTGCCCTTGAATAAGGTCCTTAACCTCAATTGCTTCAGCAAACGCCCTGCTGTGTAAATGGATAGCGAGTGTGTGTTGCTCTGGATAAGGGCATACTGCTAAGCAGATAAAAAAATACAAAAATAAATAATAAAATGCGTGTAATTATAACCCAGACAAACATTTTAAGGGCGCTTTGTCACGCATTATTGCCTCCAAAGCACCTTTGGTTTTGGGTCACGGAGTTGTCGTGTTGGTTTAGAAACCCACCACCGTGTTTCACATGCAATGTCTAAAAGTGTTGTGTAGAGTCGATCGCCCTGCAATTATAGCACAGACTGTGTATTTTTATACCTTATGAGCATTTACTTGATAAGAATAACCCAAAGCTCCATATTCTCTGACACTGTTTCTGCACCAAATAGCGTGAATGGCAGAGTGATAGGAGCGTTTATCGAGCACATCTCTATCGAAGCGTGCAGAGGGAGTTGAGAAATTATTATGTTTAGAGGTTTGACCGCCACTCAATTTGTCCCCAAAAAGCTGTCCAGTACCGAATATCTTTTCAAATGTTGAAGGTCAGTGTCGCTGCTTTATAAAAAAAAGGTAAAAGCTAAATAAATGCACAGCGTTTTGAGGTGATCATTTCACTGCCCTTGCCTCGGGGTACAGCATGTACAGTTAATAGCGCAGCTGGTCTCTGTGAGGACACCGTACTGTGGGGCAAGCCTCCTCCCTCCTCTTCCAGATCCAGGAACAGGGAGAACACTTTCAAAGTTAAGTAAACTTAATGAACTTAACTTAAGTAAGGTAAGTAAATGTAAAGTAAGGATAGGAGGAATATTTAAAAAAAATCTTTATACTCTCTTTTTCTCTCATATACAGTATATTTTATGTTCATATTGTTATGCCCTTTCTTACATCTGGAAAATAATTCCTTCCTATGAGGTGGAGCCTGTAATAAGAGTAGACGTTTTGTACAGCAAGATTACTTGTTAGGTATGAGAGGGTGGCACACTGGAAAGTAAAAAAAAATATTATAATCACAAATAAGTAAATGTGAGAGCATCTACGGGAGGGGCTGGTGGACTATCATTACATTACATTACATTACAATTATTTGGCAGCCGCTTTTATCCAAAGCGATGTACAATCAGTGCATATTGAAGGTCATTGACGTGACTACAAAGCAGATCCGTCAAAGGACAACTTTCTCACAACGTATTAGCCATCCCTAGTAATGAACATAGAACACGGTCAGCTATACATTCATAACTATAAAATAACAAAAAACACAAGTTAAATAGAAAACAAGCAAAGAAAAAAAGAAAAAAAACTGCCGGGAGGGGGGAGTACTGGGGAACGCCAACTTATTTTATTTACAAAAAAAAATTGTTTATACTAGTGTTATTAAATAGCTTTCTTCAGGAAGATAATAAAGAGGTCTTCTGAAGAAGGGGAAGGGTGTGTTTGGATGGGGGGGGGGGGGGGGGGGTACAAAATCCCTTGGAATTCTATGGAAAACAAGTTATTTTTGGATTTTTGGATTGATCATTTCCCTTTATTCTCAATTCTGTATGTTATGCATTGGATTAGAATTACACGTTGCAAATTCGTTGCTTGCTCAATTCAATTGATAGATCATTGGGTCCTTCGCAGGTTTACTCTCTCAATATGTCCAACGAAGGAGTGCACCTTTGCGGACGAGAAGTCTCTCCCGAGTTGGAGCCAAGCAGCCAGTAAAAAGCTACGGATGCTAATTTAGCTTTGATTAAGTTGGGAGCGCTGTTGAGAATCGGTGGGGTGGGGCCTCTGCCAGATCATGTGGTGTCTGTCAAATGCAGACGGTGTGAAATTGGATTGTTCTCTGCCGTTAGCCCTTGACCCTCGGCTCCTCTGGTTCTTTTGCTGGGGAACGCAGGAGGTGAAAACAACAGCCCTGGGATTGAGGAGCTATCAGCAGAGATTGGAGTGTCACAAATGATGTGTTTGAGTGTGTGTGTGTGTGTGTGTGTGTGTGTGTGTGTGTCTGTGTTTTGTGTGTGCGTGTGCATGTGTGTGCTTGCGTGCGCGTTCATTAGTTCACATAAATATCTCAACAGTAATACACATTTCACAGCTGGACCTTCATTTTTGATCTCTTGACAGGATAGTTGGTATGTTGAATTTATGGTGAAAAAATTATAGCAGGTCTTCCGGACATGCACCTTGATCTTACATGAATGAACCAAAATATTATATATTCATTCATACATTAAATATGTGATTTATCTTGACAGAATTGCACTTACATGATGTTTGAGATTTCAACTGATATATCCCGCTCTTGTGGTGTTTTGCTTATCATGTGAAATGCACTTTTGGAAGTCACTCCGGATAAAAAAACATCTGCTAAATTACTGAATTGTAAATTGTAAAATTGTAAGGCATTCTATTCGCATGCCTCAGACAAAAAAAAATCAGTGTTTTTCAATTTGTCGAGGGCTTTCAAAGACAAAAAATGAACAGACTGATTTATTTTTTATACCAAATTGAAAGTTATGAGTTCTTGGTGGGTTACCATCCACCTGCTCCATCTTGCTTTTAATTACATGCTCCATGATCATTCTTGTACTACTTTATTCCTTTAAAAAAAACTAAAAAAAGGGGGGGGGGGGGGGGTTTGGGGGGGTCTCAAGTAATTTAAGATAAAATTGTATTATTTATTAATAAACTGCCCTAGCCGATGCCAACGTTGTTTCCTGTCTGACAATGCAATTGGAAGCCATTGGCGCCTCCCATTCAGAGACGTGGACTGTTGGGCATGCAAAGCCACAGGGAGCTGAGTGGCTGCTACGCCGGGAATCCCCGGAGAGTATGCTTGACTTTCCTACCAACTGTTCACCATCTTCAAGAAAACTGCAGCTGCTGTTGGTGCTGATGCTGCTGCTGCCGCGGCAACCGTCTGGGCCAACGCCCGCGCCCATTCTGAAGCAAAACTGACGGCACAGTGGGAAGAGGCCATTACTAATTCATGAGTCGCTTCAGAAAAAAGCAATAGCATATTAATGAGGACTTTTTGTGACAAAATAACATATGCATGAGACCGCTCTGGGGATATTTTTATTCATATGAAGTCATTGCGGGCAACAGAGTGGAAGGTGATGGCAAGGCAAATTAAGACGATGCCAACAAAACAACTTTCTCAATTGAGGAGCAAGGCTGTTCTGAGTCAGAAACTTAAACAGCATTTACACAGGCAGAGCTACAGTTATGCACATGAGCTCTTCTCATATAGTACAGTAGAACAGAATAGAAGCCCATGCTTAACTATTCTCATAATTAATTTCAAATGTTAGCCTAGTTTTTTTCCAATTCATGGATGTTGGAAAGAAAAAATCAACTACAAATTGTTGATTGAATCCAGTCTAGTGTTGTCCATTTCTATCTCAAATTGTTGATTCAATCCAGTCTAGTGCTGTCCATTTTTGTTTCAAATAGTTTGACACAAATTGTTATTCGTACCTTCAATTGATTGGTTGCCTGGTGAGTATGAGATCTCTCTCTCTCTCTGTTTGACTTATACGTTCCCTAGTTCAGTTGATCTTCGGGGACTGGGAATCAATACTGTTGAAGGCTATTCGTGGATTGCATCACTGTGGGAGAGGTGAGCAGCATCCGTGCTGGGATCTTACAGTCCTGCTGGGCCTGTCCTGAATTTGGGCCCTAACCGGCATATAACTGGTCAGGATGTGGCAACTAGGGTGCCCTGTATTTTGATTTAGCTTGTGTTGGGTGAACAGTTTGGAACTTATTTGCTAATATAATATTACTGTATTGGGCCCTGCAAGGGTGATGCACTCCAGGCCCTCTCACACAAATGTTTTAATTGAGAAGTTTGGCTTGGTCAAAAGTCGCAAAAAGCTCTCTACACTATCAGGGATTTTCAGAACTCCGTTTTGTTATATCTGACTGCTATACAGTTCTGTAGCTATGTCGGTCTACTGTATTTAAAACTACATCACTGGGCAGATTTGTTCAAACATTCTGTCAAATATGATATTATATAGTGCCCTCCACAATTATTGGCACCCCTGGTAAAGATGAGTAAAAAGGGTTATAAAAAATTCACCGTTTTGTGAATTAGATTAATCTCATACTGAAAAAATGAGAAAAATCCAACCTTTAATTGAAGTTAATTTATTCTGAGAGAAAAAAAATCCCTTTTTAACAAAACCACATGTGCCACATTTATTGGCACCCCTGCATTTAATACTTTGTACAACCCTCCCTTTGCCAATAAAACAGCACTGAGTCATCTCCCGTAACATCTAATGGTTGGAGGTTGGAGAATACAGAGCAAGGAATCTGAGACCCCATTCCTCTTTACAGAATCTCTCCAGATCATCCAGAGTCCTAGGTCCTCTCTTGTGCACTCTCCTCTTCAGCTCAGCCCACAGGTTTTCAACGAGGTTTAGGTCTGAGATGGCCATGGCAGAAGCTTGATTTTGTGATCAGTTAACCATTTTTGTGCTGATTTGGACCTATGTTTTGGATCATTGTCCTGCTGGAAGATCCAACAACGACCCAGTTTTAGTTTCCTGGCAGAGGCAGCCAGATTCAGATTTAAAATTTCCTGGTATTTCGTGGAGTTCATGATGCCATGTACCCTAACAAGGTGCCCAGGGCCTTTGGAGGAAAAACAGCACCACAACATCACAGAACCTCCACCATACTTAACAGTGGGGATCAGGTTATTTTCAGTATAGCCATCCTTCTTTTTATGCCAAACCCAGCTTGAGTGTTTGTTGCCGAAAAGCTAAATTTTCGTTTCATCTGACCATAGAACACGGTTCCAGTCAAAATTCCAGTAGCATTTAGCAAACTCCAGGCGCTTACTTTTGTGGTGAAATGACAAGAAAGGCTTTTTTTCTGGCATGCCTTCCAAATAATTTGTTGGCACGGAGGTGACGTCTAATGGTAGTTTTGACCCCAAGATGCTACTTTCCTCTGTAATTCTCCAACACTGATCCTTGGGGATTTTTTTTTTTGCCTCTCTTACCATCCTCCTCACTGTACATGGGGGCAAAATAAACTTGGGTCCTCTTCCAGGCAAGTTTCTAACAGTTCCAGTTGCTTTGAACTTTTTAAGTATTGTCCTAACAGTAGATATGGGCTATTTTTTTATAGCCATTCCCTGACTTATGAAGCTCAACACACTTTCCTCATTTGTTTTGTGTGTTTTCTTATCTTTCCCATGTTGATGTATGGATAAGGGAATATGGCCTCTGTCACCTCATATTTATACCCCAGTGAAACAGGAAGTCATGGATTACTGCTTGAAAGTTCCTAAACACTCTGATCAACTTTCAAAAGTAAAATATAAATGGAAAAAATGCTTGTTACATTTTGTTCGTAAGAATTTCTAGGGGTGCCAATAATTGTGGCACACGTGGTTTTGTTAAAAATAATTATTTCTTGATGAGGGATTTTATTTTTCTCAGAATAAATTTACTTCAATTAAAGGTTGAATTTTTCTCATTTATACAGTGTAGGATTAAGCTTATTATTCTTATAACCCTTTTTACTCATATTTATCAGGGGTGCCAATAATTGTGGAGGGCACTGTATATAGTTCAAAAATAAAAAATGTATAACTTGACTCGTTTTCTCCTATTCTGACCCTTGTATTAAACAGCTGTTTAAATGGCTGTTAAATGTTTTCTTTTTTCAGGGGGAGGGAGTCAAGGGACACACTTCCTGTCTTGACAGCCCTCATAGATGAGTATGTCTTAATGGCTTGGGGCACTGCCCTGGAGTGCTGCTGAAAATGGAGCGTTGAACATTGTCTCGGTGTTTATAATTCAACTTCCCATAATCTGTTTGACTCATGAGTTTCTTTGTTAACAGATTGCAGGCTTGTTCTCTTCTTTGCAGGCACCAACACCCCCCTCCCCTCCCCTCCCTCCCCCTCCTTCCACTTTCAGAAACCAAAAGGCCTCAAACCACCAGTCCTCCTGCATGTCCTCGTCCTTTTCTCAGCCTGTTGTCGGAGGGATGGCACTGCCTGCTCTGTTACTTGGCATCTTTAGACTTTATCTCGCAATTGTGCTGTCAGTACCACACCTCCTCCTCCATCTCCTCCTCCTCCACTCCCTCCTCCTCCTTCTTCTTTCCTTCCTTGTTCCTCAGCTAGTCTTACTGTTGGATATTTTGCTGTGGTCTGTCTTTCTTCATCAAAGTCAGTGTCTTACTTTTAAACTTGCCAGTAATTAGCACAAGTCGATGAATAATTGAAAAACCAGAATACTAATGAAAGATTGTTGGTAGATCCGGTGGGCAGTATGAGTGGTTATTATGTTCCTATATTTAAGATATTATATTTATTTGTCCTATAAATGTCCTATGAAGTTCAGTTTACATTCACAGTTTGAAGTTCAGTTTACATTGTGATTTTGCATAAAAATAAAGAGGAAATCTGTACAAGAAGGAAATAAAATAATTTCAAATCATTTTAATCAGGAAGGAATGCATTAATTAATCTTGTATCTTCACAAAGTAATCATGAAAAGAAATGTGTTGTTTGTGTGTTTATCACAGTAAAGAATATAATAATTATTATAAAAGCATTTGGCCCTTCCCCTTGCAGCTTTTCGGTGAAAAAAGGAGACAATTGTAATGGGGGGTTTGAAGGTCAATTTGGTGAGTTGGCAATGTCACCCATGTACTGGTGCCTCTTCACTAGTGGTAATGGGTGACGGGAACACCCGGCTATCAGAAGAGGTAGAGTGAATTGACGCATCTGTAAAACAGGAAGATCCCAGTGGCATCTGATGATGCCTGCCCTCATCCTCCCCAACAGCAACAGCCGCAGTCACGGGGAGTAGTGAACAATCTGGACCCAACAAAAAAAAACTAATGAGAGATTTTGGGCTCCCTGATTTTCATTCTGTTTCTCGTCAGAACAGAACCAATTATATCAGGGTCTCGTCAGGCATAAAGTGGAGCATCTGCATAATTGCTGTTTGCATTTAAAATGCAACGCTAACCTAAAAAGTCCCTGCTGGAGTAAATGTTGTCATTAATTTAAGAAATGTAACTTTTTTGCATTATTTTTGTTGTGTTATTATTATTTGTGTTATGAAATGGCTGTTTTTGTAAATGTCCATTGTAATGCATATCAAACCCAGCTAATTGATTTCCATGTGCTCTTTTGCATGCAATTATTCAGAAATAATTTTAAAGATGCACTCATGTTCACTCAGTTCAAGTGGTTGTGCTGAATTAACATCAGGTTCTAAAAACAAAATGGCGCCGATTCCCCACAGAAGCAGTGGACCGCTCAGCAAAATGGAAAAGCATATTATGCAAAAGCCTATTAAGCACCCCCTGACAACGTTTGGCTTTAATTGAAAGGGTGGCCCAATGTAAGCAATTTGGCTCTCCATGTGTCATTTTTCCAACGTGTGCCTTTAAATGGAGGGGTGACCCAATACAAGCGATTTGGCTATCGATGTGTTGTTTTTCCAATGCTTGCCTTTAACTGATGCGGTTACCTGATGCAAACATGTTGCCTTTCTGCACCATCACCTGTTAAAATCTTGGCTGCTTTCCATCTGCTGAAGCTCCCTGTTTTCCCTCTCCACTCATGTGGAAGCGGCGGGCGCACGGCTTTGGCGGGTTCGCCCACCGGCCATAAGCGTGAGTCTCAGACTCCAGAGCTCTGTTGGGTCCGGTCCAGCGCCGGGCGTACTGATGTAAATTAAAAAAGCAGAGCAGTAGTGGCATCGCGGACTGTTCTCCCGAGCGCTCTCTCGGCATAACTCTAGAATTATAACTACGATAGCTCTCCGCAATGCGTTCAGCTGTCAGTGGAAGGCACATTTGCAATCATAAATTATTTGTTCGAACACCCATGGGTGCTGGCGAGATCTGAGCGATGCTACTGGAATTTAGCAGTGCCTCGCAGCACTGATTGCCTCTCGCACAATAAAACTCACCCAGTGGTATCCAGTAGACAGAGCCAAGACTCATTTCACTGTCGATCAAACTTCTTTTGTGGATGTCTCTGCATGACAGACCAAGCAAATGATGTTTACCATCTTCGACGCTTAACTTTTAGTAAAAACTTTAGGCTAGTATTGGATTTGCTTTTTAAAAAAAAATGTTTTTAATGAAATCATTGCATCACTTGTGTTGATGATGCCTATGTTCTGTTTGTGAGTTCTCCAGTTTAAAGGTATCGGGGAAATTCTTTTTTTCCCTTTGGATGTTTTGAGGGAGGCGAAATTCTACAAAAAGTCTACAGGAAAATAACAGGAAGGGTAATTTGGCTGAAGGTTGTGAGTTTTAATGAGTGTTTTTAATATGCAAATGAAAAATAAGTGTAAGTACTATACTGAGTGAGTGTTGGGCCTTTTCTGTTCTGGAACTCGGGTTGGTTGTAGCACTGTTTCCTTGCTCAGTAAACCTCTAAAGGGTCACAGCTTGCGTCAGTCATGTCATACACGGTGATGGTGAAGACTGCCCATGACGTTACAGGCTCTTTTGACAGCTTGCATCAGTCATGTCATACACGGTGATGGTGAAGACTGCCCATGACGTTACAGGCTCTTTTGACAGCTTGCGTCAGTCATGTCATACACGGTGATGGTGAAGACTGCCCATGACGTTACAGGCTCTTTTGACAGCTTGCGTCAGTCATGTCATACACGGTGATGGTGAAGACTGCCCATGACGTTACATGCTCTTTTGACAGCTTGCGTCAGTCATGTCATACACGGTGATGGTGAAGACTGCCCATGACGTTACAGGCTCTTTTGACAGCTTGCGTCAGTCATGTCATACACGGTGATGGTGAAGACTGCCCATGACGTTACAGGCTCTTTTGACAGCTTGCGTCAGTCATGTCATACACGGTGATGGTGAAGACTGCCCATGACGTTACAGGCTCTTTTGACAGCTTGCGTCAGTCATGTCATACACGGTGATGGTGAAGACTGCCCATGACGTTACAGGCTCTTTTGACAGCTTGCATCAGTCATGTCCTACACGGTGATGGTGAAGACTGCCCATGACGTTACAGGCTCTTTTGTCACCATGTGATGAGCCCTCACCTCAACCCCGTCTCTAGCTGCGGGAGATGGGTCATCACCCGGAAGTCCAGCCGTCAGTGGCAGATGGCGCTGTCCAGCCACCGTCCGGCTGCTAGCACTTAGCACAGAAGGGTAGCATGACACTACAAGACATCAAAATACCAAAGGGAGCCTTCAAACATTACAACAACAGCAAAATTATTATTATTATTATACCTGCAGTTGATATTGTCATTATTATGCTGGTATACTGTATTTACACATACATGCGCACACACACACACACACACACACACACACACACACACACACACACACACACACACACACACACACACACACACACACACACACTGCAGCTAATATCCTGGGGATATGGGTTCTCTGAAATAAACTCTCTTCCATTGCTAGCTATCTTGCAAAAATATAACACCATGTACAAAAACACCATACACAGTGAAAACAAGGGAGGGTAAAGAAGAGAGAGCAGAAGAGAGAAGGAGACAGTGGGACAAAGATAGGCAGAGAGAGAGAGAGAGAGAGAGAGAGAGGGAGAGAGAGAGAGAGAGAGAGAAGGTCTTATTTAAACAATGAGCAGTGAGTAGGAGCCAGCTGGCGCAGTCTGCTGGGAGCCGGTGCTGTATGTGGGTCAGCACATTGCATCATCAGCATTTTCCTTTCACCTGCCTGAATAAACAGATAACACTGAACCCCCTCTGCAACAATCTGCATTATTAACAAGACAACTTTCCCTTTACTGGCCTACTTAAACTCTCATATTCACCTACTCATAGGACTGCTCCTCATGGCAGTCTAATGGAATAATTGACATTATAATAAAACAACACAGTCCATCAAACTCTGTCATCATATTTTAAACCTCTCTCTCTCTCTCTCTCTCTCTCTCTCACACACACACACACACACACACAGACAGACGAGTAGGGAGATAGTTGTAGTTACAAGTTATAGTAATCATTATCTAGCTATAATATTTACTATTACTACTAGATATCAGCATGTATGGTGGTTAGAATAGTACATATTCAGGTTTTAAATACATTTCTATAACATTTACATTTTCTGAATCTTAATCATTATTGTATGCCCATAAGCACTACATAAGTGGTAACATAATAGACAATGCAACGTCACACTGGAGGTTACATAAAAGCCACATTAAGTCCTTGTCCCACGTAATAACATGCTTCACAGAGCATATCCTACAAATGGTACAAAAACTTCAAAATATTTATGACATAAACTGACATACCGGCAGCCAAGCCTGCATTAATACTCAGCAAATACTGTATGTCACTGAAATGTATTTTTTTATGCATTCCTTAGTAATGTAATATACAGACATTGTGAGAATACATGTTATGTAATGTATAAACAAACTCTCTATTACATTGACTGAAAATAAACAGACAAATACAACTGTACTGGTTCAGTTGCATCTAAACCCGGGGTGGCAATTTGAATAAAGATTACAATAGAAAATACTAAATTAAATGAAGCGAGTTTGGTGATACACGCATTCTGAATGCCCTCCATTTATATACTGTAAAAAAAATAATAATTACGTATGACTGGAAAATGTACAAAGAAAAAAATGCACCTTGCAAATAGCCGAGGTTAATCTAAGTTTCACAGACTCCACTATGAACAAACCTTCACTGTTATTGGACTAAAATTTGAATGTGACATATGACATCAACCTAATGACTCATACACAAAGTGTAAGAAGAAGCTGTTGACCGTCCATTGAGGTTATGAGGTCAGATGTCAGCCTCTTATCAGAAGGTTATCTTATTAGATGCTAATAACATCTTATTAGAATCTCTCTGCCAGGCTTCTTAGCATATCCCCAGAATGAGTCTACATGCACTAAGCAGCGTGGTATATAGAATAGTATAATAGAATGTGTTCATATTTAACGCAGGGTCTAACCTTGGATTAAACAAACCCAACCCCATTTCGGATTACCCCATAGCATTTTTGAGAGGCCAGAGAACTGAGGGGCTAAGACATTGCGTAAGGGGCTAAGACATATCCACTGCTGCTGGTCAATTTTTGCTAAATTCTACGCTCGATGTGTCTCACTGCCGCACTCCTGCATGCCCTCTTTTATAAGTGTACATTATGCGCATGTGTGTATTAAAAATGAATTTCTAGCATGTAAGCAATATCATGAGAAGACAGAAAGAAATTCTGAAAGCTGCATCTTCTGTGAAAGATAACAAGGTTCTTAATTTTCTCAGTGAGGCAAGATATTCTCCCTCACTATCTTTCCCATCCTTCTCTCTCTGTTGCCTTCTCTCTATTCCTATTACTCCCACTTTTTCTCTCCATTTCTATTTGTCTGACTTCCTCCCTCTCTCTCACTTTCTCTCTCTCCACTCGCCCCCCTTTCTTTTCTTCCTGAAGCAATGCCAACTGTTCATGCTACCTGCATGAGCTCCCGCTAATTCAGAAACAGAGAGTTCATTTTACAAATGTTTTTATTGAATCTAGGAGAAGGCCTAATCCATTAAGGAGGAGATAAATGACAGTGGGAGAAAGCCCTAGGCAGCAGCTAAAGGAAAACTTAGTTGGAAACGTTCAAAATGAAACTGATAGTCAGCAATTTTATTAGTAGCAGTGGGATAAAGAGAGGCTTTGATAAAATAATTCCCACAGATAGGAACTTCGGTTCAACAGAAAAGGGGGTATCTTGAAATTAAAGGCACCATTACACTACAGCAATGCCCCTGTAAGCCGTTTAGATATTTCTGAGCTAATTTAGTAACATCATTTACATTTTATTCATTAAAAAATGTGTTACCCTCCAAAGATATCATTATGGAATCAGACCAAAACCATCTACTAACAACATTGCTGCCTTCCTCTTCTTGTTATTTTTGCGTAATGTGTATAAAGGTGTAGAAACTATGTAAAAATAGTTCATATTGATTCATATTTTTGTATTAATGAAGAAATAATATTCAATGAACAAATTTGTCCAGAGTTAAACACAGTTGTTTCCATTCAAAGGCTCTCAAAATTAACTGAAAAAGACAGCATATAAACTCTATCACCTTATTTTAAGTGTGCATGTGAGCCATAGAGCTGCGTAGTCCCGCCCCTCATATCCCTGGCTGGTCCCGGAAGACATTACCTGCCCCCACTTATTATATATATACGTGGCATTATGGCATTGTATGGACCAAACTTTGACATATATGTGATACAAAGTCCATTATATACTCACCACCCGCGTTTAAATCAAATTTGAATCGTGTAATTTACGGAGTTTCAGAAACATAACTACACTACCCAGAATCCCTGGTCGTACATCGCCGGCTCCCGCTTTTGCTAGTATGCAGTAGCTACCGGCCGCTCTGCTAGCGAAAATGTCTATCACTCGGTCTGCTCTTGTAACTTATTATGGAAATAGCTACCGGCCAAAGAAGTAGCTACCGGCCGCTCTGCTAGCGAAAATGGCTATCACTTTGTCTTATTATAGAAGTTAAACTAAGAGTATCACCAAGGGGTGAGAATGACTATGAGTCTAGCCATGTCGAAAGTGTCAGCTTTATGGCTTTCACTCCAGCAGTGGCGGTGAGCGAGTAGCCCGGATGTTGTAGTAATTTTTTTGAAAACGTGTTTGTTGTTTATTTGTTGGACATAATTTTATAAATTGTTTTAAAATGTGACAACCCCTCTCTTGGGTGTTTTGAACATATAGCTGCCTGAATATAGAAAAAAACATTTTCAGTCCATTGACTCCCATAATATTTTTTCCGAAAAGTGGCACCAGACGTTCGTCACAAAAGTTGGCAGGGCTACGGCGCTCTATAGTGGACGTTCCACCAGGGAGACTTCTGGGTAATTTTGATCTCTTCACTCTCGGCACTGCTAGTTTAGGAAACCCTTCCCAACTCTGTGTTATTAAATGATAATTTTCTCTTTTTAAACCTCTGTGTGCTCGATTGAGTCTTTGTGTTGTGGTTGTGGTGGTTTGATGTTACGACCAACTCCGCCCTCTTTGTTATTGCAACACTGGTGGGTTTTCAGGTAGTAACAGATTGGGGGCTCGTCCATGATGGAACCGCAGATTGTTTCTGCTTTGTGCCTTTTGCTACCTTGGGGGCTACATGGTGCTAGCTTTGGCTTACGTGTAATAACGTTACACGGTTTGTGATTCACAGTTGCGTTGTGCTTAGTGCTACTTTGTGTTGTATTACCTTGTGTAGCACGTAGCCTAGTGCTTGCCTTGTTGTTCGTAACTGTGTTATTTTGTTGCTGGTTACCACATTGGGTCCCGCCTGTAGCATTAGTTCTGTGTCACCTTGGGTCGTTACTTTTTGTAGTGATTGTCTGCCACCTACCACTTGTCCCAGTTGAGTGTTGACGCTGCCGTGGCAACCGCATCAGTGGGAGAGCTCTGTTTTCTTTTCTTGACTTTCAAACTTAGCGTTTCGGGTGTTAGTTACCATGGAATTTGATATCGAGAGGTTCGCTGATGGTCCTACCTTAGAACAGCTGGACAGCTGCAGTAAAGCTGACCTCATGTTGATTGCGGACTACTTCGACATTGATGTAGTCCGCTCTGGGACGAAACCGGCTATTAAAGCCAAGGTAACGGAGTTGTTGCTGGAAAGGCTGCTGCGCTCAGGGCATACGAGTTGGTGCCAGAGGCTTACCGCCAGAAGTTTAGACGTTATCGGAAAGCCGAAAGCCAGACTTTTGTCGAGTTCGCCCGCGAGAAGGAGAGTTTGTTCGACCGCTGGTGCGCTGCACAGGGGGTTAAACTTTTGAGCAACTCCGCGCTCTACTGATCATGGAGGAGTTTAAAAACTGTTTGCCTGAACGTGTCGCCATCTATTTGACTGAGCAGAAGGTGACTCGGGTCGCGCCGGCTGCTGTCTTAGCGGACGAGTTTACGCTCACACATACAAGCTCGTCTGTTGGGAAAGCTCCACTACGTCATAACAACGTCACTCCTCGGAGGGAGTCCCCTAATAGCTCGGTCGGTCCGTTAAAGGCCAATACTCCCATTTCTGGTGCGAGGCAGGAGGCGTGGGGAAACAAAGGAAAGGTGGTGTGCCACTTTTGCAAGAAGACTGGCTATATTATGGCTAACTATTTGGCCCTGAAGAGGAAGAATAACTCCTCAAAAGGAGTCTCTCTGGTGAAAAAGTCCTTGCTGGTGCCTGGGCTTAATGAAACTTCACCACCTGAGAAGAGTAGTGCTCTTCAGGACTATGTCCCATTAATTATGGGTGGTTTCGTACTTTTAACTGGTGAGCCTGGTTCTCAGAGACCAGTTAAGATACTGAGAGATACTGGTGCGGCACAGTCTTTTATTTTGGAGGATATCTTGCCCCTGTCTGAAGAATTCTCCTTAGGCACCAGTGTCCTTGTGCAGGGGTTCGAATTGGGCTTTACTAACGTACTTCACTGCATACTGTTTGCATACCAGCCTTCCAGTGGAAGGGGTATCTTTCATTTTGGGGAATGACCTAGCTGGTGGCCGTGTTTTGGTTAGCCCTGAGGTGACGCCTGTCCCTATTGTCGATTGCCCTGATGAGCTTGCACAGAAATACCCTGACGTATTTCCTGTGTGTGCCGTCACTCGTGCCATGTCTAAGCGACTGGCGGGTAGCTCCGCTACAGCTAGCGGTGAGCCGGAGATAGATTGGATAGTTAGCAATCCTGGTCTAAGTGATTTGTTCACAGTGAAGCCAGAACCTGAGGTGCAGTCTCCTCTTCTCGCTGCGGCGGGGGAGAAACGAGCTGAATGTGTTGAGGGGCTTGGCAAGCTGTCTCTAGCCCGGGAGCAGGCGACTCGTTTTCCCGAGGTGATACCTTTGCGGAAGATAACGGCGCCGGTCGTTGTTAAGGCGCTCGTTAAATTATTTTCCCTGTTCGGTCTCCCTAAGACTATTCAGTCTGACCAGGGGATTAATTTCATGTCCAAGATTTTTGCTCAGATACTCGACCAACTAGCAATTAAGCATTTTCCCTCCAGTGCTTACCATCCAGAGTCGCAGGGGGCGCTTAAGCGGTTTCATCAGACTCTCAAGTCTATGCTTCGTGCATACTGCCTTGAGTTTGAAAAGGACTGGGATGAGGGCATGCATTTAATGCTTTTTGCGGTGCGGGAGGTTGTCCAGGAATCTCTGGGATTCAGCCCTGCTGAACTAGTTTTCGGTCACACCTTACGCGGGCCTCTGATGCTGCTCAAGGAGAAGTGGCTGACAGAGGACAGTCACACGAACCTGCTTGATTTTGTGTGCGATTTCCGTTTTAAATTGCAGGAGGCAAATTCCTACAGGAGGATACTCATGTTGTTGACCACACCGTGTGCTACTTTTCAAGGAAGTTTAACCGACATCAGCGGTTATACTCCACGATAGAGAAGGAGACTTTAGCCCTGGTTCTTGCGTTACAGCATTTTGACGTTTATGTAGGCTCCTCTTTACGCCCCGTCGTGGTGCAGACAAATCATAACCCCCTTGTTTTCCTTTACCGCATGCGTAATAATAACCGGCGTCTCATGTGATGGAGCTTATTTTTGCAGGGTTATGATTTAAACATTCGGCACATCCGTGGACGTGATAACGTTGTTGCTGACGCATTGTCTCGGACGTACGAATGTGACAATAAATAGGGAAATATTTATTGTCTTAAGGCTGGGGATGTTACGTCCCAGTGTGTTACAGGCTATTATTAGGCTGGGGATGTTACGTCCCAGTGTGTTACAGGCTATTATTATTTTAAAGGCTGTTGCTCTTTTGGCTGGGTACTGCTGTGGAGGAACGCGTTTGGAATGGATGCTGGCCTATAAAACAGCTGGACGCCGTCATCATGGTTTAGACTGACAATCCACCCGTATAGGGGAACCCAAACAAACACAGCAGTACCCAGCCAAAAACCCCAAAACAGCAACAGCCTTTAACCCTATAGGCTTTGCCCCCCTAGTGGTGAGACGCATGCGCCCCCAATTTTTTATAGTGTTCATATTTCTCTTAAATTCTAAATTATAACGTTAATAAAACACAGAACTTTCGACGCAAAATTGTTAAAAACAGTCACAGCCTGCGAACACATTCGTTTATATGCTTATCAGCTCTCAGGTTACACTACAGAGCCATAAAGCAGCAGGGTGCTAATAGCCCAACCCACTTTTTTTATTTGTTTACAGCCTTCACCTCGCCGCAGTCACAGGCAATAAAATGCATATCACAAAAGCTCTTGGTACCATTTCAACACGCTAAAAAATCAAGATCCGATTCAGGAACAATTGTATATTATTGAAAAGTTGTATAAATAAACATTAGGTGTTTTTTTCCCGTGCTCACTTCAGTATGCATACAACCGATATACTTCCGGTTTTGTATAAATACATTTTATTTTCTACAAATTCTCTTGATAAACATGTTAAAATAATAATAGCCTGTAACAACTGGGACGTAATAGTTTGTTACTAGGAAACGTAGCATTCAATGCTTAACATTAACCCATGTCCTTTCAAAAATATAGCCTATTAATTTTGCCATATGTAGCCTATGCAATATGTCACGTTTAGACTATAATTATAATTATGTTCATAAAGTTGAATGTATCCAGCAAATAACTCCAGTTCGTACAGTTGAATGCATCCGGCAAAAAATAAATAATAAAATTGGTTGGCTTTACAATTACAGTGGTAAACCCCCGCCCACTAGGCATGCCCACCTGGGAGAAATTTTTGTAAATTTTAACAGTTAAATGCATCAATCTGGTGCACTTAAGAGAAAATTAAGAGGCTAGATCCGTGAAGAATTGTGTGCTCTTGTAAACAATCCAAAAACCCATCAACTTGTATGACGCTTGATCCTACACTTGAGCCATCAAATAAATTACATAAAAACTGTCACGTTTGTTGTACTGGTTTATTTAAAGTGTTTGGAATCACAGTCCAAGGTTGCAGTAAAAATATATGGCACCGCATGCCGTCAGATTTAGAGATCATATTCAACTTCACAGTCAGGATACAGCTTTGCTAACTTGATGCCGGAAATAATGTTTTAAACCATTGTAACCACATTCACATCGATGTAGCTAGCAAATAGACGATTACTGCAAATTATGTTGTCTTCTAAAAATGCGTTCTGGACAGATGGCTTAGCTCAAGCGACGTTGCAAAGAAGTCGCCATTTTCTATGTCAATTATGTGAGTAAAAATATCTGCCTTCATTCTGAAACAGTGATGGCGATCTGCCCATTCAACGAGCCCCCGATTTGGCCAGATTTCAGATTAAGCTTTCTCAGAATCTATCTACATATAAATAAGTTAAGTTTTATTTTACTATTATACATACAAAATATTGTAAAATTACTGTATATACCCTCAAACCTATTCTCCAAACAGGATATTGTTATCAACTCCTATCATTATTCCTCTGTGCCCCCTCAGTTTTTTAGGTGCAGGTCGCCCTTGTTCTGAAACAGTAGCGGAACAAATTACAGTTTACAGTTTATTTACCTGTAGGTCTACGCCAAACCAAAAATAAAACTTTAACAGTTACATTTCAGCCATAATTTAAAAAACAGACATATGATTTGTCCTGCGCTAATAACGAGCAGAAGTGGAAACCATGGCATTATAACTGTATGATTGAGAAAGAATAATGTAATTTAGCTTACATCTACTGTATTTATGTGAATTGGCTGTCTTTTACCAATGCAATTCATGTCATACAAACACATTCACACACACGCGCATGGCAGGGCGGCCAAAAAACACACACACGGCCAACTTTACATGCCTTTACAGGACCAATCAATATATGACCAAGCCACAAATGAATAGAATAGAATATGAAAATAATAGCTGTGCTACCCCTCTCCATCTCTCTCTCGCAACAAGGCAGTTGGACCAGTGTAGCGTAGCTACAATTCTTCCCAGCGTATAATTTTTCCCACTTCCAGGTCCGTTGCTTGACTGTAGGCTACGTCTCACTAGCTACTAGCACCTAGCACGGAACTGATCATTTTCAATGTATTTGTTCAACTGGCCTGTAAATAAACATTATTAGCCAGTACACTCGTATTACGTAGCACGAATGCTAGCTACTGACCACGAATGGGTTCAAAGATAGCTCGTCTTTTCATAAACATACACATCGAAAGTGTTATCTGATGGGACATTGCTCAACTTCCTGCTCGTAGTTGAGCAGTGATTGGTTATTTGTCCTGTTCAGTGACGGACCCGGAAGTATCCGGAAAAAATGATATGCTGGGAAGAATTTTAGCCTACGCTACACCGGCCAAAAAACAGTAGAAAATCAGACCAGCCTGCCAGATGGCCAGTCTGGGCCTGGAAGGAGCTAAGGACCGAGGAAAAGGACACGGGGAAATGATGCAAGGAGTGAAAATAAGTGATTGGACTGAACCCAATGCGTTTCATTTTACAGAATTGCATATCTTAACAAGGGGGACGATTTTCCCAATTTCCCTTAACAATGACAATTCCGCGTTCAATGACAATTCGAACACTGAGCATAAATGTTATCCATTAAAAGGTAATTCATCCATAACTCTTATCCATTTCTTCTCTCCACCTCCATATAGCACCCTCCACCAGCTCTCTGTCCTTGCCCCGGGGTTGGATTGGGGTGGGGGGGGGGGTTGCGGGTGTTGTGTCACCGCGCATGCCCTGCCCTGATGTCCTTCCAATGCATGCTAGGCCCGACTCCCTGTGGGCGGGGTTATTGCCAGAACTCTCTCCATGTGTCCTTGTCTCTTTGCATAACTCAGTGGGAAGTGCTTTGCAGAATCTCCTATATATATACGTATATATATATATTTTTAATTATATATATATATATATATATATATATATATATATATATATATTAAGGCCTATAGCCTGCATGTCTTAGCCCTACTAATTCCTAAATATTATGCAACCTTTTTGGCAATACCACATCAGCAGCGATTTAAATAGACTTTGCATGATTAATAAAGCAGTCTAAACCTGCGTATAGGCTATGCCACACATTACAAACACACACATTCTGGTTGTACCAAAGAACAAATTCAGATAAGAAAACAGTTTAAGAATAAAAATGTAATCGTAGCAGCATGTACTGGCTGCAATTTGCAGTGCGGATGGCGGTGAAGTTGTAGCGGTTGTGGTGCGGGTGCAGTTTGTGCAAAACGGACCCGTGCAGGACTCTGCCCTGTCATGCCATATATTCTTCTACGTATATGCACAAAATGAGTTAATGCCCCTGCCGCAGTGGCACAGCGGTAAAAGTGCCCAACTTTAGTTGGAATTCGGGAAGTCAGGAGCTCAAGGAGTCACGCCCTGATGGGGTTCTGTAGTGGGGAATTCTCTAACTATTCTCAAGCTATACGGTGAAATAACATAGGGTACAATTGGCTACCAAATTTGGAGAAAACAGGAAAATATCTGAAACAAATAATTAAAAAAACGTGTTAACCCAAAATCTTTCATTGCATTTATGTTTGTAGGAGAATCACTGTACAGGAATTAATATGCTGATCCATGATCTTGTTGCTGAGTAGCCTAAGCCCAGCAATTGGCTATCAAACCAGAACTCCTGATTAAAAATATGTACCAGTATTGTTAATTCTATGGTCTGGACACACAGCTATGTCAGTGTTCCCTTTGATTGATTCATCCACAATTCACTTTGATTAATGGTATTTATGAGTGGCCTTGACAACCAGGCATTATTTCACTTTGCTCTAAAGCCTGGAGCTTTATAAAATCAAATCTGGTATAAGTCTTCCCTTGTTTATGGGAATAGACTTATTGAAAAAAAAAATGATTTCAGTCAATTTGAAAAACCAAACATCTTGTGAAGGCAGACATCCAAATAGACGCGATTCAAACAGGAACATACACAAGTGCTCCTTCTAATAGACAGTCATTTCAACAATACATTCTGTAAGTGATATGGTTTTGGTGAAGTGCGAGCTTGCTACGCTAATTCCAAAACACTATGACCTGAACAAGCAATAGCTCAAAATTTCGTGGGATGTTTGTTCCTCTGTGGAAACTACACAATAGAGATGAGTTATTTCATGACAGCAAACACTTGATGAATTAATTATGGGAAACATTTCAAAATGTACTAAACTTATGTACTAATACTTAGAACCAACACTGTGGACAATTTATTTACGTAGTTCCATCTCTGTCTATGCACACAGAGATCCATGCTCCTCTGCCTGTATCTATTATCTCAACAAAAATCATTGTGGCAATCAATGCAAAATCAACTAAACTTGCAAGAGCAAGAGCGAAAGTTGCAAGAGCTTGCATTTTTTTTCCTGCGAAAAATTGTCAAATAGTTTTATACACCCCCAACTCAAAGGGGCCGCAGCACAAATGATTTCAAACACAAATAGGCAACTTAGAAAATGTTTTTATTAAAATATGTGTAGCAAGTGTCATAAAGCAGGGTTAGTTAACCCTGTCATTACTGAGCATAAAAATGGTTTTATAATAAAAGCGTGGTTGGGTTCTGCTGTTGCGAGTCTTCGGCTGTGTTCCATTATGCACACTTGCATTCTAGATAGAACGCACTTGATAGTATGCAAGAGCGCAAGTGTGCTTCAATTTTGGAACACACTTGATGACATAGTCAGCAGAATAGCCTACCTTTGACCTTACACAGGAAAAACTATAGAATCACCTCCATGAAGTACCTTACTGGATAACCTAGCTACGGTACAGTTAGCTCATCAGGTCTAAGCATTTGAAATTAACTTCAAATGTTATGGTGCATGGCATTATTTACAATAAATATTGTTTTTCCAAATTTTGCGTTTTCATTAAGACATTACTGCCATGGTGAAACTAGCTACTTTGTGTGTGAACCATATGAGGCAATGTTTTATCTCAGTTGCAGACAGCGCGACCTAAGCAGTCACATAATCAGGCCAGATCATCTCATACCAGCAGAAGCCTAAAACGGAATAGCAAGATGCCTTAAATATAATGCAGACATATTATAAATACTGCTTAGGTCATGCTGTCAGTAACTGTCACAAGCTCAGCTTTGGTTAACGGTCCAGTTTCCGGAAAAAATTATGCTTATTTTATTTAACTATGGAGCCTTGTGTAATTTTTCGACTCCTCTGCAGAACCCCCTTCACATAAACGCACCCGTCAAGCTACACGATATGCTATGAACGGCATGCGTGTCTCTTTTGCTTAATTTCTACAATTAAATTTAAAATGATAGGCTAATACTGTGGCTTGTGGTATGAGCTTACTCAGCATAGCTATGAAATATGAATTCAATTTGTATAGCCCTTTTTACAGAGAAATGTCACAAAGATGCTGCACAATTGTTCTTATTGATTGAGGTGGACCATAAAATAAAGAGGTAAAAAGCAGGCGCAAGGTGGGATATTCAAGTGTCACGATTCGAAGCGACAGCATAGTATAAATAATAGCATATTATTAAGATATGTGATTAAGGCACCGTAGGCTACTGTAGGCTAATTTTGTTGAGTGTCAGACCTTGCACTTTGCTTCGTGACACTTGAAAGATATCCCACGCTCGGCCTGCCAGTGAAAAAGATGTGTTCAACATCGTTACTCCTTACATTATGGTTGACCACAATCAATAGAACTATCTACAATAATGGTTCATAGCTCGTACCTCAATCCGCAGTATCGTTTACATTTTAACTGGAGAAATTAAGCAAAAGAAAGGCACAGGGCGTTCATCTGTAGTGGAGTCGAATAACGGCACACTGTAGCATATAAACTCCTCAAAAAAAGTTTGGAAACGTTATTTCGGTTGATTATTCCTCCCCTTTAATAATACCAATTGGTATTGTATTTTATATCGTTGGAAAGCCTGATTAGTCACCTTTACAACGAGGTACAACTTGTAAGGATCATGCATTCGTGGAATGAGCAACACAGCTAACCGTGTGGGTAGCGGCCCAAAAAAATGTGCCAAAATCCCCTGCAATATTCTTCTGTTGGTATTCACTCTCGTTTTGAGCTTCAAGTGACTGGCACCTGATTGGCACCTAATTGACAGCACTTGTGTGCATGGGTCCTGCAACTTTGTTGAGTTTGTGTGTGCTCCAAGCATAAACATGCCACGTTTGTCCCTTCAGGATAAGGCCCGTGCAATAGGGCAAGTGGAAGCTGGTGTTCCGGTACGCAGAGTGGCAGCATTATTTGGTGTCAGCCCTGGTACCATTTCCAAACTTAGGACCAAGTTCTGTGAGACTGGTGAAGTCAAAGACAGACCACGAAGTGGCCGTCCCAGGAAGACAACACCCCAAGAAGACCGGTTCCTCACCCTTGCTTCACTGAGGAACCGTAGGCTTTCTTCCAGAGATTTACAGGCAAGATTTGCACAACGGTACCACAGACAGATCTCTGATCAGACGGTGAGGAACAGACTGGACATGGCCGGTCTTCATGCTTATAAGGCTGCCAGGAAGCCTGCAATGACTGCCCTTCACCGTCAGGCCCGTTTGCGCTGGTGTCGACAGCACCGACAGTGGAACCTAAGAATGTGGGGCAATGTCATGTTCAGTGATGAATCAAGGTTCTGTCTGCGGAAGCTGGATGGCAGGATCAAAGTATGGAGACGGCGTGGAGAACGCTATGCAGATTGCTGCACAGATCGCGTGACACCTTTCAATGGGGGCAGTGTCATGGTGTGGGGCGGTATCTCTCTCACAGGCAAAACAGAACTTGTCATCATTGAAGGCAATCTCAATGCAGTGAGATATCGGAATGAGATTTTGGAGCCAGTGGCGATCCCATATCTCCAGAATCTGGGACCTAACTCCATCCTCCAGGATGACAACGCTCGCCCCCACAGAGCCAGGATCATCACAGAGTACCTCCAGAATTTGGGAGTGGAGAGGATGGAATGGCCTGCCGTGAGTCCAGACCTCAGCCCAATTGAACACCTGTGGGATCAGCTTGGGCATGCTGTACGTGCCAGAGTGACCAATGCAACCATGTTGGCTGACTTGCGGCAAATCCTGGTTGAGGAATGGGATGTGTGACCAGGCTGGTGACCAGCATGAGGAGGAGGTGCCAAGCTGTTGTGACTGCGTATGGATCTTCCACAGGCTACTGAGGTCCCTGACAGTGTAAAATGAATAAAGTGTAAAAATGGCCAATATGTGTTGTTTTTTCCTTATTACTGTGGGAGAGTGCAATCATCCAATCCACCAAGCAACTCAAAACGAGTGTGAATACCAACAGAAGAATATTGCAGGGGATTTTGGCACATTTCTTTGGGCCGCTACCCACACGGTTAGCTGTGTTGCTCATTCCACGAATGCATGATCCTTACAAGTTGTACCTCGTTGTAAAGGTGACTAAGCAGGCTTTCCAGTGATATAAAATACAATACCAATTGGTATTATTAAAGGAGAGGAATAATCGACCAAAATAACGTTTCCGAACTTTTTTTGAGGAGTTTAGTTAGGTTACCGCAGGAAATTTAGTCGCAATGTTTTACATTTTAACTGAGCTAAGCTCTCTCTCTCTCTCTCATAAGACAGTTTTGTTTCCATGCCGTGGTACACTATTTTTCTACAGTCTATGGTTAGTGCAATGATCTCTGGGAATGAAAAAGCCGTACAAGTGTGACAAAGATCCGCCTACCCTCTTCGGCATCGATGCACACTTCAAATTCTGGGTCTTTTAGAATATACTTGCTTTTTGCATACTTGTGGTTCGGAACGCACTTATGACAAACAAAATGGTGTTATGTGCACTGACTAGAGTGCATGTATGCATAATGGAACACAGCCTTTGTGTTTATACATAGGCTACTTCCGGGTATCACATGACCACAAACAAAATTACTCCACAAATTATTCCACGTTAACCGTGATTTTCAGGTCCAAAAAAATACGTTTTACATTTCAATTTACAAATAATACAAAACATTTTGGTTATATTGAGCCTTTTTTGTATCGTTACTCAGAACACAAGCTCCACAATATTTCTAGTTGTGTTATACAGTACTGTTTCATTCTCACTGAACTTATATTACATATGATTTTTTATTGAATCACATATATATTTTTTAAATCACTATTTTTATTCACAACTTTCATTAAATACTGCAGCTTCATTGCAACAAACACACACAAAACATCGCACTTTGCATCGCAACTTTTAAGAAAAGCTGCAAAGAAATCAAACATTTTAGGCCGCGACAATCACAAAAAAACTCCGCAAGATACTGGTGGGACTGTGTAGCTAGTGCAATGGCAGAGGTGAAGAGGTGTATGTACGGTGAAGTGAAACAACAAGCCGACAGGGCACATTCAAGAAGCAGTCTCAACCTAGGATTGTCTTTTCCTTGATAGTGACAGCTGAAGTTTAGAAAGGGGATGAAAAGTGTCGTGGAGTTGGCATGTTTTCTGTTGGACCCATAAGTAAAGGTACCTCTAGCTATCCAGCTAGCTACGTAAGGTAGCTAGATGGCCAAAATCAGGTAACTTGAGTGGGTGGCGTTGAGGACAGAGGAGGAGAATTGATTGATTGATTATAAACACAGGACCACAGCAAGGCTAAAAATCCTGCATAGTGCACCTTCAACAGATGCAGTCAACTGTTTTGGTCTTTTGGAAAGCAGAGTAGGTCCTGGAGATACAATTATAAACTGGCCAGTTTTGAACTCGGAAGCAGCATCCACAATTATACCTTGAATGGGAACACTTTTAATGATACTTTTTTCTTAATGATAGTTTTAATATAAATTATAAAACATATACATGTAAAATACACTCAAAGGATGAGCCCTGCTTAATTAACCAATAATATTGATGTATTATTCCAGGGTGAGAAGCCTTAATTATTTGAATCATATGTGAAGACTTAATCCCGACAGTGCCCAAAATCAGTAAAAAATAATAATAACTGCGTAGATAATAAAATAAATTCTTGAAGATAAACCAATGTCCTAAAAAAGTATCTTCCACTTCCAAGTATCTTGTTATAAATGCAAAAAACAAGTGTTATACATAATCATTGTTAACAAGATTAATCAGGCAGAGTAAAATGTTTACTGTTAAATCAACTCCGAGTATATTTTATTCTTATAGAAAACATTCTCTTTTTGTATTGGGTCAATTTCATTTCGATTCAGTCAATTAACTGAAATCCCAATTAATCAATTGAAAGATTCCCACGTAACATTTTGGGCAATTTCAATTGATGAATAGATTTCAAATCATTTCAAAATTGAAATTGACCTGGAAATAATTTCACCTTACATCGAATTCCTGTTGGACCCATGCCCTGGTAGAGCTGGGTTAACACTGGCCATTACAGTGCACATCGACACATGATTTGTACTGAAATAAAGACAAAAAAAAAGGTTTATAATTTTTTATATCCCTCCCGTGGGTACATTATGGAAGCACGTATCTATGGTTACAGGCCATGGTCTCCTGTCGTTACACCTGACACGATCTGCTGATAACCCCCCTGACCGCTCGATACCGCTGTGCCCTTTCCCCGGCTTGCACGCCGGCATTGTGACGGCCCTGTGCATTTATCAACCACGTATCTGGCTGACAGCCGCGCGGCGCGTGGGTTCTCGCCTTTGCTCGGAGGCGGCAGAGTTACGCAACCCACCCGGCGAATCCGTGGGGAACTGCGGCAGGGACTGAAATTAAGATCCGTTTCGCTGAACTACTTCTCCCACCTACCCCCCACATGGCCGGCTCTGATGGAGTGACAGATCGAGCACACAAGGTTGTGTTTTGACAACCTAATTCAGATTTCGGCAGAATGAAATATGAATTTTAATATCTAATATCGAAGTCAAGTGTCAAATACACAAATTCAATTTAACAATAACTTCCATGCTTGGTTTAGATTACCTCAACACACCGTGTGTCTGTCATATTATTACTTGTAATATGTTGGTAATAAGGGCTGTGTTTGAGCTGCGGGGGCAAATATAGCTTGGTCTAATTAAAAAAAAAAGATTAAATACAAATAAAAAGCTAATAAATATATAAATAAAAAAGGGAAAAAGTTAAATGGCTCACTTGTGACTTTCTGTCAGCGAAGGCAAATGCACTGTCTTAAGATGGTGGCCCACCAACGCTCTGGCATCCTGGGAAATTAAGCCCTCTCAAACAGATTAGGTGTCACTGTGTTGAGAACACTATTTTTCATCTTTACTCCTCACTAATCTCAATGGGGAGAGGGAGAGGGAGAGAGAGAGAAAGAGACAGAGAGAGAGAATGCGTGTTGAGGTATGGCGTCGACTCTGTAATCGAATGGCGTTCATCTCTGTGGGGACAGGTTCTGCTGCCTTGGCGGATGGCAGCCGTGTTTACGGCATGGGGATGACATGTGAAACGATGGCTTTCATCAGAGCCTCCTCCATCTCAGGTGGGAGGTCAACGTGGCCCGGCCACCCTGATGCCACTTCCTGTCAGACAGGCTGCTGGCCATTAAGCCTGCCCGTTGGTCCCGGTCAGCCTGCCGTGAAGGAGGACAGCTCCGGTCTGACCAGTGTAAAATGCACATTGATTTTCTTTCTTCTTTCTTCTTCCTACCGTTTAGACAATATACAGCATGGTTCACAAATGGTGGATGTTGATGTTTTTTTTGTTTTTTTTTTTGTTTGCAAAGTTTGAGAGAGAGAGAGAGAGAGATTATCTATCACTCACATTACATCCAAATAAAATTTAAAAAAGTTGAATGGCATATGCAGTATAAAGCAAAACATTTTTACTTGGTATTGAAGTGATTGTAATGATTGTAAAATATATACTGTATTTATTGATTTATTTATTTAGTTTGTATATCCAGTGACTCGTGCATTTGTAGTTTCTAAACCATGATGCAACCTACCAATCATACTTCCTCAGGAGGTTAAGAACCGCTGAAATAGGCAAACAAAGAAAATCCAACACAAATAATTTCAAAGCAACCCCTGACTTTACATTTTAGTTGTCATAAAAAAAATAAAATAAATAAAATGAAATAAAATAGAGATATTGAATTTCCTGTATTTTGAAAGTGAAAGAATGAATTACAGCCAAGCCAACTACAGTTTGTCAATATTTCAGTCTGAATCTGCTGCACTGTTTGACATCTTTCCTCGTGTCGAATTCAGCATCAATCTCTTCCTGTCTCTGCATTTGACTTTTAATATGAAATTATCCCAGCAGAGCCGTACTAGCTAGACGAGGGTTGCTATTCTGACCTACGTCTCTGCTGGCCTGAATTAAGCATGTCTCAAAGCTCATCTCACAGATAGAGCTGGGCTTTCATATCCATTAAAATAGCCATACTCTTGTAAGCCAAGGTTTACCATGTTAAAGGTCTGAAAGATCATCCACAGGCATCTCTCCCAAAAGACCAATGAAATCTACTCTCATGTTCACAGCAGTTTAAAAAAAAAAATAAGACTAATAATAATAATAGTAATAATACTAATACATTTTCTTATTTAATATTTGTCCATGTTAGTTTTTTCTTTATTATTTTTATTTTTATATTTTCGTATATGTTGTACTTTAAAATTAGACATGAATCAAGGATATGAAACAATCTGGGCAGTTTGACAGGGAGGTAAACCTTGGCTCAACCTTGTGAAGTGGGACCTTAGATTTAATCAGTCAGGTACTGAGAGAAGCACACAAGAAAAAAAATTACCAGCAAAGGAAGCATGGCGCCATGACCCACAGACTCGGCTCTGATCCAAATTTCCATGGCCCGCAGCAGCTTGGAGAACAAGTACACCCCCTGGACTGTACCTCAGCCTGTAATGGCACTGTTACCCACAATCCATCTGGTTTATTGCAGAGTGCATTGCACAGAGTTAGGTGCCATTTTCCTAAATCTCCAGTATGGCTTGCCATGGGATTAAACCAAGCACTCCCCATAGTCAGGGCAGATGCTAAACCCACAAGTCCAGAAAAAAAGATAATATCAAGCCAGAATGGTCATACTTCAGAATATGGTGCAGATATTAATTCTTAATAAACACTGCTCCTCCATAATAATGTATTATTGGTGTTAGTCCTACAATAATGTTATAATATACAATTAAATTAATTAATAAATTAATGAATACATAAATAAATACTGTGTCCATGTTATATACCTAAACTCAGCAGGGAGTATTGTAACACCTTACTAATAACACAATTATTAACACACATAAAAGTTGAATAACCATAAGCATCCACATTAATGCAGTGATGATAGATAATGCAGTTACCAAATTAATAATGTACTTACATAAAGTATTTATATGCACCTGCACCTTATGCTAAAGTGATGGTTCAAGTCTTACAGGAATTCCAGTTAGTTTCAAATGTGTATTGCCACATTGAAAAACACCCACATTTTGAATTAATGTCTGTCTATTAGGCTTGAGATTAATTTCATGAGATGATGGATTTTTTGTTTTTGGATATTAAGGCACGATAAGCCTTAATAGACTGGAGCTTACACTCTTCCAAACCAAATCATATTTCCTGTCAATGACAAGATATACCCTTCAGTTGTGGGATCAGATGAAAAAAGACTGTTGGTTCTCCAAATTCTAATCGTGCTGAATTAGAATCGGAGGGATTCATAATGTTAAAGTATTAATTAAATAATGCATAGGTATGAAACCAGCGTGCATTAACCAGAATGTATGCAGCCCTCCCTAGACTTGTACCACACACACAAAAAAAAAGAAACAAGTTTATTGCAGCCAATGTTTTATGCATTTTATAATTAGCATACATCCCTGATAAACTGACCTCCAAAGTTGTGAATTATGCAGTTAACAGTGTTCGGATTGGGTGAGTTGGGTCAGGTGTGGAGGTGGGAGGAGGTGTCCATCGAATCTGTAACTAATAGACGAGTGTCAGGGTTCACGGGACATCAGGTAGCTCTAAAAGAAGATCGGTGACACATAATCAAAAGAGAATCAAGCTGTCTGCATATAAAATATGTATGTTGGCATTAAGTATCCTTCATTGCATAATGCGACGCCCGTACCAAGGCTGTTTTTTTCTCCAATGCGTTTGAATGTCAAAAGGTGGCACTTTTTTTTTGGTTTTAATTAGAGAATGCTTATCATAGCTGCATGCTATGTCTCTGTTGGGTGACAACACCCCAGTGTTGTAAAATTAATTATATCACTAATGTGGACCTTGTGCATGTGAAAAGCCTGAACTCTACCCAAATAGCTCATTAATCTTCAGACAGCCGCTCCTCTGCTAGGTGAAGTGGCCCTGAATTTCAATAGACACCCTTCTACTCATAACCTTTACTACTCCCATCCAATAGAAGCAGTACTTCAGATCAGAACTCTCACTGTCTGTCTCTCTCTCTCTCTCTCTCTCTCTCTCTCTCTCTCTCTCTCTCTCTCTCTCTCTCTCTCTCTCTCTCTCTCTCTCTCAAAAATCAGTCAATTCAATCAACACTGCACAGACATATAGGACTGAAATGAAATTTTACACATATTACACAATTGTTCTCACACTGCTATGTACAATAATCAAAGTGTCAAAGACATTCACCTAATCCCACATTTATTCATGAGCCAATTTAACCATATCTGATCACCAAAAGGTTTTCACATTTAGCATCACTCAACATTTAAGAGAAATAAACTGTACTGTTAGATGCAGGGTGAGTACTTGCTAAACCTCACACGTGTATTCGCATATCTTTCGCATATCCTTTGCATGCCATGACTTCCTGATGTCTGTGACCCAACAATATCCAAAAGTTATAGTGTTGCTTGTAAGAGTACCTGAATATAAAATATCAAGAGTATTTTGATATAATTGTATACCCAGTCATAATATCAACACCTGTTTACCTGTGGAATGCTGCATCCTGTATATCTGCTGCCAGATATGCAATAGATATGGATGGATCACTTTAAAAGTAGTTTCTCCTGAGTTCAACACTCAATTATAATTTTATATGTCAGTAGAGACCAGCTTAGTGAAATAACATAGACACGACAATGGGTTGGAAAATTGACGTGTTTTATTGGCTACAACTATGAATATCTGAATAATAGAAACAATAATTGATATAACATTCTATGACTTAATCTTAATCGGAGGAAATGATAATTATGTGATGGCTAAATATAGAAGATAACAGTCCTACCATTAACAAAGGTTAGTTTGCATTATGGGGTAATGACACGCTAAACTATATTTTGTGGTTAGCTCGTTTTATCAGTCTCATACATATACAGTTTTAATGGTGTAAAACTATTGTTTATTCCCGACCGAAACGCGCATAGCAAAACAAAATAGTAGGAACCAGCAGTAAAATGACCTCAACAGGGTATTACAGGTTTTACCCTATCAATTTATGTCAGTGCTAAATAAAATGCGTTTCAATACTTAACGGTAACAAAGGGAGGCCAGTCCCGATTCCGTAAGTGTTGTCAGCTCGTCAGCTGATCCAAGGTCCCGGCAGGTGCGTGGACTCCTGGAGACTTCTTCTCCGAAGTCGGGTCGCAACAGGTTTCCAGTCCGGTCGATGTGGACGTGCACAGGTCTCCACTTGGGTCCGGCCGCAAGGGAGACAGTACATTACATTACATTACAGGCATTTAGCAGACGCTCTTATCCAGAGCGACTTACAACTTTTTAACATTTCTTTTACATATATTATCCAATTATACAGCTGGATATATACTGAAGCAATTCAGGTTAAGTACCTTGCTCAAGGGTACAACGGCAGTGTCCTACCTGGGAATCGAACCTGCAACCTTTCAGTTACAAGGCTAGTTCCTTAACCATTATACTACACTGCCGCCCCAGGAGTAGAGGAACAGTTTGAAGAAACGTGTCCTCAAAACAGCTGTTGAGAATAAACCAACTTGGGTTATTCTGTGGACGGTGGCAGGCCAACTCTGTCTTGGTGATCAGGCGAGATGCGGGTTGGGAAATGCAGAAGTCCGTCAGGGTTTCAGTGGTGCGTCTGGTAAGGGTAAGACTGCGTCTTTCCCATCAGAGCGGTCCGGGTGTGTCTGGTAGGGGTAAGGCTGCGCCTTTCCCATCAGAGCAAAGTTGGTAAAGTTACATGGGTTTTTATGGTCAAAATCCCTTTTATCCCAATTGGTAGATGGCTTTGGGCACTCAGACAATAGATTGGCTCATTCCCTTGGAACCAACAATGAAACATAGATGGACCAGCTATTTGCAATCACCTCAGGTTGTGTGTGTGTTAAATTGGGATCTCCCCTCTCCTTCTCTAAAGAGGGGGGTGTTCCTGCCCAACCTGCTGCCTGATTGATCAAGCAGTCTGTGTTCATCTCAGAGTCACATGAAGAAGGGTACAGACACTTCATTGTCCCTCAGTCTGATCAGGAGTGTTAATTGTGAACGACTCCGCAGGGGGCCCAGTCTCATGATCAGAAAGCCAGAGTCCCAAAATGTCCCTGTGTAACCATTACAATATAATATATATTGTATATATATATATATTGTATATATGCAGAGGTGTAAAATCCAGGGGTCAGAAAGTAAAAGTCCTGCCATTTTTTTCGTCCACCCATGAACTCAGCCAGCTGATTTCACTAATTAGTTCTACCTCCTGGTTGAAGAATTGTGCTAATTAGCAAATCCAGCTGATTGGAACAAAATACTGGGGAGGACTTTTACTTTTTGAACCTGGATTTTACACCTCTGTATATATGTATATATATTTGTGTGTGTGTGTGTGTGTGCCTGCGTGCGTGCGTGCGTGCGTGCGTGCGTGCGTGCGTGCGTGTGTTCAGAAAAAGTTAATAAAAAGTCCCTTGCTTCTTTGCTTTCCTTGATACTGGATTAGATGTTGACAGTTGAGTGACAGGCGAAAGCAAACAGGGTGCAGAGGTCCAGGATGTGGGTGTAAAGTGCAGGAAGTAGTGAATGGAATAGATCCAAGTTGTCTGAGAGAGAAGGGGAGGACGCAGTCCGCAGAGAGTGTGCTCTTGGCTGCGTGTTTGCATGGTGCTTCCCATAAGATGCAGGGCATTCTGCTCAAGTTCACTTTTCCTCCTGAGCACCAGGGAGTGAAAGTCAAAACAATGAAGCAAACAGAGATTAAAGGGCATGACATGACGGAGGTCCTGAAAGGCAAGGTGAAAAATGTTCTTTGGAGCACAATAAAAAAGATAGTAGGTAATTTCAGCTATCTCGTTTATACAAGTTAGTAAGCTGTTTGTACGAGACAGTGAGATGTTTGTACAAGTTGTTATCTCTGAACACTGATTTTTTGTATTTTTTATGTATTTTGAGTACAATTAATGATAATTTTTAGTCCTTGCTTGTGTACTTTGTGCGTCATTTGAACATGTGGGGACAGGGGGCAAAACATTTAAAAATATAAGCTAACATTACTCAAAAACACGTCTACCGTTTTTAATTCTGCATTGTGTATTGGTTGAATAATTATCGAGATAATATTAGTTGGCAACAGGTAGTGGTGTCTATTGTACAAATCCTAATTCCAAAAAAGTTGGGACAGTATGTAAAATGCACATAAATGCAGAAAGCAGTGATTTGTAAATTATCTTTTACATATATTTAATTGATAACGGTACAAAGAAAATATATTTAATGTTTTACCTTACCAACTTTATTGATTTTTGTAAATATACATTAATTCCAAATTTGATGTCTGCAGATAGATAATATCTATGCATATCTGGCAGCAGAGTGATGGTTTGAAGCTCGTTTGATATCGCAGACCCTTGATGACTTACAGCCATTTAGCCAACATGGGTTCCATACTATTCCTGTGCAATTTACAGCTTAATCTAGTCCCACCCCCCAATTCTCATAGAGATCCATTCAAATGCAGAGAGGTTATAGTGTCGCTTGTAAAACAACCCTTAAAGTTATCCATCCATATTGACTGCATATCTGGCAGCAGAGTGATGGTTTGAGGCTTCTGAGGCAATCATTTATTCTGTACTGTTCCAGCATAATTTACAGCTAAATATAGTCCCACCCCCCAATTCCCATAGAGATCCATTCAAATGCAGAGACATTATAGAATCGCTTGTAAGAGTACCAGAAAATAAGATATCAAAAGTCTTTTGATGTTGTTGGGTCACAGACATCAGGAAGTCATGGCATGCAAAGCCAAATGATATGCGACCAAATATGAAAAATTTAAAGGCACAGTCAACTTAGTGTATGTAAACCTCTGACCCACTGGAATTGTGATATAGTGAATTAAAAGTGAAATAATCTGTCTGTAAACAATTGTTGGAAAAATTACTTGTGTCATGCACAAAGTAGATGTCCTAACTGACTTGCCAACACTATAGTTTGCTAACATGAAATCTGTGGAGTGGTTAAAAATTAGTTTTAATGACTTAAACCTAAGTGTATGTAAACTTCCGACTTCAACTGTACAACCCAGTGCAGAAGAGAGATAGCTACACAGATAGGCCAACCACATTTCCTAAATTATGCAATAGTCGTGTTGTTATGCACTTTTAATGCAGTTTTGCAATCTTACTAGCCTACATAACAGCTTTGATAGCCTAAGTAGGCAACGTTAGCATTAATGTAGCCTACATATGGTTATAAAATTAGCTCTCATCTTAATTTAAATAATCTTCTAGTAACAGTTTATATTAAGTTAGACTGGCTATTTTACTGTACAAATAAATTTGTAGTAGTTTCAATAAATTGAGTCATCCACCATCTTAATACGTCATGGAACATTATCTAATTATCAAAATTGCATAAACATTAACATTATCCAGTCATAACCATTTAACTGTTCCTAGGTTAATTAGCGTTAGACAGTTGTTAGGTATCTTGTGGGCTACTGTGTCTTCGTCGTTCGTTGTCATAAAGTGCATTACAGTTCCGATGCCGCTACTTGCTTTCCCCGCAGACTCAGAAATCGAGAGTAGATAGCAGAGAGGGAGAAATAAAATGTGATTGCAGCGTTTGAATGAATTATGTTGGAAAACATTTGAAAACAAAAAACCTATATAGGTTACATGTAAATTACATGTCAGAGAGCGACATCAAATTGGGTATCTTCGAGCTATCCAACTGGGTAGCGCGAGCTGTCCAACTGGGTGGCGTGGGCTGTCCAACTGGGTGGTGCGCGCTATCCAGCTGTGCGGCGCACGCTTTCCAACTGGATATGTGGTGTCTAGTTTGCGTCGGCTTTACTGTTCGGCCTACCAACCTAGCTAATCATACATTGTTTAGCTAGTATTCTTTACCATGGTAACTATAGTCAGTTAGCAAAATTATAATCGTGATTAGTTTACAACTAATGATAGATAATTTTTAGAATAATCTTTCTTTAGAAGTCACCAAAATCCACTATTTAAAAGGCGTTTTTTTAAAAATCACTCACCCCGCCCCCCCTACTTGCCTTACCCTACTTTTTGCTGAAATGACGCCACTGATTTCACTGTAGGCTCATTAATTAGTTAATTTATGTAAGATAGCTGACGTACAGTGTTTATGATCAGGGTAGTGCTCCAAAAGAAAAATTCTAAAATCATCTTGCCTTCCAGGGCTTCCATATGACACAGATGCAACACATCTGCATAATAATATTAACAATAATAATAATAATAGTAATAATAACAACATAAAGAAGAAGATGAAGAACAACAACAACCATAATTCCTTCATAAGCAGTACATTAATAGAATGCTAATGCTAATGCCAATAGGGATATTGAATGTTATGTCATGTCTGGTACAACAAGTGACATTACGAACACATACCAAGTGACACACAGCATTTGCCTATTTTCGGTTTAGCATTCATGAATGACTATACTATTTATGATGGAGTTATAGAGATCTTATGAAGGACCGTTCACAGATCAATTATTGAGTTTAGTGCAGCTAGTGTGGTAAATGTATGCAGATATTGTGGTAGTAATGTATACAGCTAGTGTGGTAGTAATGCATGCAGCTAGTGTGGTAGTAATGTATACAGCTAGTGTGGTAGTAATGTATGCAGCTAGTGTGGTAGTAATGTATTCAAATAGTGTGGTAGTAATGTATACAGCTAGTGTGGTAGTAATATATTCAGATAGTGTGGTAGTAATGTATACAGCTAGTGTGTTAGTAATGTATGCAGCTAGTGTGGTAGTAATGTATGCAGCTAGTGTGGTAGTAATGTATACAGATAGTGTGGTAGTAATGCATGCAGCTAGTGTGGTAGTAATATATTCAGATAGTGTGGTAGTAATGTATACAGCTAGTGTGGTAGAAATGTATGCAGCTAGTGTGGTAGTAATGTATGCAGCTAGTGTGGTAGTAATGTATACAGCTAGTGTGGTAGTAATGTATACAGCTAGTGTGGTAGTAATGTATACAGATAGTGTGGTAGTAATGTATTCAGAAAGTGTGGTAGTAATGTATACAGCTAGTGTGGTAGTAATGTATTCAGATAGTGTGGTAGTAATGCATGCAGCTAGTGTGGTAGTAATGTATGCAGCTAGTGTGGTAGTAATGTATTCAGATAGTGTGGTAGTAATGTATACAGCTAGTGTGGTAGTAATGTATACAGATAGTGTGGTAGTAATGCATACAGCTAGTGTGGTAGTAATGTATACAGATAGTGTGGTAGTAATGTATACAGCTAGTGTGGTAGTAATGTATACAGATAGTGTGGTAGTAATGTATTCAGATAGTGTGGTAGTAATGTATGCAGCTAGTGTGGTAGTAATGTATACAGCTAGTGTGGTAGTAATGTATACAGCTAGTGTGGTAGTAATGTATACAGATAGTGTGGTAGTAATGTATACAGGTAGTGTGGTAGTAATGTATTCAGATAGTGTGGTAGTAATGTATGCATCTAGTGTGGTAGTAATGTATGCAGCTAGTGTGGTAGTAATATATTCAGATAGTGTGGTAGTAATGTATACAGATAGTGTGGTAGTAATGTATACAGCTAGTGTGGTAGTAATGTATACAGATAGTGTGGTAGTAATGTATACAGGTAGTGTGGTAGTAATGTATTCAGATAGTGTGGTAGTAATGTATGCATCTAGTGTGGTAGTAATGTATGCAGCTAGTGTGGTAGTAATATATTCAGATAGTGTGGTAGTAATGTATACAGATAGTGTGGTAGTAATGTATACAGCTAGTGTGGTAGTAATATATTCAGATAGTGTGGTAGTAATGTATACAGCTAGTGTGGTAGTAATATATTCAGATAGTGTGGTAATAATGTATTCAGCTAGTGTGGTAGTAATGTATTCAGATAGTGTGGTAGTAATATATGCAACTAGTGTGGTAGTAATGTATACAGATAGTGTGGTAGTAATGTATGCAGCTAGTGTGGTAGTAATGTATGCAGCTAGTGTGGTAGTAATGTATACAGATAGTGTGGTAGTAATGTATTCAGATAGTGTGGTAGTAATATATGCAGCTAGTGTGGTAGTAATGTATATAGATAGTGTGGTAGTAATGTATGCAGCTAGTGTGGTAGTAATGTATGCAGCTAGTGTGGTAGTAATGTATACAGATAGTGTGGTAGTAATGTATTCAGATAGTGTGGTAGTAATGTATACAGCTAGTGTGGTAGTAATCCCGTCCCTTTGTGTCCCGTGTTTTACCTGTTTCCTCTCGTATCCTGTTGGTCTGTATTCCTGATTGTCTCCCCTCGTGCTGCAGGCTGGGCGTGGTTTTCCCTTTCGTGTCACTCTGTTCCACTGCTCTGTGTCCGCCTATCCCTTTCCTTCTCTCCGCATGCATTCTGCACACTCTCTGCTCCGTTAATCACTCACGCATACATTCGCACGCTGAACTTAATTGATACCTATTAACTCTTGTATTTAGTCACCCGGTGTTCTTTGTCCTGTGCCAGTTCGTTAAGTCTCATTGTAGTAATACTCTGGTCTTGTCTCGTTGGATACTTTGTATCTAGTCCTGTCTTGCCTGCTTAATTGCTAGAAACTGCGTTAACTTGCTATTCTTCCAGTCTTGTCTAAGCTTTAATTAGCTCTCGCCAGGCACCCCATTAACACGCTGTTCATCCAGTCCTGCCTTACTGTTACTAACTCTTGTCTGCTTCCAAGTCTACCAGCCTGCAACTGTTTGTGCATCCTGCCTGTGCTCCAGTTCTGCCCACCTACAGCTGTGTGTGCATCCTGCCTGTGCGCCAGTTCTGCCAACCTGCAGCTGTGTGTGCATCCTGCCTGTGCTCCAGCTCTGCCAACCTGCAGCTGTTCGTGCCCACTCCACTCTGCCCCGTCACCCGCTCCCCGCTCCTCCACTGCTCAACCAGCCCAGATTCCTGCCACTATCCAGTCCCTGGCCTCTCCCACTCCGGCTGATCCCCTGCTGATCCTTAACTGGTTTCTGTTTTGTCTGTCTCTCTCCCTATGCTTCAGGAGTATTGGTCGAAGCAATAAATTATTGGAACTATTGGAATTCCTTGTGTGTTGAGTCGTGCATTTGAGTCCAGTCCCTGCTCGGAACCGTAACAAGTGTGGTAGTAATGTATGCAGGCTAATGCAGCTAGTTTGGAGAGTACACGCCAGTTTCTGACTCACTGGTCATTAGTTTCTATTTTTTTTTTTTTTTATGTTTAAAAGTGAATTATTAAAATAGAAAATGAATAAGCACACCAAAAAGATTCATATTTTAACAAGTTAGACCATTTGTTGAAAATCATGAGACATGCTGTTCTTGCTGCCAATGCACATCCTTAGATGTAATTAAGGACTGAATGGAATATGGTATGAATCTCAGAATAGTCCACTCTAATTAGGCTCTTATAGGCATAGCTCTGATATACCATAATTAAGGGATGATTTTTTCTTCTAAGATTTAAGGGCTCATGGTGGGAATATTTTGACCATGTATGTAAAAAAATAAAAATACACAGTAAGGTGTAACCCAGATTGTATCTCAGAAATAAATATGTACTTGGGAATTGTTGAATTCCCAAAGAGCACTTTGTCTAGGCAAGGGGCCGGGGTCGCCATCAGTACTGACCCTTTCCCAGCAATAAAACCCTCACCAAGGTATTGGCAATTATTTATAAGGGCAATTAATAATACATTAAAATATGGTCCATTTAAAAAAAAAAAAACATTTAAAATGCCAATTAAGCATCCATGTGCTCACTGCATGATCATACATCAAATTTACTACTTAAAAAAGGGCACAGTTTCTTTTTTCTTGTCTTTTAATTATGCAGTGCTGAATAACACATGACAGAACCGTGCACGATTGTAAGGGGTTTAAGAATATTATAACAACATCAAATGTTTCTGTTTCCATCAGATCAATCGTGCAAGCAGGTTTGACGCTGTCTGGGTAGCTGGAGGCGAATTTAAGCTCCGTTTAATGTGCAGTATTTCCCATGATTCCCTCACAATGAGCATCTGTAGAAAGGAATGGCAAAGGCGCAGGATTCCATGGGAGCGGATTTGTATTCCCATGGCAGGATTTGGTGCAGAGACAAGGTGATTGCCAGCGTGGGTGCTTTTGTTGGACCTGCTGCTTCAGTACTCTGCAAGCTGCCTAACACATGAATCCCCTCACACATCAGAGAGTGGTCAAAATGTGTACAAAAACACTATCTATGAGGCAACATTTTTTCTTTCTCTCTCGCAGGCACACACACACACACACACACACGCACATGCAGAAACAGGAATTATTTGGGTAAAGGTTGTTCACAGGATCTATGGCATTGCATTTGAGAGTGAATGAGACAATCATACGATAAACTTTCAAACTTGACTCTAGTTGTCCCTTTATAGCATCTGGCCAACCCCCACCTTCATTCATAAATATAGCATATGGCCTACCCCCACCTTCATTCATTCATTCATTCATAAATAAATAATATAATTTGAAGTTCACGGGCCCATTGTATCCCTTCCTACTTTGTGGTGAAAGGACATTTCGGATTAGTGGTGCTTAATACCGCTTGGAACCATACAGAAGGAACTCATGCCAAAACAAAACAAAAAAAAAAATTCAGAAAGAAGAGGCAGAAAATCCGGACACAATAAGATTAGGCCTTCCATGTATAGTTGAATCTCCCTTTTAGCAGTGCCCCACCTCTGCGATGTCGCCCGACCAATCAGAGGAGAGGGAGGGATTCTCAGGCGGCTCAGTGTGTAAGGCCCCTTTACTGTAAGCTCTCTTCTGGACTGGACATCTATCCTCCCCATCCAGGGTTTTGTTTCGCTTCTTCTTCCTTTTTTTCTGCCACCTACCAATTTTGGCTTTAAATCCCAGCTTTTCATCAACGGCTCTTCATTAACACCCACCAGCTGTGCCTTGGAGGATGGTGCTCATATAATGTAGCTCCCGCGATCGATAGCCCCCCCCCCCCCCCCCCCCAGTGAAATGACCCTGAGGCCTCTCAAAGCAAGATGTCGAAACATTTTCTCATCGCCCGACCGCCGCAGTAAGCTGTCGCTCCTCAATCACCAGTTTCAGCTTTTCCTGCTTAAATGGTTATGGTCTGAATTAGGATTGATGTAACCGCTCCCGGATCGGTGCTCCCCTATATCCACTCAGAGCATATATCCGTGTGCTCTTTCATAGCATCAAGCATCAACTATTCCAGGTGAAAAAATTTAATAAATAGAAAATTAGAGATTTTGGCTGAAATGGACCAAAAACTATCCTTCTAAAGTTTCGTTAAGTTTATCTTCAATGGCTGTAATCAATAAATTGTTTAGTCCTGGACCAAATGCCTGTGTCCAAACTTCTGAAATGGTACAGTCCTCTACCATGGTCTTTGACTGAACAGTACAGCTCTCTGACTATGAACATGAGACTGAACATGATCGCCGACAGGAGACTTTGCCCTTACCCATTCTTGGGCCCTCTTTTTGGATTTTTTTCACCAAGACTCTTTGATAAAGAATATGCATTTTCGAACAGACCATATTCACTTCCCTATAGCCAGCAGTAGTTTTAAGTAAAAGGTATATGGCCTTATTGTGATTGTGCCTCTGTGCCTCACTCTGCGTATAGCCCATACCATCCCTGCATTCAGCACAGCTCTCAACCTTGCTCAAGGTTAATCTGGCATTCATAGTGCACATTAGCAGTCATTCTTATCTTCCTCCAACCATTCAACTGACATGTATCCATTGGTTCCACCTCTCTATTTCAATAATATTTGTTCATTATGAATGAGTCACAGGGTTAACCATACCCTACATGTTGCGCTCAAGTGCCTACAGTGAAGGAACATTTCTGGATATAAGGTAGTTGTGGACTGGCTTCTGACCAGTCTCTGTTTGCCCCCCCCAAACAGGCACTACAGTTTTTTCATAGGGAAGTCGAAAAAGCTAACAGAACCAGAGAAGGTACACTTTTGTTCCACTTTGCATGAAATTGAAGTTTGCATATGATATTACCCAGCAGTTAAATATGTATGAACTATATAATTTTAAACAAGTGCTGAGCTGCTGGCACAAGTTTTTATTCGTTTCTCTCAAATGTTCTCATTTTGGCTACAAAATTGTTTGCCAAAAGAATTGAATTCGGGCACTTTATGAAACAATGAGCATGGCAGGAATCTAAACAGTCCTGAGTATATTTGACTGAGCACATGCCTTTTCTCTCCTGATTGGTAGAATGTGGCGCAGCATCTGAATGTTCTCTTGTTTTTTCTAGCTTGGCTCTCACCAGCTCCATTAGCGGATAGTGGATAGGGCTGGGGAGAAGAGGCGTGTTGCTGAATCACTACAAGGATGAGACACACAAAAAAATATCTTCTGTTTCTCTGAATCAAACAAACAAACATATGTTCAAATTGACCTTGTAAAACTGAAGCATTTATGCATGTGTTGTTAATTATTCCGGGGAGTAAAATTAGTTTCCCTACTGAATCTAGTTAATCATGGCATACAGTGTCTGTATGGGCATGTGGCTTGGGCCACACAGTGCCAAACCATGAGAAAAAAAAGTTTACTTTAATCATACAGCAACTACGACATTGATGGTGATTAGTGGTTTCGAAGACTTACGGCAAATTAAATCAGAATTGACAGGGAGGGTTGCAGATACATTTGTTTTGCCAAACGCAATACAGTGTATCATCAGATGCAAAACCGTAAATAACTACATTCTCTGCCAGGTTGCGGCAAAATAATCTTGTTTCCACACGCCGCACATTCTTCTGAAATAGCAATTAAGACAAATGTCAAGATTCTACTAAGCATGGTGTAGATTAGCAGTTTTATTTAGCATTTCTTTTCAACCCGTCTTCATCGAGGATCGAGGACTCGATATACAGCATTTTTCTTTTTTACCTTTTAATGCACCTGCGAAGCAGAACTGCTATGGAATCCTGAGTTCACACTCTTTGTTTGCACTGTTTCTTATATTTATTTATTAATTTATTATATCCCACTTTCTTCTCTAACTGTGCTGTAGGGCTCTTTCTCATCCCCCCCCCCCCCCCCCACCCCCCTCACAAGATTCAATTTGCGAATGACTCTCACGGTTCATAATCAGACGCACCATTTTGCAGTGAAATCAACTGTTGGCTTAAGTTAGTCGCTGTGGCGGCATCTGTCAGTTTGTCAAATTAGCATATCTAACTAACACCTGGAACCTGGCTGTGCTCTTTGATCTTGCTGAAGGTACCCTGGTGAATTATCAGCTTATCGCCTTTTGTTGCTGTAGCGCTTGGTCTCTCTGATATCTGCTTGTCTGTGTTTCGCCTAACCCCCCTCCCTACACCCGCAAAAACTGCCCTGCCAGCTCTGCGCTGCCGTTTGAGTGGCTGGAGGACACAAACGCGGTTATATCCAAGAACTGCATGTGATATGTACAGACACGAAGACATCGCTCAACCGGTTCATTTTCTTCTTTCTTTTCTTCAGAGACCGAAGCATCGCTTTTTTGTTTGTGTTTGTAATCCCCTAGTTCAGAACCAGCCCTGGTTCCAACTCTACAACTGCACCTCCCTAAGCATGCGCAACACACACGCACACGCACACACACACACACACACACACACACACACACACACACACACACACACAACACAAGCTCACATTTTCAGCTACTCAGTTCATCAATTGGATTGGGAATCTCACATCATCAGTGATTATTGTGACTAGTGGCAGAGTAAAAAAAAATACATGTTTTTAAATGCAAAGAATGCAACAATTCACACAATAATAACCTGAAGGCTTTGATCTTCTTGCTCATGTTATTTAGTATATGGGCTATTCAGCAAAGTTTACCATAGCACATTTGTGAAAGCAATTTTTGGCAAACAGCTATGGGTTGGAGGGATCAGTGTGCCACAATGAACCCAATGACTTCGCTAAAGTGAAGGAGGTTTTTGATTAGCTGGCCCTTTTCATAGCGAAGGAGGCAGGATCAGGTCTCCATTTAGGGCCACAGCGACCGAAGCCGAACAGCTTACATTTTAAATATTCAGCATGCCTGGCCCGGCTCCAAATACACAATTATGTTAATGTTTGCTCTAATAATAAAATGTGGATGAATATATAAATATGACAGCAGACAAAGCATTTTTTTTCCTACTGTTTGTCAGCAGTGGGTCATTTTGTGTGCTTGCGTTCTTGCCTGTCTGTCTGTTTTAAAATGAAAAATGTATGATACAGCAAGGGTGCTTCCGTGTGTGTGTGTGTTTAGGACTGTTTGTGTCATCTCCTGTGTGTACAGATCTCATTAACACATGTTATGGTTCTGTTTCACAAAATGCACTCTTAATAAATACAAACAATGGGGAAACCATATTTTGCTTAAGAATAAATAAAACATAACATATATATTTATAATACATATAAAATACACACACACAAACAAGCAAGCATGCATGAAAACACACACACACACACACACACACACACACACACACACACACACACACACACACACATACAATTCCTCTGCAATGCAGTAATCCTTTGTTTAATGTGAGGAGACCATGCTTCCTGCCCTCTAAAGCATGCACTAATGGTACTCAGAACTTGTCATAGCGCCAGAACCCAACAGAGGGCAGTGCAGTACACTCACACTCTCCTCCAGGGAGAATAGAAATCACTGGAGTTGACCAGCCAGTAGCATTACCTCCTGTTGGATGTACTTGAACAGACTGTATAAACTGGTAGAGCATCAGTGGGGGAGAGGTGATGCTTCCATCTGATTTAAAACAAAAAAATGTGAGTGTGTGTGTGTGTGTGTGTGTGTGTGTGTGTGTGTGTGTGTGTGCGTGTGTGTGTGTGTGTATGCAGTGATATAAAAAAAATCGGACTCGTTTGTTCAGAGCAACTTTTTTTTAACGTGCACTCTATTTATACAGTTGGGTATTTATTGAAGCAATTCAGATTAAGTATCTTGCTCAAGGGTAACAGTAACGCCCCCAGCAGGGAAATGAACTCACATCCTGGGAGTTTTAATCCCAGTACCCGGACCATTAGACTACCTTGCTGCCTGATTGAGTGTGGAGGAAGGTACTCAAAGGCAATATTTGCCTACTCTTCTATATTACAATGCCTGTGCGGGCAATTTTTTATGAATACACCTACCTCAGTGGCCTGTTCTTTTTCTTGCAGAAAAAAAAAAACACTCCGAATTTTGGAGAGGAACATTACTGTCCCTGGTGCTGTTTCCTTCAGCTGTAGGAGCAACTGCTCCTAACACAGAATTTCAGCCCAGAAGATGGTTAAATTTTAACAATTTGTATTCCGTATAATATACACTATATGGCCAAAAGTAGCTTATGTAGACACCCCTTGGTCTGGGGCTGTTTTTCATGGTTCCGGTTAGGCTGCTTAGTTCCAGTGAAAGCAAATCTTAACACGACAGCATACAATGACATTCTAGACGATTCTGGGTTTCCAACTTTATGGCAACAGTTTGGGGAAGGCCCTTTCCAGTTTCAGAATGATAATGCCCCTGTGCACAAAGAGGTCCATACAGAAATGGTTTGTCGAGATCAGAATGGAAGAACTTCACTGGCCTGCACAGAGCCCTGACCTCAACCATCAAACACCTTTTGGATCAATTGGAAAGCCGACTGCGTGCCAGGTCTAATAGCCCCACATCAGTGCCCGACCTCACTAATGCACACAGTAATGTTTCAACATTTAGTGGAAAGCCTTCCCAGGAGAGTGGAGGCTGTTATAGCAGCAAATGGGGATTAACTCCATATTAATGCCCATGATTTTGGAAGGAGATATTGGATGAGCAGGTGTGCATATACTTTGGGCCATGTAGTGTATCAACCTATGTTCAACCCTTGACTCTATGCAGAAAATAATAATAATAATAATGGTGCTTTGATTTCAGACAGTAAACTCTCCTTGCCTTCCACAATTAAACCTAGTTCTCTCAGATATATGTTACAGCATGTTAAAATCACCAATAGCAGTTTCCCTCTTACAGGACCTTGTCCAATACATTTTGACTTCTTGGAGGACTGACACCGTGTGTCCATTTTGTAATAGGTGTTCAGTTAAAGTTCTATGTTGATTGGCAGCCAACTAACATACACACATTGGTTATACCATTATGCAATGTAAGACATTTTTAACAAGTGGAAGCACAGTGCATATTGCTGGTTACTGAGAAGCGACCAAATGCTATGAAGCACATTCAGATTGTGCTACATTAATTCACTGTTTTAAATATTATGGAAGCAGCTCCTTGTCTGTTATTTGACCTTTTAAGGTGCACGATCACGAATATGTGATTAGAATGTTCTTAACTGAACATTCTACTGCTGATGTAACAATCGCAACTGGCAGTAAGCAATGGAGTTCTAGAACACTGGAAAAAAACCATTCCAAAAAGCAGACTCTTCAAAGGGTTAATGGATGTTAACAAGATGACATGGTATGCATTGATAGCTATTTCATTTTAACATTACAAAAGTAATAATAAAGTAATGGGAAAGATAAAGTCTGTTTCTGACCAGAATTAACTTTGGCCCAACCATTCAAATTCCAAGTAAATGAAGTGTTAACATGTTTTCATTACAACCACAACTGTATGTGACTCATTTCTGGGACCAGTGAACACTGTAATCTGTTTTGTGTAAGTTGCTGGAACAATTAACACTTGCTTATATTTATTACACAAATTTAAGACCAAAGTGCTTCACAATTTAATGATCAAAACGTGGCCTTTTTTTTTTTCTTGCTGCTATTCTTGCTTCGTTTAGCAGAAGTATATCTATGTATATACTGTGTGTGTTTGTGTGTATACATACGTACATGTGCACAATGTTTCAATCATATCATATACAGTATTCTACTGATTTATTTATTTGTGTTGTTTTTGTGACATTTTCCTTTCTCTGAATGATACATTTTCCCCGACGCTCCCCCTGACCTTGGGAGCAGTGACGGAGTTCCGTCCACCGGCAGCGATTAATTTACTCCCACAGCCTTTCAGCTTATTCACTTTAATCTTCCCTTAGTGTCACGGTCCTGTCGCAAAAGAGCACCTTTCTCGCTCGCTGGTGCCTGCTCTCTGTTTGACCGCAGCCTTCATTAGACCGACTCTCTCCCCCAGCCTACGGATAGTCTACGCCACTTTAGATTTCTGCCTTTTCGAAATGACAAACTTCAGAAATAAAGAATATTAAATCAGATATACAACGCTGCGCTTTGTGTTTGAATAATTCCCATTAGTGCAGTTGAGGAGTCACCATGTGTTGAGGCAGCGTTTCAGAGTCCACCCTTTAGCTATATTAAGCTATAAAGAGATTATCAGGGGTGAGTACCTCCATGCTGCAACGCCCGTCCACAGCTCTCCCAATTAGATAGAAATAAAGAACTGGAAAATGTTGTTAATTTGCTTCAATTAAGGGATTGTCGGATGTCATAAGCACTAGGCCGTGCTACAGGGAGAGTCCCGTGGTAGGAATGTAATCTGGACCATCTCAGTACTCATAGGGGGATAAAGTAGGGAGGGAGGGTTTTGGGAAGTAGGGTTTGCTCGGTCTCATCACGTACGCTTGGGACTCATTACCAGGCACGTGCAGAGGTAGGGCCCAACTATGTCTCAAGCCCCTACCCATTTGCCCTGTCAGTCCTGATGTGTAAAGCACTGCAATCTCATCAACCCCCACGCAACCTTGTCTCGATCTGTCCCCCCCCCCAGACTTCCACATATGCCCCACAAAAACTATGTGCACAGCCCTGCTCATTACTGGAATTTAACAGATTATTTTACCCAGAGCAATTTACACAACTTTTTGGGATTTTTGCACAGTATCAATTTATACAGCTGGACATATAGTGAAGCAATTCAAAGGTTAAGTTAAGTTTGTTGCTCAACGTTCCTGTCTCCCTACCCGGGAATGGACTCAGCAACCGAAACCGCAGCTGACCAAGTTCCCTAACCACTACACCGCTGCTCTTCTGTTCCAATAAAGCTGTGCTGTCCCCCCAGTGTCTGCTGTGTGTGAACAAGCACAGTCCTTTTGCACTACGGCAGCACACATCAAGAGAAACACAGACTGGCTCCGTGTGCCTCTGAGGACACTGTGGCTGCGCATAAAGTTACGACTGCGCATTAAAACTGGGGAGAGCACAGGGGAAAACGCAGAACATAAAGATGTTTCATAAAGCACGCCTTTCACTTAAGCAAGTTGCTGATGCAAATTATGTCTCATACGAGATATGAATCATCCACCTCCCTTGTTTTCCAATTGGAGGCACAGTAGGTCTTGTACAGTAAGTCACGCTGCAATTTTATTCAGCGGTGACGATGACGGTGCCCCTAAAGTAAGACTTATGCTCCAGATTTTACAATAATGGAATTAGCACACTACCCGCCAGCAGTTCTTTTTATCTGAGGATTTGGCAGCATAACCCCTTTTAGCTGGCTGGCTGGCTGACTTATTTAACCCCTATAGAATATTTACAGTGAGCATGGAAGTTCAGGCCCATCAACCACAATATATTGGGATCCAGATATACAGAGGTCTGATTTATTCTTATCAATCTGATTTCAGTTGGTGACTTTCCTGTAGTTAGAATATTATACCAATGCACGGTGCTACAAAGGTACAAATGGGAAAGTGATAAACTGCCAAATACATGCAGTCTCTTTACTCAGAGGGCAGAGAAATGGTAAGATGCATAGCATCTCTTTTGCTCTGTTTCCACAAGTCTGAATTTACAGTAATAGTAGTCATTCCTTACAATGAAAGTGACAGTTTGACAGCCTGTTCAAAAAAGCTATTTTATACTTTGTATTATCCATGGCTCTCATTATATCTGCAGAATGAGCCATTAAAGTCAATTACAGACAAGACCTTGACACACCTGCTAATGCCAAATTATAAACATGACAGATTCAGCCACTGCCCACATTTCTGCTTGTGCCTAAGGAGGCCGTGCTAGTTATTTGATTAGCAGTCAGTGGTTAATACAGGATGACAAGGATTGCAATTTTACACCGTGCAGTTCAAATGCTGCTTGTGTTATTTTCGTATCTATTTATTTATTTATTAAATGCTTGACGTAAACGATTGACTTAAAGCATACCTTGTTCAAGGGTATGACAGACATGTAATTGGGGGGGCTTGAGCTCATCCTCAGTGTTCCATATCCCTGAGGATGTGGCTATGAACATCGCTATACATCAGTGCTTGAAGTTGGCTGGAACAGACCGACATGATGTACCAGGACGTTTTTCTCATATGAGTACCAACACTTTTTTTTTTTAACGTTCTACTTGTATTTCTACTTTAAACAATCTCTACATATGCAGTGTTTGTGCGCCTGTGAAATTATTTTTCTTTCATTCCCGAAACAATCACTGCATTGTTGTCCATAATGATTCATTCAAGCTAGCCCACCTATTGGCATGTCGCGTGAGTGTGGACTTCAATACCCAGACTGCATTGTGTTACCTTACATAGTGCCAGACGTAGGTTCTGGAGTCTCGCGCGCTGCTGCCCTACCGTTTCCCTCTTTCCCACTCGAACATCACTGCTTTCTTGCCCTTCTATAAATCTTGGCAGCTGTAATGGATCCGATCTTTACAACATGTAAGCCTTGGCTCAAAAAGGCGACGTTCCGGAACGGACCCGTACGCCATGGATACACTTCTATATTTTGCGAGTACCAGCACTTGTTTTTTTTGTTCCACTTCAAGCAATGCTATGCATACAGGATATATGATTGGTTATTCAAAATTGTGGTAAAAGAGTTACACCTTCATTTTTAAAAAGAGAAATCTAGTTTGTGCAAAAGCTACAGTGCATTAGGCACACTTTTATTTCTGTTTAACATCAAACCCCCCACCCCTCTTGCCCTGTACCTCAGATGTGTTTCCACGACATCAAAGCCAAGCTGTGCTTATTAATGAAACCCGCTAGCGCCGCGCACCTCCCAGATGAATGGGGCTGTTTGAGTCGGGAAAGTCGCGGCACGCGCACACGCGTCGGCTCCGCGGCCCGAATAAAAGCAGCCGCGGCGGTTTCGCTTCGCCGTCCGCCGTCCTCCAGGAAATGAGATGTGTGCGGTTAATGGTGCGCTCGCTGCACAGCTCCGCACTTTCCTATTTAAATCAGTTTCATAAATACAGCATCCCAGCGCCTCGATTGCGGTGGGCTATGTGTATTGCGATTGCTTTTCGTTTTTATCACAGACTGCCAAGTACTGCATTGCTCTCTGTCTGGTGCATTACTTTTGTCAGCTATGAGCTAGTAAAACAATGCATTTCTCTAAAACATAGGACAAGTGTTCACTTATCTCATCTTTCCTGGCATGGCCAGTGACTGTGACCTGGATTTTTGAGCCCGGCAGCCCCACGCGCTCACTCAGTGAGAAAGGGACGTGACTGGACTTGCGGTGCCCTCCACAGGTATGTCGCAGGGTGGGTCCCTTTGTGGCGAAGGATGGTGATCTGAGTTGTTACGCTGGGCGTATTGGAAGAGCGTGTGTGTACGAGTGAACGCTTAAGAAATTGCAACCCCTGAAAAGAGGCACGCTAAGGTCACTATTAAGTTACTAAGGCAGGAAAGCTCCTAACTAACTATCACTCACACAGAGGGAGTCGTCCTCATTGCAGACCTACGGCAACATATAGGAATGGATTGTGCTTTGATAACACATATTTATTTTCAACGTGGTCTCACGCGGACTCGTCACATAGCGACGCTTCTGCCCAAGCGTCGCTATGTGACGCCAAAGGTAGCCTTTTGCGTCGTATATTGACGCAGCCTTTTGCGTCGTATATTGACGGTTGTGGCCACATAATTTGTCTTTGGTTGTGGCACTTCAATATTATGCTTTTTTATGCTTTTTTTTTTCTTCATCTGGTAGAGAGTTACGTGAACTCTTGTGGTCGGGCTCGCCCACTATCTTAACAGTTCGGGCATGAGCCCGAGTTACATGAACTCCTGTGAGGTTATGTTCAGGGGTTGGGGGTGGGGTACGGGAATCACGAACTCAGAAAGATCTACGCGCACACGGCGAAGACTGAGCGGGCATGCTCGCAGTCGGTTATCATGAGCAAAGCCTTTGCCATAGTAGGATTCGTAAATTCGAGACGAGTGCGTCAAATAATGACGCAAAAGGCCTCCTTCTGCGTCTAAAGGATGACGCCGTAGGAGCTGCCCAAGCGTCGCTATGTGACGACTTGGGAGTGAGACCAGGCTGTTATTTTAGTCAAACGATAAAGCCCGTTCTGTGTTCTTAACATAACCATTTATGTTATCCCATCTTTTGAATATTGGTGAAGGGGCATGACCTAGGTTAACATCGTGACAATGGATACTCAGTACTGTAATATAGTACCAGAAACTCCCATTACCAATCAGATCCTCAGTATTGAAGTAATACACATTTTCACCTACAGTATGTTGCTGAGCGAGAGTGGAGACTTCTTCGAACAATTTGAATAATCCAAGCCAAAGACAATAACTCACATTGTCCCTTAGCTGTAAAAATTGTTTTGTTTCTCTTTTAGTGGAGCCATATATTGAACGTGAAGGGATTCGTATTTCAGGGACATTGGAGCTATACGTAGCAATTATGTGTGACTTGTACCTACCTCACCTGCAAAACACAAAACTATGAGGACGCACGTAATGGCTCCTCTCCACACAGCTTGTTAACTTCTGATACTCTACTTTTGAATTGACCATTCACCAAAATAAACAAATTTCACATAAAAGCAATAAATGATGGCTTAATGCAGTAAAAATTCTAACAGCAATTAAGGTAATCACTAATGCTATATGAGTGCCATTATCTCCCCCTTGTTCATGAAGCTTGATAAGAAAATAAACACAACAAATGGCACCGTGTCAGCATGTATCTGTCATTCAGCATCACAGGGACCTTAAATCACTTTGTTCCAAGAAACATTTATATGCAAAACAAGACTTTGATGACAATGGAAGCCAAATTTCAGCATGCTCCTTTTGCCGAACTCCTTCTGCTCAAAGTGTATCCATCCTTGAACTGAAGTAAGGGAAGGAAAGGAAAGTAAAGATGCCAGATGAATGGAACATTGAAAAGAGGTTATTTATTTATTTTTGTATTAATTTGCTGAATTGAAAGAACAGCATTAGACTCTGATTTCCATTTTTTAATTAGCAAGTTTCATAATAAATAAGGGTCAAATTATGTTCAATGTTAACCAATCTAAGCTTTAATAAAGAACTAGCCCTTGGTGTCAAAATATCAAAGGAATGGCAGGTGTGTGTGTGTGTGTGTGTGTGTGTGTGTGTGTGTGTGTTTATGTGTGTGTGTGTGTGTGTGTGTGTGTGTGTGTGTGTGTGTGTGTGTGTGTGCGTGTGTGTATGTGTTTATGTGTGTGTGTGTGTGTGTGTGTGTGTGTGTGTGTGTGTGTGTGTGTGTGTGTGTGTGTGTGTGTGTGTGTGTGTGAGCGTGCATGTGTGTATTTCTTCACATGCACCAAATCAAAGGTGTAATTTTAATTGTTCACAGTGTAGAGTGGAGCAAAAGTGGGGAGTTCTTACAAAATCTTACAAATTGTGACAAATATATTTCAGATTGGTACGAAACTCAACCTAAAATATGTCTAAACTTTTTTGTTAACATATAGATCTGGGTCCATTCAACTTTAGTACTTAACCTTTCCTTAAATGTAAAATGCTTTCATGTAACACAATTATAGACAAAGACAAATCATATAAGCCATTTCCTTGTCCATATATATAATCTAAGAAAATAAAGATGAACAACAATTGTAAGGTTTGTAAGGCTGTGTCTCTGTGTACCTGGCAAGTTCAGTTCATTTTCACCTCAGGCCCCTATAACCCTCAAATCCACCTATCCCTAGTCTATCACATTGTAATTATGATCCCATAGAGTGCGGGAGAGACATATAGAATAACTCACTTTGTGCTCAATCCCTGTTAAGCAAACTCTATGGTGCTCTACTTTTCCTCAGAAAGTTATTTTAGTTTGTCTGACAAAAGAAACATTGCTACTCTAACTTTTCTGTATATGCACACTCCAGAAGCTGCTCACAGACCAACTGTCTACCAAGTGAAACTCTGCTGATAGGGAACCATATGTCCCGCAGTCTATTTCTAGGACTTCACGACCACAGCACTGTGCAGATCAATCAATCAACACCTCTCTTTCCCTGTGCGCGGTCTAGTGAATATTACACCGTTCTACAATAGCTTCAGAAATAAACATTCAGCATCTGTTCTCTTTTATATCCTTTTTCACCTTGTCTTCCTCGCACACCCCAAGTCCAACTTCATTCTCAGATAATTTGAGGCTTGGAGTCACTCTGGCAAAGGAAGCCCGCTTTTGCAAATGCCACAGAATAAATGTGAAAATCGCTGTCTTTCTTTGATGAATCAGCCTGTTCTGATGAAGGGATATGAAAAAGATAAAGCATCTGGGCAATGGACATGAAAGGGCACCACAGGGCTATATAGTAGTTAGTTAGTTAGTTAGTTAGTTAGTTAGACAAATATGCAAAGATAAGGATTTTTTAAAGTACCCATTCAACTGCTTTACTTGCCATTTTAAATTAGCCCTGAGTATATGCAAAGTAAAGGTGTGACAGTTATTTGAATGAAAAAATGTCTGTACGTATTTTAGATAATTTACTTTCCATCCCCTCTCTCTTATGGAAGCATATTCGTGCCAAAATTCAAATGAAAATGCAAATCGGCGATTGCATTTTGTTTACATTCGATGTGCGCAAAAACCATGACATAATTCAAATGAAAACGCAAAAGGCCATTTTGCATTTTCATTTCAAAGTTAATGTACGCACTTTATCTGACAATTTGAAAATGTTAATGCAAATTAATTTCACATTTATTTTTTCTCGCTCTCTACGACCCTGCCATAATTTAAATGAAAATTTAAAACCACATTTGCATTAGCAGTTTCTTATTGCAATCGCATGATCCATGACAAAAAGGAAATTATAATTAAATTTGCCATTTAACATATCGTTTTCATGCTTTGCGGCACAAGAGTGACATAATTAAAATGCAATGGCATTGCATCCGTTTACATTATCATTTCCATGTGGTCACGCAAAAACCCTGCCAAAACTCCGAACTGAACATGCAAACTGTCAAAGAATGCCCATCAAGACGGGGCCTCGAGGAAAGGGGCCTTACAGGGGACCGTAAAACCACTAAATTTATGGTTCAACTTCAATGGTTGTCTGTGATTTCGGTCGTCAGGCAGTTTCCAGGCTAGATACAGATAACGACATTTCCTAGTTCTCTGTGTTTCGGGATTATAGGCTAAATGCTAAAAACTAGAAAGGAAACGAGGTAGCCTAAACGTTACGATGAGCCTAGCCAGCCCGTTTTTTAGTAACTTATCCTCAACAGCAGGGAGGTCTTGCCGTAAGGCAATACATTTCCGTTCACCGGTTATCCTTAGACAGGGCTGTGTGATAAACCAACATTGGGCTATTGCCTAGCCTATATTCCATGTCACTAAAATAAAATGAGCAGGCTATCAATAAAATAAGTGCCTATGTCTCAAATTTTGTCTTGAGTGGTAGACCTATTTAAATTAACATTATTCTGTAGCCTATGTTCTTAAAAGACTGAGCATAATGGCACTGTGCCAATACTGACATGGAATTTTTTAATTTTACAGCTGTGTAGGCTACTGTTGGAACTCACTGTATTCGCACACCCTCTAAAACGACCAGTTTTTATGTTCTCTCTCACGTGGCCTAGCCTATTTAATTGAACAAATTAAAATGTTTTGTGTAGGCTAGGCCACAACAGTAAAATCAGCGTAATAGAGGTTAACCCCCGCATCTTACAGCATTGAGATCGGAACGTTATAATAAAATAAAAATAGAATTTTAAAAAATTGTGTAAATGTCCATTTGTTTTAATCTGTAGCCTAGGCTATGTTGCTTAATGACTAGGCTAAATATAGACTATTAGGCTACAATAGCTGAGGCTACAGGTAAAATTTCCAAGGTTGATGGGCCTGTGAGTAGGGAGATCAGAGTCGGGGTTGTGCCCCGGCGTCGTTTCTCCAGTGTTTTCACCCAATAATAAAATAAGCTCAATTGCTGTGTCTATCCGTTTTCACAAGTCTTTTACTGCCATCTGCTGGGTAAAGACATGAATAGCAGTCTACACAAGATAGCCTACGCAGAATATGCCTACACAAGTTTTTTTAATTATATATTTTTTTAATTAGCCTATAGGCCTACACCATACAAAATAATCCACCGTTTTTGTAGGCTGTCGTCTCGTTTCGATCGCTGTCTCAGGCTTTCTGTGGACTACGTTACCTTTGCTCTGCAAGGCTATCTAAAAGAAAACAATAATTAATAGAAATTGTGATGGAAATACCCACAGTGAAAAGGGTAGCACATTTTCAGACATAGCTTGCCATGAATAGCCGGCCGGTTTTGACTCTAACTGTACGCAAACCCGTAACATTAGGCTAGTTACCAGACCAGATTAACGAAAGCAGGGGACCATATCTAAACTGTTAACTAAGTTAACTTAACATTGGGCTGGCTATGGCTTGTCGTAACTTTTAAGCTACATCGTTTCTTTTTTAATTCTTATCATTTAGCCTATAATCCCCCAACACAGATAACTAGGAGATATCGCTATATAGCCTGGTAACTGCCTGATGACCGAAATCACAGACAACCACTAAAGTTGAACCATAAATTCAGTGGTTTGAACGGTCCCCTGTAATGCCCCTTTCTTTGAGGCCCCGCCTTGATGGGCATGCTTTGACAGTTTGCATATTCAGTTCGGAGTTTTGGCAGGGTTTTTGCGTGACCAAGCGGAAATTATAATGTAAACGGATGCAATGCCATTGCTTTTGAATTATGTCACTCTTGTGCCGCAAAGCATGAAAACTATATGTTAAAGGTTGTATCAGCGATTTTGGGTGGAAACATAAATGATCACATTCATCTGATTTTTCCTCACGATCCGCTAGCTGCCCGCCCCATAAGCAGGCCGTCAAAAAACCGCGTCTCTGTAGGCAGCCTATGCTCCGAGATCGTACACAAAAACAATTGTACTACCAACTACTCAAAACCAAAATAAACAGTATTCCAACCAATCACAATGATCTGCACAAACGTGACGTCACTTCTGAAGCGAAATCCCAAACAAACATACTTATGAATAATTATGTTATGTTTTAAAAAATAGTGTTCAAGCATCCAGAATTATAACCACGTTAATAACGTTTGTAAGAAACCAAACCGTTTGTAAATCCGTCAAGATTTCAGCGAGATAAGAGTATTAGCGTTTGTGCAGATCATTGTGATTGGTTGGAATACTGTTTATTTTGGTTTTGAGTAGTTGGTATTACCATTGTTTTTGTGTACGATCTCGGAGCATAGGCTGCCTACAGAGACGCGGTTTTTTGACGGCCTGCTTATGGGGCGGGCAGCTAGCGGATCGTGAGGGAAAAAAAAATCATTTATGTTTCCACCCAAAATCGCTGATACAACCTTTAAATGGCAAATTGAATTATCATTTCCTTTTTGTCATGGATCATGCAACTACAATAAGAAACTGCTAATGCAAATATAGTTTTTAATCTTCATTTAAATTATGGCAGGGTAGTGTCATAGAGGGCCAGAAAAAATAAACATTAACATTTAACATTTTCAAATTGTCAGATTGTCAGAAGTGCGTACATTAACTTGAAAATGAAAATGCAAAATGGCCTTTTGCATTTTCATTTGAATTATGTCATGGTTTTTGTGCACATCGAATGTAAACTAAATGCAATCACCGATTTGCATTTTCATTGAATTTTGGCGTGGATATGCTTCCATACTCTCCCCTCATGTGAGCAGAGCATTTCAGTCACATATATTGATATTCATGAGCTCACTACTTGATTGGCTGATCGTTCACTTATCTGATTGGCTGAAAGTAGGCAATGGATGTCAGACCAACCCATGGAGAACCTTACAATGTAAATATACTACTGTTTTTCTCACTGCACTGCAGGCTAGCTCATTGTCACACTGTCGGGGCATGCATGTAATGTAAACCTAAGGAAACAGGGTATTTTATTAGCATGCATAATAACGAGTACATCAGCAAGAAGGCTTGAAATCATACTGGCTAAATCCTAGCCTAGTTCTATCCAGTTTGTGCTTTGACAACAAGCTAGTTAGTTGTGTGACAATGACATTTGGAAAACAGTCTCTACAGCACAGATAGGCACCATGGCTAGAGAAATGCAGTCCCTGAGTGAATTTTATTTGACAAGGAACTACTTGCTGTGCTGGCTAACACCTCAGCACAAATGGATATCATCTAACAAGGCTATCCATGTGTATTGTATATGTATTGAAGTCCAGTACACAAAACAACACGCATCGCTACTGTTACATCACAAAAATGATTAACTATCAATAACATTAGTCATTCAATGCTAATTTATAGGTAAAGCACAGATACTTACAGGCTGGACAATTACAGTCGGTCTTGAATAGATGGAACTGTGCACGGTTTTAGTAGTAACTTGGAGACAAACCCAGCGTTGTACTCCATCTCACTTAGAATATTGCTTGTGGAGAAATGCCCTGAGAAAACAAGTACTTGTTTGGTGACCTGGGATGTTGCATGGCTGGATCCATAGGGAGCTGGTGTGAAGATTTGTTTTTAAATGTATAATCTAAAACTGAACAGCTAACACCCTTATTCGTAGCCATTGGTATGTGGGGTAACAGGTAAATTATTATTGGTTGACTCAAGCAAAGTGTAGAAGACCGCCTTTTTGCCTGTCTTGGAAAATTACTAAAATCTCAAAACCTCTTATCAAACATATTCACAAATCTCACAATGTTACACAGAGTCTAAAACCCATGCAGAACATCCAAATATGTACATTTCATGACATGTGCCCTTTAAAAAGTATGTAAAGGTCATACAGTGCTCTTGTATGTCAAACTTTGCAATATCATTCGAAAATAAGTAATCCACAATGTATACAGCAATTTCAGTAGTAAGCTTAGAATAGAAAAAACTGTTTCATACTTATCCTAACAGGATAACATTTGCAGGTAATCTAGGCAAATGGACGATAGTCACATTGGGCCAACAGTTTGTTTGCCCTTGTTTTCTCACATGGCACTTCAGTCCTCTGCCAGCTAGAGGTCGTGAGAGCCTCCTTGTCTAGCCACTTCTCAAACAATTATCCCATTTGCACCACTCCAATCATCTAAATTGATAAAGCCACTAAATAAGCACAGCCAATGATTGACTGCAATGTTTATTAGTGACACTCACATGTTAAATTAATTTTGTTTACTTATTACTGTATTATGTGCTGCTGCTGTATTTTTAAATGTTGTACAGAGGCATGTTAGTTTTTGTTAGAAGCAGTTAGAATGCCCGCGTTAAAATTCAGAGAAGTTATATAACATTTAACTTGCACAAAAAAGTTAAATAAAAAAGTAGTGTATTACTAATAAGAAAATTGTTTGCAGCTGAGTTATATTAAAACAAACAAAAAATAAAAAATAAAAGTGGTGAATGTCATGTTCAAAGTTCAAATGAAAACTGATTATATTTTACATTGGCCAGTTGTTTAACAATCTATTCTGTGTTGTTTCTTTTTTGTTTAGATGTTGACCTATTGTTATCTTCTTTGGTGATGTATTGTTAAATTGCAGTTGTGCAAAATAAATTAAATCTGTCCGCAGGCAGAGTACCAGGCAGATACTGCTTCACAGGGCCATGCAGAGACCTTTTGAGGGGCAGGTGCTCAAAGTCAGAAAAGGGGACGTCAACCTATAAAAACTATTTGACGACACCCAAAATGAATAATTAAAATTAATGACAGCAACAATAATAGTACAAATATGAGTCTGGGGGCATGCCCCCCCCCCCAGGAATATATATATATAATTACTCATTTCTAGTGCATCAAACAAAAGCACTCCAAACAAGCTAACAATACTGCAAAACAAACCAATCTTTAAATAATATATTTATTTTGTGCTCTTGCAAAATTTCCCTCCCAATATAAAACTCCTTTTTGAAAATGGGAAACACAGAGTATGCTCACGCATCTCTTTGTGTTTTCGGTTTGTCTTTGTTTATTCAGAACATGTTTTGAAAAACAGTTATGTCATATTTTATTTGGAACAACTACTTGCAATTGCCACAGTAGCCTACATCCCAACCATTTGTAAAAGTCTCAATTTTTCATTTCATTCCATATTTCAGTAGAACATATAGACATGTCTGAGTATAGTGTGTGTTTTCCATTTTCGAAAAGGAGATTTATTATGGTTTTTGAAGGCAAAGCTATTGACCTCATTGAACCGTGTTTAACCCACTGAGAAGCTGCAGTTTATTGTAAATAAAGCTCTCACTGAGGTTGTGCTATGCACGATTATAAATTATAGAAAACAACTTTTCAATAAGGTCCGAGTTGAAAAATGTGAACCTGAATCGTTTACTAAACCAGTTTAGCCTACCTCGAAGTAGACTACACAGCGCACCACTGTCACCAACACTCACATGACGGATACCACCGGAGTTCTGGTCAGACCGCTTTTTTTCTGGGCAGAATTGTCTCCTATAGGCAAAGGACCCTGACATAGCCTACCATTCCAAGCATTGTGATTGGTTGCTCTCAATGCTCAGATGGATGATGACTTGTGGAGTGCGCTCTCGCAGCATTCCTTTCCAACTAAAAGTATTCTACATGGCGAAGGTTTTTTTTTCCCCGTAAAATTTAAATTTCAATTCCGGACCACTTTAACCGCTTCCTCCATCCCTGTAAGGGGCACATCAGGCACAAAGGGGGCTCCCCCATTGCACGTGCCTGCTGATTCACGCATTTGCTCAAAGACATTTATACTTCCATCCATGTTTTTTTTAATTTGTTTCTGATTTTTTCCCATTTTCCCCCAATTGAACCCCTATGTGGTGGGAAGGAGGGCGCCACATCCTCTGCAGGGCGCGACTCCTCGAGCTCCTGACCGTGATTGCAACTCGGCCAGGTTCTGTGCGCAGCGATTTTCTCCGAGCCCCTCCCCCCACCTGGGAGCAGCCGCCAATTGCCGCTCCCACAGGGCACCGGCCATACTCAAATCTGGCAGGACCGGGTATCGAACCCCCGATCCTCAAAGTCTGCGTCTTAGCCCGCTGCACCACCGCGGCGCCCCCACTTCCATCCATGTTAACTTTCCTTCCTCTGACTCTCCCCATATTAGATCAACAAAGTGTTTTTATAAACCTCTCAATTAGAAACTCAATTGTATGATTAGTCACTTGACTGTGCTGTTGGTGTGCCTATGGGGACCCCTGGAGGATAACCATTGAAATACAAGTTTAAATCCTCACAGGTCATGTGATGGAACCAAACTGGTGGCTGTACACAGGCATCAACATGGCCACTGCTGAACTACAGAAAAGGGAGGGTCTTAACATTTAAAAGAGAAGGCATAAAAACAGAACAGAAAAACTACAAAAAGTTAACTTTTGATCCTGGTGATTGAAATCAGAGTGAGAGAGAGGCTGAGCCATAATCTCTCTGTAAGAGTCTTGGGTAATTAGTGCTCAGCACTGGCTGGCCCCACTTTGTACCTCCAACTACAACAAGCCTCTTCATTAAAACATATCCTACTGACTTCTGAGGGGAGATCCCTCTGCTACCCCAGTTTATCTCTCTCATGTCAAATACCCAGCACTAACAATTCATACCCATATAACACATTTAAAGCACCCAAAACAGAGGAAGATATAAAATGACAGTTTTTATGTCAAACAAGCTCATAACTCTGTTTACATTCCCTGAACAGGGGATCATTGGCTCAAATAATTTCAACAAATATGCTCTCTCTCTCTCTCTCTCTCTCTCTCTCTCTCTCTCTCTCTCTCTCTCTCTCTCACTCTCTCTCACTCTCTCTCTCTCTCTCTCTCTCTCTCTCTCTCTCTCACACACACACACACATTATATCACATCATACAAGCCAAAAGAAATATCAAGGATCTTTCCGTGACTGCAGGGAGGTCATTATTACCCCAGAAGGATTACAGTGTAAATCTTCGGGCAAGGATGGTTTAACTGGCATGCATCTCTGCAGTTTTTGAAAGGTTTCACTTGGAGTGCACACACTTTTCAAAAGCTTAGATCTTCATAAAAAAAATTATAAATAAAAAAGAAGTATAAGTCACTATGAGCAGGGATGGCTTTAAACAGCTTAGCTGTATCTATGCCATAGCATTAAAAAAAAATATATAAAATAAAACAAAAATGGAATCTGCAGGTTAGGAAGAAAGCCAAGTCTTTGTAAGCCATTCCAAGTTCAGCTTGGCCCAAGGATTGGTCAATCTGCTGGGGAGCCTGGCTCTATGCTTCTTGGCTAATCCAAAGCTCTGCTCCTAGTGCCTCTACCACCTCCCATTGATTGAAGCTATATTTTGTCTCAATTAATATTTTTATCATATAAGCCCCCAGCGGCGTTTACAGCAACACAATTTTCAGAAATCTCATTCCGTGGCACGTTCAAAAGTGGGCATGGGATATGCTCACTGCTTCTGGTTCCTCAGTGTGATTCATGCTGGCATTGCCAGAGTCTCACACCTGCATCCCTTCCAGAAGAACTGGTTCCCATTATGAATTCCCAGCTTGTGATTGTGTCTGCCATATCCTATTCAGGGCACTCCCAGTAATGTTAAACACTAACCCCACAAACCCACAGTGATTACTGCTGCTGACATCATCATCATCATCATCATCATCACTCACTTGGCAGACGCTTTTATCTAAAGCGAAGTCCAATAAGTGCATGCCGAAGTTTGTTGAAACAACTACAAACAGGTCTGATAAAGTACAGTTCCATCATGACATAACAGATATCCATATGAACATTGAAACTAGTTCCCATAGTAAGCTATCACTTCTGGGGAAATAATGACCTCACCATTGACACAGAGGGCAGGAAGTGCGAGTCGCCCTGCTGCAGCAGAGCGGAATGGACTAGCTGGAGCTGTAGTGCTGGATTATCCCTTATGGAAATGTAATATACTGCAGTATATTTTAAATATATTGTGAAGATAACTTTGATATATTTATAATATACTGCAGCATATTCTTTTTCCATAGGGGATGTCTTATAGGTAGGAAAGACCTGTCCTGTTGCCAGCAGCGTAGGCCAGGTTCAGAACTTTGAACCTGACCCAGGTGGCGTACGGCAGCCAGCAGGGGAGTGATACGTGAGAATTTTGGATAGTTGAAGACAAGTCGGGCAGCCACGTTGAATAGTTAAGCAGAGTTTGAACATTTGGACATTTTCACTTTAATGCCATAACAACATGGGGACCAGAGGAGCAACACTTCATGAGGATTAAGAGATATTCTTTAAAATTTATATACGGACTAGGGTGGAGCTCATGGCCTATCAATGATGCATGACTGCCATTGGCGATGGTTTGAGAGATTGTGATGCAAGCCATAGGTTTGCCTTTCTAAATTGGACATAGCAGACGGGTTGTGAGGGAGATGAGTTGTAGGGGAAGACCATGAACCCTGAAAACGTGATTCATTATTAAATGCACAGGGCCGAAGGCAGTTTAATTAGAGGAATGAAATGGGCCGCTTTAGAGAACAACTCAAAGGCATCAACCTCTACCACAAAGGGAAGTGAAGGGTTGGGAGTGATGATAATAGGCTGAATAGGAGCTGAATCTTTTCTTTAGGAGTCCACTGAAACCACGAAGGTGCCGTTTTCTTAGTCAGTGCCGTGATGGGGCGACTACTGTGCTAAAATTTCAAATAAAGCGGCGGTAAAAATTAGCAAAACCCAAAAAGCGCTGCACCTGTTTTACTGGTTCAGGGGTAGGCCAGTTCCTGACCACCGAAACCTTGTCAGGGTCCATTTGGACTTTACCCTCCATCACAATTAATCCCAGGAAGGAAACCGAATCCGAATGGAAGACACATTTCTCAGCCTTGGCGTATAACTGTGCTTTGAGCAGAGCCTTTAGTACCCGTCTGACATGGCCAATGTGCTCAGTTAGATTAGCAGAGAACATTTTAATTTTGTTCAAATAGACGAATACAAATTTCTCCAACATCTCCCTGAGCATGTCATGCACTAGCACCTGAAAAACAGAGGGGGCACTAGTGAGCCCAAACGGTATGACCAGATACTCATAGTGTCCGCTATGGGTGTTAAAAGCAGTTTTCCACTCACCTCCCACACACACTAAATTTACGCATTGCGGAGGTCGAGTTTAGTGAACACAGACGCCCCCTGGAGACGTTCGAATGCGGAGTTCATGAGTGGTAGTGGGTAACGGTTCTTAACCATGATATTATTTAGCCCCCTATAATCTATAAAGGGTCTCAGCCCTCCGTCCTTCTTTTCAACAAAAAAGAAACCAGCGAGGTAGAGGGTCTTATAAAGCCGTTCGCCAACGCCTCCTCTCTGTACTTTTTCATGGCGGCGCTTTCGGGAGCCGACAGAGAGTAAAGAGAACTCCTTGGAGGTACTGTGCCAGGATGTAGGTCAATAGTCATAGGTGGTGGCTCGCTGCTTGCTAAATACCTCCGCTAGGTCCCCATAATCAGTGGGTATGTTCACTGGCAAGGGAAAGTTGAGCACTCCAATCACTCCAGTATTATCCAAACCAGAGGGGGAATGAGGCGCGGAGTCAAAAATGAGTTCAGAATCAGATAATTCTTCCATGGACAGATCGTCCATTGGAGGACTCCAGTCACCCAGAAAATTCCAGGCCTGTCCTCTGAGGAAGGAGAAGACCCAATCTGATTGGCCGGGAAACTCGCTTCCTCATCGTCGCTGACCGAACCAGTTTCAGACACGAACCCGCAACCACCCGGAGTGGGCGATGATGTCAGCAGACAATGGTGCGCATTGGGGACCTCACTGGAGGATGGTGTTTTACTCTCGCCCCAGTTGACCTGTGGTTTGTGCTGGACCAACCAGGAGTGCCCCAAGATGAGAGGATAAGCTGGGGAGTCGATCAAGAGAAACTTAATGCGTTCAGAATGACTCCCAAAAGAAGCAAGCATACACAGAAGGCCCGTGGTCTCTTTAACTACCCCGGTACCCAACGGGCGACCATCGAGGGCAGTAACATAACAGAGTTGTGCTAGGGGGTGAACGGGTATCCTCAGTTCCCTAGCCCACTGAACGTCTACAAAACACAGTAAATGCTTCAGTGTTAATAGAGCACTGATTCCACCTTGAACTGACAAGAGGGTGCGAAAGATTATATTATTCTGTCTCGCTGGTGCCTTACGCCTCTGTTTCCCGCCAACTTCGGTTGACATGGTTGAACACCATGGCCATTTCCCTCATAAGGCTATTAGCATCACTCATGACAGGGGCCTGTGAACGGATGAGGGGGTCTGCCCAGGCGAGAGCGGTTCGGGTAAGGAGTGACAATATGAATGCCACCCGTGAATCATGGGAGGCGAACCGGGATGGTTGGGCTTTAAAAAAAATAATCAAGCATTGAGAAAGAAACCCTCAACATTTTCCCGACTCCCCGTCATTACATTACAATCATTTGGCAGACGCTTTTATCCAAAGCGACGTACAATAAGTGCATATTGAAGGTCATTGACGCGACTACAAAGCAAATCCGACGAAGCACAACTTTCTCACAGCGTAGGAGCTATCCCTAGTAATAAACATGAGTAGTACACACAGTCAGCTATACATTCTGAACTATAGAATAACCAAAAATACAAGTTAAATAGAAAACAAGCAAAAAAAACAGGAAGCGAGTACTATAGAATGGCCCTATATAGGTAGTTTAGTCGAGGCGGAGTCTGAAAAAGTGCGTTTTCAGACCACAACAAAAAACAGACAGTGTTTCAGCTGAGCGCAGCAGAGTGGGGAGTTCGTTCCACCACTGGGGAGCTAGGGTGGAAAAGCTCCGCAGTCGGGATGAGAGGGAGCCGTTAACACGGAGGGGGGGAAGTGCAAGTCGCCCTGCAGCAGCAGAGCGAAGTGGTCGAGCAGGAGCATAGTGCTGGATTAAGTCCTGTAGGTAGGATGGACCTGACCTTTTGGCTGCAGTGTAGGACAGGGTCAGTACTTTGAACCTGATCCTGGCCACGACCGGCAGCCAGTGGAGTGACCTCAGCAGGGGGGTGACTAGTGAGAACTTCGGGAGGTTGAACACAAGCCGAGCAGCCGCGTTCTGGACCAGTTGTAGGGGCAGAATGGCGCAGGCTGGTAGGCTTGCGAGAAGGGAGTTGCAGTAGTCCAGACGTGAGGTGACCATGGTCTGGACAAGAAGCTGGGCAGAGTAGGTGGTCAGGTACGGCTGAATTCTCCTGATGTTGTAGACGAGGAACCTGCAGGACCGTGCCGTTGCTCTGATGTGTTCTTTGAAGTCCAGCTGGTCGTCCAGGACCACCCCCAGGTTCCTTGCAGAGCGGGAGGTGGTCACCATGGTTCCGTCGACGGTGACAACGCAGGGGGAGCTGGAGCTTGGGCTCCCTAACACTGAGAGTGGGCAGTAAAGGAGGGCTTTCAGGGGCAGGTGCTTGTGTGGCAGTAGGTGCGGCCGCACCAGCCAGTAGGCGAAGACTGTCCGCCAACTCACACAGTCCTCCTGGTAGTGCAGCTGGTCCACTAACTGAGACTGCTGATGCTGGATAGCCAGCTGCTGAGCTTGGAGGACCTGAATCCCTGCTCATGAGTGGCCAGGGCTGTGTGCTGTGTGGCTAGAGCTTGATTGATCCCAGAGGGAGTTGCTGGTACCTCCATTAGGCTTTTGTGTACTGTGAGGGGGATGGGTCGGAGGACCAGACGCGACCGTGAGGGGATCAATAAGTTACCCACAAGACGTGAAATAACCACTTGTTAAAAGGGAGGAAGAGGATTTTGCGAAGAGAACAGAGAAAATAAACAAATGGGAAAAAAAAACTCCCAGCATAAAGCCAACAAAAAACAACCCAGAAAAGAGGGTGACAACAGGCTCGAGACTCGAGCAGAAAAAGAAAGGAAAGACCTCTAGCTCGATAATAAACAAACAAACTCCGCGAACAGGTAATATGAAAAAGATAAACAAGTTACTGCCTCAAAGAGGACAGATAGGCAAAAGAGGAAAGAACCAAGAAAATAGGGAAATGAAAGGAAAGAGGGATCCTAAAGATGTAATCCTAACTCTTTAAATTAAGGAGGTTCCTGCGTTTCTTTCAGACGCAAAATAAATGCAGTCCTCCGGCTATACCGTTTACCTGGCTTAGTGTGCAAAGAATGACACTAAAGCGCGGAGCAAAAAACCATGACACGGATGTTTTTAGCCTGTATTGATATCTTGACCAACTAGTTTTCAATGTAGGTCTAGCGTATGTTACATTATTTAGTTCTGTTCCACAGCCTACAGCTCTTTTATCTGCATTTTAAACAGCTGTTTTTGCACTGCAGTGGACTGCAAAGCTGGAATTGGTTGCTGTGCATCAGGAAAAAGTAAAGATGCCCGATAGTAATCTATTAACTAACGAGACAGGACACTTTACTTCTGTCCATCCTAAATTTGTTTTAGTATCCTAATTATTTTCATTAATAAATTATTTACCTCAAATTAAATTCTTCCGGAGTCTGCCTCTTTGGGCAATGAATGAGCAGACGTCTTTAAGTCAACCGTCATCTGAGGTGCATTCATATCAGGTAAAGTGCCAAACACATTTTCATGTCTGACATACATTTTCTGCATGCACTGTTTTCAATTATTTGCAATTCTTTGCAATTATAGATGAACACATAGCAAACTTAAAACAAGTTTTAAATACTTTGCCTATTTACCTTTCCTTTTCATTCCAATTTGAATGCACCTCTGAATGGTTTAGTAAACAATCTATCTGGGAGAAGACTGGAGATGAATGCACAGCTCAGCCAGGACTTCAGTGATCCCAAACTTTCCTCAGTAACTGCCAAATATATACAAAATATTTTCACAGAGAATTTATCGGGGGTTATTACTGGGTTTACCCCTAATTTAAATGTATTGCGTGCTGGGGCTGTCGTCATCAGAGGATTGGTGCATGAGGGCTCTTGGTGCATTTCTCTACCTGTACAAACTCATTAAAGCATAATATAATAAAAACCATTGCTTTATTTTGTGATCAAGTGTAATCTAGGTGTAGGCTAATGCATTAAACACAAATAATGTAATTCTTAATTAAACTGGTATTATTTTGAGCACTTGCTTAAGAGTGCTGAGTATACATTTAAAGCAGAGTGCTTGAATATATTTAGTAAGCAGTAAAACAAATAGATTTTAAGCCTGATTTTATGAGGGGGAATTCACATAAAGCCTTCACAATCAGACAATCAACTTCACACACACTCCATACCTCTCTCACTCTCTGTACATTACTCTATTTCACACACATGCACAAGCACACACCAATATTCACAGGGTACAATTATGAGCACTGATAAATGAGAGCAAATCTAGAGCAGTGAATGTGTTTATCTCATGGTTTGTTAGAAAAAGTAAAAAATTATAATAATAAACTACTACTACTACTACTACTAGTAGTAATAATAATAATAATACATATTATTATTTTTATTATAATTATTAATATTATTTTTAAAACATCATTTGACTGAAAAGACATGACCCTAACTCAGAATAGCATCACAGAAATTCATAACATAGTCAATTTTCACACAAAAACACAAGTGTACACATGATTGAAAGCAGTCTGTATGGCCTTTGAACATTTCAGTACAAAGTGTGGCTTAGTCCAATTAATTATTTGTACATCCATAATCTGAGTGACAGCTTCTTTCTTAAAATGCGTGTACAGTACAAACTCTTGTCCTCCATCAATTGTTCATATTTAATAGCTGTGTCTTTGGGATATGTCTCTCAATTGAGTACAGGGTCTGCCTGATGCTCATGCTTAGTGAAGGCTGAGGATGTGGGGATATACAGAGGGGAAGGGCTATATGATTATGTATGCTTAAAACCGTCTTGCTCCATTTCTGTTTCCTCGTCAGAAATGGTTCTGATTGAACATGACAGTCCAGCTTTTTCCAGCCATCGTTTTTTTTTTTTCTGAGCTCTATTTATTTTTTATTTTTTTTGGTGAATTGAATTTTTTTTTTCAGCACACTGCTGACAGTTGAAAACATCATCTTCAGGGAGAGTACAGTACAGTAGTGTAGTATTATTCAGGCCTGCAAGTGTGCACTCCATAATGGGCATCCCTTTGGCATTTGATTCATTGTTTCGAAATAACATATTGGTGTTCAAAGTATCTATAAAGATAAGTAAAAAACATGAAATGCACATGACATGTGTCAGTGAAAAGAAAAAAATAATAATACAATAAATTTGGAAGCCAGGGTCATGAGGAAATCTTATATTTGTATGTTTGTAAAATTCTAAATTATTAACCCCTTCGCGCAGACCCCCTAGGGCCGCCGGCGTCATGAGATTGTTCAACCGAGACATTAATTGCTCTTGCAACCAAACTATGTGTGGAAACAACAAACTCCCTATTCTAGGTTTACTACTATAGCCTATGATTTGTGACAACTATACTGAATACGGAGTTTCTAAGTGGCACTATTGTCGTGTAGTTAGTCAATTTAACAAGTAACCCCCACCCAGTTGTACCACTGTTGGAGAATTACAGAGGAAAGTAGCATCTTGGGGTCATCAAGTCTCCAAAACTACCATTAGATGTCATCTCCATGCCAACACATTATTTGGAATGCATGCCAGAAAAAAGCCTTTCCTGTCATTTCACCACAAACGTAAGCGCCTGGAGTTTGCTAAATGCTACTGGAACTTGGACTGGAACCGTGTTCTATGGTCAGATGCAATGAAAGCTTTTTGGCAACCAACACTCAAGGTGGGTTTGGCGTAAAAAGAAGGATGGCTATACCGAAAATATCCTGATCCCCACTGTTAAGTATGGTGGAGGTTCTGTGATGTTGTGGGGCTGTTTTTCCTCCAAAGGCCCTGGGAACCTTGTTAGGGTACATGGCATCATGAACTCCATGAAATACCTGGAAATTTTAAATCTGAATCTGGCTGCCTCTGCCAGGAAACTAAAACTTGGTAGTCGTTGGATCTTCCAGCAGGACAATGATCCAAAACATACGTCCAAATCAACACAAAAATTATTAACTGAACACAAAATCAAGCTTCTGCCATGGCCATTTCAGTCCCCTGACCTAAACCCCATTGAAAACCTGTGGGCTGAGCTGAAGAGGAGAGTGCACAAGAGAGGACCTAGGACTCTGGATGATCTGGAGAGATTCTGTAAAGAGGAATGTTCTCAGATTCCTTTTTCTGTATTCTCCAACCTTATTAGATGTTACGGGAGAAGACTCAGTGCTGTTTTATTGGCAAAGGGAGGTTGTACAAAGTATTAAATGCAGGGGTGCCAATAATTGTGGCACATGTTGTTTTGTTAAAAATAATTATTTCTTGTTGAGGGATTTTTTTTTCTCAGAATAAATTTACTTCAATTTAAGGTTATATATATATATATATATATATATATATATCGTGAGCACCATAATTCATTGGACAGTGACACATTTTTTGTTACTTTGGTTCTGTACTTTTGAGTTTGAAAGGATACAATGACAATGATGTTGAAGTGCAGACTGTCAGCTTTAATTTGAGGGTATTTTCATCCATATGGGATGAATCGTTTAGAAATTATAAAATCTTTTGTACATAGTCCCCCATTTTAAGGTATTACAAGTATTTGTTGAATTGGCATTACAGATGTGTTTCGTTAGGCAGGTGTATTAATTTGTGTCGTTAGTGAATGCAGATTAGAGCTGTTGATGTCTATTCTTGATTCTAGACTTTGCATTTGCCTTTTGAGATTGTTGTTGGGGGGGAGACAGCAGTGTCAATGCAAATTAAGCTGGCCGTCATAAGGCTCAGAAATGAAAATCAATCAATCAGGAACATTGCAAAAACCCTTGGCATGCCCAAGTCAACAGTTTGGTTCATCATTAACAAGAAAAAAACAACTGGTGAACTCAACTATGTCAAAATACCCAGTAGACAGAGGAAGACCACTGTAGTGGATGACCGGAGCATACTCTCCATGGTGAGGAAGACCACTGTAGTGGATGACCGGAGAATACTCTCTATGGTGACGAAAACCCCCCTGACAGTGGCCCAGTGGGCGTAAGCCTACAAGGACACAATGTGTATCTTGCGACGGCACTAGAGTATAGGCGAGTGACTATGGGGTCATATCCTTAGTTCTATGTGTATGTTAAGATTTTAAAACTGCTAAGTGTGTAGTGGTCAAGTCGAAGAAGGATGCCAGGTTAAAGTGAAAGCAATTGTTTATACAGTATGTTCAAAAATGGTGCAAAAATGAGAGTATAATGAAATGGCGATACGCGGGTGGCGCGCAGGAGCCCATGTTGGTGAGTCTCCCAGAAACATTCCACTTCAATCCCTATACCCAACAATCAAAGGAAACCCCTGAATCACCCCAATCACAACAAAAAGGCAGTAACAACAATAACCCCTGCTTGGGCTGTCAGTTTATCATCACATCACTTTAACCATTTGTGGCACGGCTGGCTGCTTACTCATAGGTAATTTGCATTACCTACTGTTCACATTTGAATGGCGTTCCAAGATCTTTATTCAGCCCCCACCGTATCACCGTTTACCTTTGGTAGTCAGGATATGTGACACACTTCTGTGATCCACCCTACAGTTTACTTGTTTTTAAAAAAAATTTAAAATTATTATTTCTGAAATGGCGACTGGTGACCATTCCTAATTAAAGTGTCCTTAATTATTTATTCTCAATACCCTGGAGTGGGCCACACTTCTGCACCTCAATAGCTTTGCATCCTGCCTACTTTGTACAGATGTTCCCATTATCAGCTGGGGATGAAGTGCACCAAACTCACTCATGAGGATTAGCTACTACTAATCTTTCATGTGTCACAAAAAAACTCATTCTCCACATATGACCAGGCTCCACGCCTCGCTGCCCATTGTTTCGGGTGGGGCAACTCCAGACACTTGCTGAAGTTCAAATTCGGCTGTAATGAGATTTGCAAATACCAACAGTGCAGTGTTTAATGCGTTTGCACATAAGTCCCTCTCGGTGTAACAATGTGTGAACAGTATAATACCGTAATGCCATTTACAGCCCCCATTTCAGAGGACGATAGCAGAAGCTGGACTAGGGGTACGGTTTTAGGGTCCTGATCTGCTTCTTGTAATAAAAGGAAGGAGTTAATGGCTGATGTGAGGCAGGATTGATGGGAGGGAAAGAGAGAGAGAGAGAGAGAGAGAGAGAGAGAGAGAGAGAGAGAGAGAGTAGGGTGCATGGGGTGGGATCCAGGGATGAGAGAGTAATTGCAAAAGAGATGCTGTATCCTGTATTTAAGGTAACAAACGAGCGGCCTATCAGTATTTACAGTAGTGTTTTTTCTTGTGTCAAAAAGACGAATCATAGCAAGAGATCAAAGTCCTGAGAACAAAGTCAATTGTTCCAGCAATTGCGCTGTTATTTCAACTACATGTTCAGACACGCTTTGAAACATATAAGATATTTTAAGGTATAATGTCTTCGCTTTAGGCATGATGCTTCTCAGCAGTGAAGCACAGCCCTAGTATTGTCAGCCCATGTCTTTGTCTTATTCTAGCTTGAGAAACCTTTGTGAATAAGGGGCTTCTGTTTGATTTGATACTTGCCAGGGGAAAAATGCTCTTTGTGAAATATGAAACATTAATACCCCAGTTTGTATGAGGAAAACTCAACTGCACTATTCTGTCCCTTAGAAATATAATCACAGCATGCCACAATTTACAACCAAGCTGTAGCATAACTGGCCTGACAAATGAGTTTGATGTGTAATATACACTACTCACAAAAAGTTAGGGATATTCGGCTTTCGGGTGAAATTTCAGGATGAACCTAAAATGCACTATAACCTTTACAGGTGAAATTAATTTGACCTTCTCTAAACTTTTGAATGCACATGTCCAACTATTCAATGTTTCAGTACTTTTTGCACAACTTGCTGTTCTCTAACAAGGAGCTGAACGGCAAAATTCACAACAGGTGTTTGATCCATGAATCGACCAATAAATTTCCTGGTTCAATTAGAATTGGTATTTAAACAGTCCTCTTCATCATGCTGTTCACATTTTGACATCATGAGACCAAGACGACACCTAACAATTGATCAACAGTACCTCGCCATTGCGAGGCTTCAAACAGGATGTTCTCAGAGGGAAGTGGCCACTGAGCTTAGAGTGTCACAGAGTGTCATCAGCAGGTTGCAACAGAGATACAGAGAGACTGGAAGAGTCACAGAAAGGCATAGAAGTGGACGTCCTTTGGCCACATCCCACACTGATGACCGCTTCATTGTGAACAGTGCCCTGCGGAACCGGATGATGAATGCCACTCAACTCCAGGCACATTTAAGGGAGGTGAGAGGCACCCAAGTGTCACGTCAGACCATTCGAAACCGTTTACATCAGCGTGGTCTGCGTGCTAGACGACCTGCAAGGGTACCTGACCACACCACCAGGCACAGGCGTCATCGTCTTGCATGGGCCAGGGAGCATTTACGCTGGACGAGGGACCAGTGGGCCTCAGTGCTGTTCTCTGATGAAAGTCGATTCACGTTGAGCAGAAATGATGGCCGCCAACGATGTTGGAGACGTCAAGGAGAGCGCTATGCATCAGCCACTGTTGTCACCAGACGACCCTTTGGTGGTGGCGGTGTTACAGTGTGGGCAGGTGTGTCTAGTCAATACAGAACTGCCCTACACTTTGTGAATGGTACAGTGACAAGCCCATACTACCTGAATAACATCATTAATCCAGTCATTGTGCCCCTGCATGACCAACACAGGCCTAATTTCATCTTCATGGACGACAATGCTCCAGCTCATCGAGGTCGCATCATTAGGGAAAGGCTGCTGGAGACTGGGGTACCTCAAATGGAGTGGCCTGCACTTTCTCCAGACCTGAATCCCATAGAAAACCTATGGGATCAGCTGACTCACCGTGTAGAGGCTCGTAACTCTGTACCCCAGAACCTCAATGACCTGAGGGCCGCCCTTCAAGAAGAGTGGGATGCCATGCCTCAGCAGACAATAAGTCGACTTGTGAACAGCATGAGATGTCGTTGTCAAGCTGTAATTGATGCTCAAGGGCACATGACAAGTTATTGAGACATTGACATTTTTGTTGTGGTATACCCACCACTGTTGTTGGCTTTTGTTTCAATAAATTGTTTGAGATGAGGAAATCACCATTGCATGCTTCTACTTAAATGCCCTACTTTCATGATACGTATAATATCACTGTAGCGTGAACTTACATTTTCCATAAATTTCACCCGAAAGCCAAATATCCCTAACTTTTTGTGAGTAGTGGTACATGGTCTTTCATATCCTCCTGTTAAGATTATGTTGAGGTAAAGGAATACATCTGCCTTGTTGGTGATGATGTTGTTGCTGTCTTAATGAAATGGAAGCCAGGATTAGTGACCTGCTGGCTCTTGATATATGCTTGAATAAGGGGTCATCCACGCCTTATTCAAGCTTATTCAAGCTTGTAAAATTAATTTTAAATGTGTTTATATTTAATCAATTCTTCAAAGAAATTCCATGCTAATACCATGGTAATAAAGACCACAGGGCATAACTGAACTGCTGCATTGAACTGCTGCATTGATCATCCAAATGTATCTATAGTAACTGAATGCCCAGTAGATATAAATTTAAATTAGGATACATTATGTTTATGGAAGTCTGTCCCATTTATATACAAAATAAATGTTTTCAGTGTCTATTACCATCACATTTTGAATTCCAATTTTCATAAATGAATACATTTTTAAAAAGTAATAATAATGAGAAAAAGCTGGAGAAATCTAAAAGGAGGTGATTACCCTAATGGACGAGGACAGAGGGTAATTATGCACATCAGGGAAGGTTTACATAACCATTCCGTGACATACATTGTGAGTCTGTAATGTTTACAGTAATATCTCCAGAGTTCAGAAGCCAGATGAAAAACCAGTTGTGACAAGGATGACCTTGTTGTGGGAATAAGAAATGCATTCTGTGTACTTTTTTTCCACCCACACATATCTTTGTCCTGTTTTGGTGAATACATTTGGTTTTGTTACTATTTTCTCTTTTAGAAAAGGATAAAGTAATGCAATTGGATTTTCTGTAATCCCTCACACAATCAGAAGGCACTACTCACACCATAATATCACCCTCAATAACCACCCTTATTATTATTATAATTATTATTTAGTAATTTATATATGTTTAAATATGCCATTCCTCTAGCTTGTGTAGCCTACAAGGATACAATGTGTATCTTGCGACGGCACTAGTGTATAGGCGAGTGACTAGGGTGCAGATATCCTTAGTTCTATGTGTATGTTATGACCGTATGCAATGATGCAAAGAAAAATTGACAGTATGCAATGGTGCAAAATGAGAGTATAATGAAATGGCTATACGCCATAATTAGTAGGGAAGCATTAGGCCTAGTCTGACACAGCGGTGGTAGAAATGTACCATTACAACTAATCTAAAATGGTATTACCTATTCTGCTTGATTAGAAAAAGTCAGCAGAATAGTCCACTGACTTTTATTCTCATGGGTTTCTCTGAATTGTTTCACACAGTAGCCATGCATACATTTTTTCATATCACATTATGTAATCCGGCAATCTAGCCAGCAAGCAATTTTTTGTGGCAGATGTCTACAGTATTTCATTTTTATACTTCATTAAATGCACATCAAAAGACATATTTACTTAAGTTGTTTTTTTTATAGAATACCAATATATGAAGCACTCTGTGCCATAGAATAAACTAGATCAAGTCCGTACATACCTTAAACCTAGTTGACAATGATGATGGTGATGATGATGAGTATGATGATTGTATCCTTATTAATTGGAATAATCTGCGATCAAACTTTGTCATCTCGGAGTGTGTAGCCTACATTTTCAGGAATATACACAGTTAAATGCAAAAGTATTGGGACAGTTCTATTAAATTGGATATTTTTCCTCTGTGCTAATCAAATAATGACTATGAGGCAAAATTCACAATATCTGCATTTATTTTGTGTGTGTGTTTTTTTTAAATGGACATTGGACTATATTACAACAATGACATTAAATTAGTCAATTCCATTTCATGTCAGCGTACGTATTGGGACAAAATTATGACTTGCAAGGTCAATATTTGGTTTGATGATTGCATCGATTCTGCGACTCGTGGACATCACTAGGTTCATGATGTGATCCTTTGAGATGCTCTGTCGAGTTTTTACCGTTGCATCTTTCAGTTGAGCTGTGTATGCTGGGGTTTTGGACTTCAGTTTCATTTTGAGCAAGTGAAAACCATATTCAATAGGGTTTAAATCTGGCGATTGACTGGCCCACGTCAAACACTTCCACCTTTTCTTTGTGATAAGCTCCTTGGTTAAGTTTGCTGAATGTATTGGGTAGTTGTCTTGCTGCATGATGAACTTCCTTCCAATGCGGTTGCTGGCATTTCTCTGAATATTGGTGGACAATATGTTTCTGGACACTTCATTTGTCATTATGTTGCTGCCACCACTGGTTACATCATCAAAAAGACAATTTAACCAGTTCCAGATGCAGCCTGCCTGCTTGACAGATGAAGTAGTATGCAAATCAATCTTTCTTTCACCAGACTTTCACCTTTCCATGACTGATAAAGGTTTATCTTTGTCTCATCTGTCCATAACACTTGTTTCCCAAACTCATCAGGCTCATCTTTATATTATTTTGTCAAATTCCAATCCTGCCGTTCTGTTCTTTGTGCTAATGGGAGGTTTACATCTGTAAGTGAAGCCTCTGTAATTTGCCTGCTTCTGTCTTCAGTGCACAGTGTCCTGTGATACCTTCACACATTTCTCAATGTAGCAAGATCATTAGCAATTAATCAAGCTGACAATTTAGGATGCTTTTTTTCACAGCTCTTATAATCGTCCTATCATCACTTTCTGATATCTTCCACAGATGGCCTGATCACTGGTAATTCTTAAGCCCTCCAGTAGTTAGTTTCTTCTTTAGCACATTCCATACTGTTGAATTTGGAATACACAAATATTCTACGATAGGTCTAATCATCCTCACAATAGCCTTCTTGATTGTCATACTTAGTTATCTGACCCTCATCTGCAGTTTTCTTCTCTTGATTGTGAAGTAGACTGTACAAACGCTTCTAAAGGATATAACCATGCCGTGACACTTGCGGCTTTCCATTTATAAATAATTACAATAATAATGGTAAATTTGTGAAATTTGAAACAGCTGACTTGCAATAGGGGGACTTGACTCATTGAATGGCATTGTAATATAGGTCAATGTCTATGTCACGACACATGAAATAAATGCCAACATTGTGAATTTTGCCTCAGTCATCATTGTTTGATTTGAAATACAAATTTGATTAGTAAAGATGAATACATATATATATATTTTTTTTTTTCCTCCAAAGGCCCTGGGAACCTTGTTAGGGTACATAGCATCATGAACTCCATGAAACACCAGGACATTTTAAATCTGAATCTGGCTGCCTTTGCCAGGAAACTAAAACTGGGTCGTCGTTGGATCTTCCAGCATGACAATGATCCAAAACATACGTCCAAATCAACACAAAAATTATTAACTGAACACAAAATCAAGCTTCTGCCATGGCCATTTCAGTCCCCTGACCTAAACCCCATTGAAAACCTGTGGGCTGAGCTGAAGAGGAGAGTGCACAAGAGAGGACCTAGGATTCTGGATGATCTGGAGAGATTCTGTAAAGAGGAATGGTCTCAGATTCCTTGCTCTGTATTCTCCAACCTTATTATATGTTGCGGGAGAAGACTCAGTGCTGTTTTATTGGCAAAGGGAGGTGGTACAAAGTATTAAATGCAGGGGTGCTAATAATTGTGGCACACATGGTTTTGTTAAAAATAATAATTTCTTGATGAGGGATTTTTTTTTTCTCAGAATAAATTTACTTCAATTAAAGGTTGGATTGGATCTTCAGTGTGAGATTAAGCTAATTCAAATTAAGAATTTTTTATAACCCTTTTTACCCAATAATTGTGGAGGGCACTGTATATACATACGCACAAGGCATGAAATTAGCACCCGCCACACGCCAAATGCGGGTAGACGTGTGGGTTGACGAATTCCACCCGCCACCTTGGCGGGTAGCCAAAGGACTTCGGGACATTACACTTTTTTCATGGTTATGAACGATTTTGTAGTTTAACTAAGCTTCTCAAGTGCAACAGTCAATTATGTATAATACTTCGACTCCCATAATTACCTGGGACTGCTCTCAGCAGTGCTCTGATTGGCCGAGCCGATTGAGAGCCCCCCCGGCGAGCGTTAGCTAATGTTACCTCAGTCTGTGAGTGAAGTGCTATTTTTAACGCTGGCTTTAGCCACGAGAGAGGCAGCCAAAATATCTACGAAACACCTAGCTAGATTTAACATTATTATATCTAGCTAACGTTAGCAGTGTGTGGCGACACATCACAGGGGTTAAAAGACCCAGGCTGTGTTCGGAATGGCTGTGTTCACTCCCTCCCTAATAATAATAATAATAATAATAACTTACATTTATATAGCGCCTTTCAAGGGACCCAAGGACGCTTTACAGAATGACTCAAACAAGCAATTAAACAGAAAAGAGAAAATAAGTAAAGTAAAAGTGACCGGGGATGACAGAACAGCTAAAGGCCATAGGCCATAGTGAGCAGATAGGTTTTGAGTGTTTTTTTAAAAGTGTCCAAGGAAGCAGCGTTGCGGATCTCTGCTGGGAGAGAGTTCCCCACTACTTAGGGAATCTACATAGGGCACTAGATAGGGATTCACTGGTGAAAGTTATTTTGTTATTTTGAACAAGGGTTTTGTTGTCTCGTTGTAGGTAGATAGGTAAGTTAGGTAACTAGGTGGCTAGCTAGCTAATTAAGTTGCATTTTCCATTAAACAGTAATAATTATTAAATAAAAAAAATAGTTAACACTTTATAATATAGTTAATCTACCACGTTATATTTCGGTTATAAAGCCGATTAAACTTATTTAATATAGGCTACAAGATGAAACTTGCATTTATATTTACATTTGTTGACCAGCGCAGACTCAGCCGTCGCCATCTTGACAAAAAAAATATCTCCGGTCATGTAGTATACATCGTTTGTACCCTACATTTTGTGGTGCATTGTAGGGGATATTGAGTGGACTATTTAGGGTGTCAAATTGACATTTTGAATTTTGGACACCCTACAAAATGGCCGATACCCTAAATAGTGCACCATATAGTGAATAGGGAGCGATTCCGAACACAGCCCCAGTGATACAAGAGAGGAGAGAGACAGCTGGCAGCGAAACCGGTAACGTTAACGTTGTTGAGGCTAAGAAGAAGTATCGTAGCTCAGACGAACTGCACGGGAATTGGGACAGCGGTAATACCGTGGAATTTTGCGGTAATCCGCGGGTTTGGGGACAAAATAAAAAATATTCCCGCGGTGACAGCGGGAATGGGGATGGGCTTTACGGTGTTCCCGCAGGAACGATAATGGCATGTATGTTAGCACCGCGGTAACGGTTATGAGATATTATGGTCATTATTGAGTTGCACTGGTAACAGTGACAAAATCTTCTGCCAATAATCATGGAGATCCAAAAGGCTGACACACAAGTACTCATTCATCTTAAAATTGACCGTCTAGTTTGTGTGGAACAACACACAAAAAAAGCGTGTATGGAAAGAGTTTGCTTTGATTAAAGTTGACGGGAATATTGTTGCGTTCGTCAAATGCAACAAATGCCACGCAACTTTAAAATAGCCGATCGAGAGCTCTCGTGATGGAACCGGTGGTCTATGGGCTCACATTAATGCATGCTCGGTGCTCAGATTAAACGCATCCAGTAGCCTAACGTTACGCGCATCACCGATTTCCCAGGTTTCATTTTAAGGAAGCTAGAGCTGCCCGCTAGTGCCAAGAGCGAAATGACAGACGCAATCGTTCATGTGTGCTACAAATAAGGTAATATGTTATTTAATCATTATTTAATTAGTTATATGCAGGTTATTATTATTATTATAAATGTCTCTGAAGTGTCAGCTAGATATTTAGAACATCCCTTTTCTTCTAAATCCCAGAGAATTTTGAGAAAATCGATGCTTTTGGTTAATTTGAACAGATTGCACATTTTCTTATTGTCTGCAATATGAGCAACAAAGTGCTGAGCATATTTAGCATGCACAATGACCATTTGTACATAAACAGGGGGTCATACAAATCTGAATAATTGTAAAGATAACAAAGGATATAAATAAACATTTCAGCATGATATTACATTCTATAGGGTTTGGAAATCTTTTTACATTTTACAGTAGCCTACTGTTTCCATAGATACGTTTTCTGGTACTGACAAAGGCACTTTCAAATGTAAAAGGAACATTCATATGAAAATATGAATTGCTTCTGTTGCTCTAGTCAAAAAATAATTTAATAAAAAATACTAAAACATGCAAGGACAAATGTTTAAATTATGTGCACGTGGGGACGGGGTGGGAATGGGGTTTGGGATGCCGGGGACGGGGTGGGAATGGGGTTTGGGATGCCGGGGACGGGGTGGGAATGGGGTTAGGGATGCCGGGGACGGGGTGGGAATTTTGTCCCCGTGCAGCTATCTACTGAACTTGTCTCTCTCCCTGCCTCTGTTCCGTTTTCTTTTATGTTTCATTAAATGCAGAAATATAGTATTTTAAATGTTGTTCCGTGTTATTTTTTGCCTCGATTTATTTTGGCTAGTGAAAATAATTGGCGGCTGGTAACTTTGAAAAACCACCAGCCACATTGGCTGGTGGACCAAAAGGTTAGTTTCAGGCCCTGCATACCGTATGTATATTACACAGATGAATGCTGAAGATCTGAAACTCATCTAATACATTGCTCTGAATTAAACTGCACCACAAGGCAACGAAAAAATATTAATCTTGAACAGGTTATGGATTTGCTAACTGATTTATTTTTGGCTTCCTGTCCTCTCAATCAGAATGACCTACAATATATGTTTTATTTCAAATTCTTATAATACAAAATATCCTGAAGCAATTTCCTGTACATAAATAACAATAGAAGCGGTAGAAAAGCCTGGAGAACGAGCATGTAGCCTACAGTGTTTCCTGTTTTCATTCTTCTCAGACTGTATAAAAGTTATTTAGTGAGAAATCTGTGTTCCTCTGTTCTGCCACTGAGCTTCTCCATGGCTCAGTCCCAGAGACAGTGCAGTTTAAAAAAAGAGAAAATAACATAGAAAGAACAACTTGAAACAGCCAACTTCTTTATTTGCATTCCATTTTAATTATGAACATGATAATGATGCTCGTATGGTGCTTTATCTGAACGAGCAAATTCTCTCTCTCTTTCTCTCTATATCCTTCTCTCTTTCTCTTTTTGTCTGATATATGCACTCACACCAAACCAGCTGTACATACAGCCTGATTGAACGTTGATGGAAGGGAAGATAAGTAGGTGCGTGGTACCATCAAAGTGATAACATCATAATGACATCACAGAGCGCAAATTAACACCAGCATTCCTTGTTGAAAAGAGGGAGAACAATCTTTCATAGACATCTTGAGAAAAACACAAAATAAGTCTAGGAAGTATTAACAGATGAGTCAGAGGAGGATTTGCTGTGAGAGCCTGGGAGAATCCAGGGTCAAAAGGTCACCCTCTAAAATATGACTGGCAGAAGTAGGGCTCTGAAGGACTAAAGCAGGCATCCCCAAAAGACACAAATATCATACTGGAATCACTGCTCTGCTTCCATGTGTGAGTGTGTGCGTGATATTTGTTAGTGCAGTGCATAAAGAGATAAAAAGTCCAGACAGACAGAATGTACTGTATCTCCTTATTTTTAAAGCCCAAGAAAAAATGTTTTGACTTCTACTTCTACTTTCCTGTGATCTTTTTTAAGTGTCATATATAAGAGCACACTGTGAAAAAAGTAGCCAAATGTGGATTCGCTTCCAGAAAGTTTCAATGAAATAGCAACATGTTACATTTTAATTATATGTATGGAAGCCAGCTTGCTTGAATCAGAAAATTAAAATTAGGACACAAGCACAGAGCAACTATGCCTTTTGAAGCCTAACGTGACTGTAAATCACTGGACGTTTCCTACTAATGCCTGTTAAGGACTAGACAAGCATCCACTCACTTGGCTTGGAGGACAAATTTGAATGCCTGCAGAGAAGTGCAAGATTCAGACACATCACTGTGGTTTTACTCAAACACCGGCCTCAGAGCCTGCCGTATGCAAATCTATCACTCTATTTATGGAGAGCGAGATGGGGCGCTGAATGACCATCAGCCACAGCCGGAAGGCACAGCTCGGGTTAGCGTCCGGCATACACTTGCGTGCTTATTTGTTTGTTTGTTTATTTCTAAAAATATTGCAAACGTGTATGTTTGAATGTGTTTAGGTGTATGCGTGTACGTGTACGTGTGTGTGTGTGTCTGAGCAGCATCTGTCGGAAGTCTCTGTCATCATTTCTGTGTCAGCACCCCCCTCCCCCGCAGGTGATGTAGAGGAATTGACCCGAGGGGGGGGGGGGGGGGGGGGGGGCAGTTTACACCCCATGAGTGAAGATAGAGATTAATAATTGTGACTACAACAAACGGCAGACAAAATAACATGCACTGTCGGGAAGGGACCCTGTGTGATAACTACTTAGCGCTTCTGAAACCTATTAAATGCTTCAGTGGACACCATTAATGGTGGCAGCTCGGAAGGTCAAGGGCGTGATCTCTATCTGTGATTCAGTCAAGTTAAACCTCCACATAAAAATGAGTACTCTTGGGTCAGTTTTTTTTTTTTTTTTTTTCCAGTAGATTTCAGGATAATTTAATCAGAACTGGTGAGAGAACTCACCCGAGAAGCAAAGTTGCCCATTTCCTTTCAAATGGAAGTGTTGCCTCTCTCACACTCTCTCTCTCTCTCTCTCCCTCTCTCTCTCTCTATCCCTCTCATTCTCTTCTGCCATCTCTACAGGAAACAGGCTCTACAGTGCCGGGCCGCCATTAAAAAACTTTTAAATGTCCCCGCACTATGGGGCAGCCCTTGGCACACTCCACGAGATGTTCACGCTCAGAGGCTGTGAGCCTTTATGCGGCTTCTGCCAGCTTGAGCCTTCCAATCAAAGCAAGGTTGCAGGCAGCCAAGAGCAGGCACCTCAACCACTGGGACGCGCCCATGACCCAATCTTGGCGGCAGTAATGACCTCCGTCAGAATGCTCGATAGCGAGGGGTAGCCCTTTCCGACAGAGAGCACAACCGCGTGGGAACAGCTAACGAGTCTCCCAATCGGCCTGCCGCTTTCCCGATCAATAAAACATTGTGATAAGCTTCAGGAGTGGGGTGGAGGGGCTGGGGAGAGAAGAGGCGAGGAGCGGCACACTGTAGGGATGGTGGCAGTGTGATAGTGTGATAATGCACTTAGGGGTTAGGCTTTCTAACCGAAAAGTACATGCATTTGTGTTGTAAATATACTGGTAACAAACAGGAAACTATACAAACAGAATAAAGCCAATCTACACACAGAGCAATATTTAGTGCTTGGTGAGCTGGCTGTCTAATCAAAGGGCTGCAGGTTTTGATTATCAATTACGAGGTATGGCCATTGGCCTAATGGCAAGGCCTTTTTAGCATTCATTTATTTAATAAGTATAGTTGCAACATGTGGAGAATGTTTAGGGTGCAGTTCACCCAAAGATTACATTTTGTTATGTTTCTACATACCTGGAGTGTTATCTATCATCCAGGTAGTTTTGCTGAGAACTAGTTTTGTAGATATTCTCTACAACTCCTTGACATCACCCAGAAATAATGGACCTCAACACGTACAAACTTTGTGGCGTGTGTAAATTTAAAAAAGTGAACAGCAACGTCTCTTTACAAATATAATGACATGGTTGCTCACGAACATCAGACTGTGTTGTGCACAGTTTTTTCTAAAGCTACTTTCTTCTGAAGTACGGCAACTGTGTATACAGTATATGCACAAAGTACCACCCAAAGCATGCTAGTATTCTAAGCCCCAGAATACTGGCATGCTTTGGTTGATACCCTACCTGGATGGATATATAGCACTCCGGGTATGTCGAAACATACAAAAATAAAATGTTTGGGTGAACTGCCCTTTAAGTAGATCTGGGTTAATATAAATGAGAACCATAAACACCAAGAACGGTGTGGTGAAAGATAAATGTATTTTGATATCTTACCAGTATCAGTAAGATATACGGCAGGCTATTGAATAAAAAGTGATGCAATAATTTGACATTTTATGAAAAAATGCATATTGTTTGGCAGTGTAAAACTTTTTGTGCAGTTCTGTCAGTATAACAAGGGGGCAATTAAATGAAAAGTGAAAACTACCTAAAGTTAAATTCCGCATGAATATAAGGAAATATGTATTTAAATTAGCAATGTGTGGAAGAGCTTGTCAGTCCATGGCTTGACATAGCCCTGGATATTCTCTAGCTCTTAGGTCAATGCCAGACCTAGATGGGCTTAATGGCCTGTTCTCATCATTAGGGTTTCTTGTGTACTTAAGTTCTACTGTCTATTTCCATTATATAGTTATTATGAAGGTGTTTTTGTGATTTTGTATGTTCTACTGTCTGCGTTGGGATGCATACGCTCATATGAATGATTATGTAGTTCTTTTGTTGTCTTTTTACTGTTTGGAAGTAATGCAGTTTATATATAAAACCCTTCATAGAGTGTCTGAGCTTCCCCTGGTAATGAAAGTGACTCACCATCGTATCTCTCTTCAGCAGACTGCACAACCACTTGGCACAATGACACAATCCGTAACTTAAAGTTCATGAACATTAAAGCCAGACCTCAGCACTGGCACACCCATACATATTGTCTTCATATGTGTGTCACTGGCTCTAGTTCAGGAATTCGGCTCCCCAAAGTTTGCCTCTGAAGTTTAGTTCATGATTTATGAGAGTCAAGACTTTGCGGTGTGACCATGGGTTGATCTAACAGTACGGAAATAGATTCTGACCTTAGTCGGAAACGGATAAAAAAGATAGAATATTTGATAGTGCTGTGCTGTAGTCGTCATACAGAAAAATACCAGATAAATTATATATATTGTATTTAATTTATTTATTTAACCCTATTTACTTTGGCCCACAAGAGGCCATTTTCACCCAGTTTTACTAGTCTCATTTAATTGTCAATATCTCAAAAAACTATTCACTGCACATTCATGGTTGAATGTTTAAATTAAAGAAGAGGCTGTACATTCAGAAATTTGCAACAGAATAAATTTATGTCAGAATGGCCACATACAGTTCCACAATACATGTAAAAATATGTAACCTAATGTTTCTTTTTACAACAACATATGTATGCATAGTAAAGTGAGCAAGGGAAAGAAAAACATGTTTATTCATACAACTTTTGAATAATATAGTATCGTTCCTATATTGGGATATGATTTTTTAGCGTGTAGAAATGGTACCAAGAGGTTTTGTGAAATGTATTTTATTCTCTGTGACTGTGGTAAGGTGAAGGTTGTAAAAAATGGTTTGCACTATTAGTTTTATCTAAAGTGCTTGCTTTTACGAACAAATCTCAGATACGAAAACTTTGATGAATGCCAAAATAGAAACAAAATTGATTTACACACAAATTATTTCTATGCACGTTTGATGAATGAGGCCCAGAGTATTTCTTATCCCTATGGACTCATAAGCGTTGTATGGTACTACAGGAAACACTTCACCAAACCCAGGACCTGTGAACATTGCTGCCCGCATGTTCCTGGCACCACACTGGGAGGACAGGATTCGGCAGGAGCCGGTGGAACCCCGGCCAACACAAACCCCTCCTGCCCCTGACAGGACATGGCCAATCACGCTCCCAATGCCACACTCTCACACCGCCGTTTCTAAGGCGCCAAAGCAGCCGTGGTGGCAGGTGCTTTTACAGGCCGAGCCACTTGGGAACTGCCCCCCACTCCACCAGCCACCCACCCCCAACGTCTTTTATTAAAGCTCAGCGCATGGTGTTGGGGACATGTTATCCTCTTATCCGTTCCTTCCTGCAGGTACTGATCAGCAACAGCTCAGCTTGGCCCTTTTACACTCCCCGCTTTCCTCTTCCCTCTTAGCAGTGTCCTCAGCCCCCACATCTGTCTGAAATGGGCTCCGCCGCACCCCGGGCCACGTTCTGCAGTGAACGATTGCGGAAAAAAAGGCTTACACTTTCATGAATCAGAAAACAAACACAATTACCCTGTTTTTTCTGGGTTTTTTTTTTTTTGTCTAGGTCTAGAGCCTTTCTCATCAAGGTTTCATTAAGATTCAATTTCCAATTAGAGCCAAGGCACGCTGGACACACTGAAGCAGACAAACAATAAATTAGGCAAAAGCATAATATCTTCAATGGTACACTTCAATGAGCTTCTTTGTTGAAAGCTTGTTGTATTTAACAGGAATATTTACGTTTCCAGGGAAAACAGAAGCATTTGCACAAACAAAGGTACCATAGAATGGTGTTAATGATACTCTTAATCATTAAATTATCCTTGTTTTTGCTGACAAAATAAAATAAAATAAAAATATATATATATATATACGTATACATACATATTTGTTTTCTTTGATTAAATGCCCCTCTCTCTCTCTCTCTCCCACCATAATTGAACAAAGGTACCAATGTCAATTGATTTAGCCATTGTGCATGTGCCATTTATTAAAAAAAAAAAGTTGACTAATATTTCATAAGTCATTGTTGTGCCAAGAGACATCCATGCAAGGAACACTGCTACAGTTTTCATTCTTCTCCAATGCACTCGCCCCTGAGCCATGACCATTTTACACACACATTTAGACAATGTGATACCACAGTAGGCCTGTGGACTGGTGACGATCATAGGAGGTGTCACACACTGATGACAACTGGTAGCCTTTAGGCCCCTGCTGAATCACTGGGAGGAGCTAATGTAGCGCTTACCCAAGGAACTCTGGCCAATTTTAATCAACTTTAACCCTGGCAGCCAAATGCATGCAGCTGCTGTAGACACAGTCCAGGCTAGAACCTCACTCATTGGCTCCCACGGCTAATGGGACACAGGCAGCACTTGAGACATAGGCCTTCTGATCTACTGACTGAGCCACTTGGTAGATCCACTTTATGTTACATTATAATGCATTATGGGCATTTATCAAACGCTCTTATCCAGAGTGACTTACAAAACTTTTTACACAGTATTACCATGCTCAGTGTATTGCGTTGGTCAGCACTTCAATGTAAAACAGAGATTTTTGAACCGCGATATCTCCGCCGTTGCATAACCAATATCAATGCCATTTTACAAGTGGACTACTATCGCCATGGGCTCACCAAGTACTGCTTTTCGTATAGCTACATTAGGCCATTACAAAGTTATGGGTACCACCTAAAAATTTGCATAAAACATTTTTTTCCGCTAAAATAACTACTTTTAAATCCAACGGATCCCGACACAAGACCCCTCATTCTGTCGGTCATTGTAAGACCTGCGTGCTTTTTATTACATTACAGGCATTTAGCAGACACTCTTATCCAGAGCGACTTACACAACTTCTTATTACATTTATCCATTCATACAGCTGGATATATACTGAGGCAATTGAGGTTAAGTACCTTGCTCAAGGGTACAACGGCAGTGTCCTACCTGGGAATCGAACCTGCGACCTTTCGGTTACAAGTCCAGTTCCTTAACCATTATACTACACTGCCGCCCAATACTTTCATGGCTGGAGACTTTAAATTTAGGTTGACACGTTTTGACATGCCAAAATTCTCAAGGACAGGAAATTAAATTGATCAGACCTAACACTAACATCAGCCTGCTCTCCATCAAGGTGTATCAGCACAGAGCATTGACAGCCCTGTCTACTGTACTTCAAACTCTCACCACTGGGTAGATTGCTTAAGATTCAAAACATTCTCTCAAAGAGCCTAATTAATACTTTCAGAGTATGTAGGTGCTCTGTACACTATTTGCAATTGTAAAGCAGGCAGTCATAGATTTACAGATTTTGCACTTTTATAAAGCATGCTTCATTTCCAGTAAGTGTCCTACTTGGGACTACATATCTTGTATCACTGTTTCAGCAGAGCTTGTCCACAAACTGTGTTGTAGCATACCATTTTTAAACTAGTGGAGATAATTGATGGATCCTGAATTAGATATTATAGTACAAAGTGTATTGCTATGATCTCAAGGATATAAATCTAATTTTCAACTCATAATTCCAGAACATATAGCCTACAAGTCATAGTCAATATACCTAGGCTACTCTGAATCCAAAGCTTGAATCTTAAGCAGTTTTTAAAAGCTCTGCACTGAATACACCTTTATGGAAAGCAGGCTGATGTTAGCGTTAGGGCTGATCAATTCAATTTCCTGTCTTATGAGGATTTTGGCAAACACAAACATTTCACTTAAAACATAGTTTTTGTGATTAATACATTTATACAGCTGGATATTTACTGAAGCAATTCCGGTTAAGTACCTCAAGGGTAGAGTGGCAGTGTCCTACCAAGGAATCAAAGCTGCAACCTTTGGTTCCAAACCCAATTCTCAAACCCTACAGTTCCACCCATTCTCCACATTGTAATTGTTTACTTTTACATTTTAAGCATTTAACTGACACTCTTATCAGAGAGACTTTCCATTAGTGCACAATGAAACGAGCTAAATTTGTAAATCACCAACATTCCAAGTAGCCATTAAGGAAAGTGCACTGATTGGACCATAACACACCCGAGATAGGGAATCGTTTGTCACTAGAATGTGGAAGGGAAGGTAGAGAGTTTTTTTGTATGTTTGTTTGATATAGGATAGATAGGAGAACATGTGGAAGAGAGCAATGGGAGCCAGGGTGGAAAAGGAGAGGAGAGATATTTCCTGAACAGATGGGTCTTCAGGTTATGCCGGAAGGTGGGGATGGACTCTGCTGTCCTGAGGCAAGCAGGTCGTTGCACCATTGTTTCAGGTCAATGTCTAATTTTGCATCATGTAGTAGCTGTTGCAATTATCCTCATTACAAAACAAACAATATCATTTTTTTTTAAAATACATACAAGATCATTTTCAGAATGTTTGTAAAGTGATGCTTTTTTATTAGTGGTTTCAAATTTAATATACAATATCCAATTATTTCCAAAGTAATCACTTTCATAGCTGTCACATATCCACATACTGATATTAGCAATTATGTAACAAATAGACCATTACTGCTTATATTGTTTTTAAGTAGTTTTTTAAGTAAGTCTGTCTGCTGCTTATCAATTTAGCCAGATGCCCAGCTGAAGAAGAGCTGATGGAAGGATTTTAATTGCTTTCTTCCTTTGGCTAATTCAAGTTCATATGGTCACTAATGAGAATGTCCGTGGGCAGTTTTTGTGTTGCATGTTTTTCTTTTGCCTGTTGTTTTACCTCATCATTCGAAAGGCTTTTTTAATTTATTTTATTTATTAGTTTCTTTGTTTATTTTTAAGCCTATGTCCAACATCATCATTAATTAATTACACCTGCAAACACTATTTTCTCATGCATATGAAATGTCAGGAAAATGCCACCCCTATTTCTGTTGGAGTAGATATACTCCACACCCTCCTCCCTCATTTGACAGAGGTATTGCCCTTTAAAACTACACTGCACAAACCGGTCACTCTTATCCAACTATTATCCCATTTATTTCTTTTTTTTTACGTGTAGTGTTGTGCTGTTTCCCGTTAAGCGATAATTCATCGACAGCATAAAGTGCGCACGATAAATAAATTATGGAAAATGATGGAGAAAAAAACACACGTGCAGGGTAGGTGGAAATATAGGGTTCTGTGCATTATGTCAGACTCTGTCAAGAGAAGTAAAAGAAAAAGGCGGAAAGCAAGGCTGCAAACACGTACTCATTACTGTCACCTGGAGAAATGCAGTGGCAGCACATAGAGCTGCAGCAAGTGACAGATTTGGGTCCGGTGAAAGGTACTATTTCCCAGCGAGACTTAAAATATATATTTATATATTTATAATAAAAGGTGGTTGTCAGATTCTGTAATAACTTTTATTTTGAGGTATTAACATGGCATCCAGACCTGCCGGAAAAGAATTGACTACGGTGTATAAATCCTTTTAAAAACCTATTTCTCATAATAAATTGGTATATATTACATTTTTATGGCCTTTTCCCTTTGCTTTGTTTAGAAAAAGGACATCTGCCAAAACAGAAACATACAAACAAGAGGATATACAGTAGTACACAGTCAGCGAGCATTACACAGACTGATTGCTAAGCGGGAAAACAGCAAGCCTCGGTAATGAAAGCCGTTAGACTAAATAGTCAGCCATGCTTTAAGAAAAGGCAGGGGAGATGGGTTCTAAACATGCCGGTTCTGTTTCTTTCACCTTGCGAAGCTTTGTTTTTTGATGGGCCTGGCGGGAGAATGCGGGGGATCTGCGCCGGACCGGGTCAGTTAGAATAACAGCTCTGTGGTTATCCAGCCTGGGCATCTTCAGCAAGACAGTTGGCCTGCAGTCATGTCAGACCACTGCACATCCCTCATACTGACTCTTGATGTGTTTAGCTGTTTATTTCATGCATGTATGTCTGCGTGTGCATTTGTGTGTGTGTGTATGTGCACACTCAGATATGCGTTTTAATGATATTCTTTGTCTTCCAAATTTGAATGGATAGATAGTTGCTGCTGGGAAATTACATTTCCTTCTTTCTTGAAACAAAGGTGAATGCCTTTGATAAAGTTACATTAATAAAAAGAAAGAAATATGGTAACATAAAAAAGGCAATGGAATCTAATCGCTGTGTAAATTGAACACAATGGGCCTCATTCATGAAGCGTTCCTAAATATGCGCCTACATTTATGTACGAAACTAATTGGTACGAAAAATTTACACCGGATTAATCAAACGCATGGGAAAGGCAGATTTTTTTCGTATTTACGTACGTATGTTCAGGCGCGTTCACATTATTTTGTGATTAGCATAAATCTATGCCAATGAATTGCCTTATATGGGGGTTGTTACTTCCATTTAAATGTCCGTACAAAGTCAAAATGGCCCAGAAAAAGCAAAAGAAAAAATTATTCCTACACTGAATTCGAAGTTTTATTAGCAGATGTTCAATCAAGGAAAAAATTGTTTAGTATTGTCCGTTATGGTGTCATAAAGTAAATAGTAAAGTAGCCTACATGGTAAAGTAAAAAGACATGGCAGGATATAACATGCAGGAAATGCAGAATCACCCGTCACAGAAGCTGTTAAAGTGCAAGCTTATCTGCATCGGACAAACACATTGCCTCTATCTGCCAACTTAAGCACTAGGCTGCGGTCTTTCTCGCAGCCTGGAAATAGACAAAATAATTAATTTATGAATCTTGTCATTTTGTTGCTGTTTTGTGCGTGCACGTGCGTGTGGGTGGTTTGATATAGTGATGGAAAGAGGTAGGCGAATTAGTCTGACACAGTAAATTTGACATAGCAATTTGACGTAGCTACACCAATAAGCCGGCCTTCTCTTACCACAGCGTTCTGCAAACGAGAAGCCGTCCCAAAAACTGAAGCTGTTGTGGGTCCCATGCGTCTATGGTCCCACCAGGCAACCAGGACATTGAGCAATACATTTTGCATGACATATGAGCGGCACAGATGTGACAGCTATTTCTATTCATATTTTGCAAATGTATCTTTGGATGGAGCCTTGAGGCTACGTTTTTGCAGTAGCCTATACAGTTACGGCACCAACATTGGGCAGGTTGGCAATTTCATAAAAAACACGGAAACGACTAACCAGCCATACATGACTCTCAGCCAACAAATAGCTTTTGCGCGATCCTAAAGATGCGTTCTGTTCTCAGCCAACTCCTCCAACAGCTCAAGGTCAGCCATTGCAACGCTGGCAACAAACCTGTAAGGCTATTTAAAGCAAATTTCGTTCATTGGTCAAATGTTAAATAGCATATTTAACGCCATATAAATTAGCATTTAAATGTTATCAATTTAGAAAAGTTGTTCTGGGAGCAGCAATTACGTTATGAGTCTAATTAAACAAGTTCATAGCCAACAATTGATTAATATACATCAACTAATGTGTTTGCTTTTTACAATTGTGATTTATTAGCTACGTTTGCATTGTGTATTTCAGAGGCTACATTTTGTTATGTGAATTTAACAGAAAATAAATTATGAATTTTCATATGAGGTACACGTGGTCCTGAGTAGGTGTAAAGTTTGTTCGTACATACGAACAAATCTCAGATATGAAAATGTTGATGAATGCCAAAATATATTATGAATAAAGCCACGACAATTTCACTTTTTAATGAAACTGTTCAAGGGGTTCCACTTACTAATAGCATATTCCTCTTCTTATCTCACCATTTACACTTGCAGTGGATACATTGATTTACAAAAAAAAAATCTCTAAGAAGTAATGCACTACACAATATCTCATTAGAAATGTGTTTAAATAAATTAAATCATCTTTATCACACAGAAACAGGGTTAAATTGGATCAGTTCTATTCTGTAAAGTTTGAAAATTACATGATTAAATGTTTATCTGTGCACATTCAGTGAGTGGACCAACAGAGGAGTTAAATTAAAAGCCCGGATTCTTATTGAAGGTGTGTGCCACAAAATGCCATCTGTGTCTGTTCTAAGTTGTTAATAAGTCTATGCACACATGCAAAATGCAAATGAGAATTGTTACTGTTTGCATCTTTGTACCTTAACTGCATCTTTAATGACATCAAAAGAATAGATTGTTTTGTACATTAAGGGATTATGGTTCTAGTGATTACTTTGTTCTTTTTTTTAATGATAGTATTAAAAGAGTGGAGTTTAGCTGTTCAAAATGTGCTGTTCAAAGAGTTATTTTCAAATACAAACTAACTGGATTTCAAAGTTAACGAAAGTAAAACTTTCACAAATTATTGAAATTAAGTTTTTTATTATTTTTTTTAAATGTTGAAAGCTGATTTTCTGTTATTGTAATATCCCATATACTTTACATGATCTTATTTAATTGGGGTGGAGCCTATCCCATTGGGTAGCAGACATTTGGTGAAAGGCAGAAATACAGGTCACTAATCCATCGCCGGGCCCACATACCATTCATGCACACATTCATATACCCCAAGGACAATTTAGTCTCTCCAGTTAACCTAACCCATGTGGACATGGGGAGAACATGCAAACTCCACACAGAAAGGCCCTAGGTTGAGATTCAAACTCGGTACCTTCTTGTTTGTGAGCACTACTGACTATTGCAGATTGGTGTTACTATTATTATTATTTTTAAGATATCTATTGAACACATGCAATATTTATACAATACATAAATGAAGAAAAAAAACAGAATTGTAGCATAACTGTACACTTACCAAATTATACTGTGTATCGAAATGATGAAATGAATAGGATTGAATTTGGAAATTTGTGCTTTAGTGCATTAAGTCATGTCCAATTGCTATGTCACGTTGACATATTGAAACAATATCTTATTTGTACAGTTCATAAAATATTTTAAGAGGAAAAAATATAAAGATATTCCAAATGCATGAATCTGTTTTATAAAAGCAATGAGGGACTTAAGGGATCATGTTCCTTCATTGGAATTACCGACGTTTGTGATAAACCATTGTCCTTTGTAGTTATTTTCCTTGATGAATCAAAGTAATATAAACGGTGATTGTGATCAGCATGGACACCTTCTTAAAAATTTATTTTCAGAGTGGTACATAGAAGAAGCTTGATCTGAATTGCTTCATTAAAAGTATTCAGCGTAAATGGATTGTATGTAACAAATATCTAGTCTGTTTAACCTTTCTATTATGTTAGCATTTTACTGCCATTTGTGTTGTTACGGGTCAATATGACCCAATGAAATACCCAAACCTACCCAAAACCTTTTTTTGCATGTAAGTTTTCGACCTTTCAGCTTTTTTTGTTCTGAACACAATCTGATACAGTACTATTTTATTGTGGCCTCATAGGAGCCGGTAGCGCCACCTACAGTACCAGTCAAAAGTTTGGACACACCTACTCATAGAAGATATGGATGGATCACTTGAAGGGTTGTTTCTCCTGACACATTTTCTTATTGAACTCTATGGAAAAATAAGTCAGGAGAAGAAACCCTTCGGGCTCTATTTTCAAACCAGCGCAAGGGGACGGTATAGTCAAACGCAAGCTTGTTGACAGCATCAACGTCTTAAAACTGGCGCTATGGCGTTTCTCAGCAATACCGCTAGGATCAACAAATTCTCAACATAACATCCTTTCGCTTGCGCTGCAGTGGGATGGGTAGCGCTGTCTGGGGCGTGTTCTAAAATACTTTCGGCTCAGTGACAATTTGAACCAACGAAAACCCATTGCGTTATGATCAGCTTGAACCACCTCTTAGCGGGAACGCAATAGACTCTGGCAATTTGGCAACTTATTCGTCATGTAGTTCTATGTAGTGTCTATAGGTGATGCCAACATTACACTTCCATTTAATGAACAAATAGCGTATAATTATTATTAATTAATTCATTTTAATTTAAACTACTAGAATAAAACAGGACAGCTTACAAGAAACTTGCGATCATGTAGGCCAATAGCCTATAATATATAAATTACACATTGACACAGTTGAATCATAAGCCTACCATTTGAATCATAATTATGCCTACATCACCTGATGTAGGCTAATTAATGCATTCGCCACCTCCTCCCGTGCCTTCCGAACTTCTGGGAGACGAGGTGGTGTGGATTGTGATCCATAAATTACTACAGTCCTAGCCTGTACTTCTGTTGCAAGTATGTCTGATTCCTGTGCGGAAAATCGCTCTTGTCGTTGACGGTCCAGTGCGTTTGGGTTGCTCATTATGAAATTGCAAGGAGCGATTGCGTTCCAACTGGCTTTTTTTTAAAGCATGAGAACAACAATTTGATTGGCTACCATAGAGACACACCTTGGACGTTTAAACCCAGCCTTTTAGCAATACCGCCATAAGGTGCGCCAAGATTGCCGTCATGAAATTACCAAATTTCTCGCCGACACGCCCTCAGAGCGATACCGCCAAGCGATTACTCTTGCGTTCACCATTGCGTTTGGTTTATTAAAATAGAGCCCTTCAAGTTATCCATCCATATCTACTGTATTTATGGCAGCAGAGTGATGGTTTAAGGCTTGTTTGATACGTCCGACCCTTGATGACTTAGAGCTATTTAGCCAACCATGTGTTCCACACTGTTCCAGTGTAATCTAAAGCTAAATCTAGTCCCATCCCCCAATTCCCATAGAGATCCATTCAAATGCAGAGGTTATAGTATCGCTTCTAAGAGTACCTGGAAATAAGATATCAGGAGTCTTTTGATATCCTTTTATACAGTCATGATGGCATCACCTTTTCACTTGTGGAATACCTATTTACCACAGAAGTTGTTTGAGAGAATGGCAAGAATGTACAAAGCCGTTATCAAGGCAAAGGGTGGCTACTTTGAAGAATCTAAAATTTGTTTAACCCTTTTTTGGTTTTTGCATAATTTAATTTGTGTTATCTCATAGTTTTGATGTCTTTACTATTTCAAAATGTGGAAAACAGTAAAAATAACGGAAAAAAAACTTCTATGAAGGTTTTGACTGGTACTGTATATGTAAACAGGTGCAGTAGCTGTACGGTATGTGTAAACAAAGGAATCCAAATGGCTTTATATTAGACCCACTGCTCATACTGTGTATACCATCAACAGCCTTTTTGCATGAAAAAATGAAATGCTTTTCACATTGCATTACACATACAAAATTGCTGTGTCTGAAAAACCCAAAAATGTATGTATTCAAATAATCATGGAAATTGACTCAAATGTAATTTATTCCTCTAAGCACACGTACATATGTGAAAATGGTAACCCACATCCCATCCTCTTAAACATTGGCACTGGTCTAGGCAGAAAGCCAACAGCATCACCCTTTCCATTAAAGCTATAGACGACCATCCATCTTTATATTAAGGGCATGGAATGCTGCTGGCCCACATTCACACGAACAGAAGAACATCAGTCTTTCCATTACAGACTCCAATGAAATGGAGGCCTGGCTCGGGCCTGGTGTAGAACAGTACAGGCTCTTTTTATTAGCAGGGAGATGGCTGGGTCTTTATGCCGGAGTGTGGAACAACAGTGTTGCCATCCTGCCATTGGAAGCAGAGTGATGGATTTTGCTCTGTTTCTGGACAATTCCATAGGGTATCCTGACCTACAGATTCACCCCAAAAAGCATTCAACAATCCATTAGAAAAGGTAAAGTTGAAATGGGCTTTAGTGAGGGAAAGGCTTGAAAAATAAAGGGGGAAATGTATATACTGTGTGTATATAAAGGGGAAAATATAAAAACTAAAATATCTCCATGGATATTTAATGTTCAGAAAGTACACTATTAAACGTTTTATTTTTCTGTTTTGAGGAGCCCAGAATGTAAAAAGTCAGAAGAAAAGCTTATCACACCATGCTCTTTGTGATAGGTGAATAGTATTATATTCTATTACAATGGGTAAGGAATTCAAAATTATGAAGAAAAAGTCAGAGCATTGCATTTATGCCAGACCAGCTTTCTACTTCACAGAATACAGTTCAATTTCCAAGTCTTAAATCCTCCTAGAATTCCCTGCTTTTGAATCTATTGTATCCCAATGCAAACTCATCATTTTTTTAAAAGTTTTTGGAAGTAATGGAAAGAAGAGGAAGAATTAAACATCTCACCTTTAAGGCAATTAATTGTCATTGTATGATCGCCTGTCATCTGTAATTTATCTGACTCAACAGAAAAAAGAATGTCTTTAATTAGGTGTGTTTGTGATATACAATCTTACACAAGCCACTGCAATATTTGTTTTCTACAGTTTTGCTACTGTAGCATAAATGTACTGGTACCATTTTATTTTAAAGGCCAATTATAAACTTTGACAGACCCATACATAACTCATAGCTATTTGCATAGTCCAATGCAACAATTGAATTAATTATTATTTATTTTATTCTTCTTAATTTTGTGCTTAAAACATATTTCAATAGCGGTATGAAATTGAAGTCGACTGTCTTGTGAATACCACTTGAAAATGTATTCCCTTCCTGGTTGTTGTATGCTTTAAAATTGTTAAAAAATCTTGGCGATCTTAGCGCTTGGTCTAAACGCATGGCACAAGTGCATTTAGGGCGTGTCCAAGTCCTCTTTTGCTCGTTAGACGGCGTGTTTTTTGAGCGCTAAGTATGGCGCTATGGGCAAATGGGCTGAACTTAGTCTCTTCTTATAGGTGTGTCTTGGGCATAACATGCCATTAGCCAATCAAAATGTCATATCCCATTCCCTTTAAAAGCCTGCTTTTCCACCTTGGTGGATTTCTTATATGACGGAGAAACAGAGATGCTCATGCTTGTGTAGTTAAAGGATGCAAGGAATAGGCTATATGGATCAATGGTATGATCAATATTATTCGGACTAACCATTATGACGCATTTTGATATACACAATAATAATCAATAATAAACACCGGCACGGGTTTCCGGTAATTCCCAACAGTGCTGTTATTTTAGAAAATATATGCGGTTTAATTTTGTTAAAAAAGCTCCTGCAACCACTGAGAATAAGCTAACAGAATATGGCTTCCGTCTCACCTTAGAGAATGCCAAATTAGCGTGCTTGTTAATTAATTTTGTTTGATTATACAATGAAACATTGTCAAACATCAATTCCATGTTCTCACAGCAGTCAGATCACAGACAATGCATTTCAGCTAGCGAAGTTCAAGCTTCATCCGAAATTCATATTACATGCATTTTCATAATAACATAAAGAGCATTATTTTGGCTTAATGATGACACTAGATACACTAAAGCTGTTCGGTTGGGAACCCATAGGGTCACGCATATTGTTTTATAATATCCTGCTTATGGAAATATGACCAACGTGTTTTTACTGGTTAATGGTTTAAAAACAAGCCAATTTCCCCGGGATTGCGGGAGAGAAATTATTTGTGAATCCCCATTTCACAATGTTATCTTGATGCTTGTGTGCGCCCCTGTGTGTAACAGACAGGAGGGTGTAGAGTGTACGCGCGTTGTGCAAGCGCTTTCTGCTGGCTCAAGACAGCAATGATCCTGGCCACACCTCATCTTAAGACCAACCCACCCAGTTGACTTACAATGGGCGCAAGATCACCTGGTAGTTAAACAACGTGAGCGTTGGACGCTATAATGACACCTGTGCAGGGTGTAAGATAGCAAAGACACTTGCATTTGGGTTAGCGACGCTTAGCGCCGGGTGTAAGATAGGGCCCATTATCACATTTTGACAAAACCCCCCCTTCTCTTTCTCACTGCTATTATGAGGATAGGTGCTGCTGATCATCTATGACCCTGAGTTGTGATTCTCTCTCTCTCTCTCTCTCTCTCTCTCTCTCTCTCTCTCTCTCTCCCCACATGACTGTTGTGAAGTATATTGTTCTTAACGTGCGTCCCTTATCCCTTATATTAATCCCATATATGTGCGTCCCAGAGAGAGCTCATGGTTGTGTCACTCAGCCAAACTTTCCTTGTGAATATTTTTCTTTCCCCTCGAACAATGAGAAAAGAAAGGCCCATGAGTTTTGATCTGGGGAACCAGCTAAGCAATAAGTAATCTTAATGAAGAACATGAGTTTGGGTTATTGCTGCAGCTAACAAGGATTTTCACACCAGGGATGAAGAAAGAAAAAAAAAATCTGGAGAGTGCAGTTTCTTCCAAATCCCAAGACAACCTGTCTGGGCGAAGATTCAGGAAGCAATTTAAAGAGAATAGCAGAGGGAGAGTGAATGAGAGGATGAGAGAGAGAAAGAGAGAGAGAGAGATAGAAAGAGAATGGATGAGAGAGAGAGAGAGCGATGTGTGTAGTGTGCGTACATATATTGTGAATGTTAACCTAATTGGAAAATGAATTGCCTAAAATTATTCTTAACTCAATCAAACATTAGAACTGTTTTGAATGTCAAGATGTCAAATCTAAAGCCACATGGGACAGCAACTAATCACGTGAACAAATTAGCAATTCTTGAATTTATTATTATTTATGCAAAAACATACTAATCAAATGAAATGAGATAAACACATGCAAATGAGTGGCTCCTGCTCTCCTACACTTAATTAAGAGTTAATTAAATCGCTGGCTCATTACTGAAGTGCAGGCCATTGACGGAGCCTCTCTTGTGAGTTGTGTGTTGGGACAGTCTCACAGCCTGTCTGTTTTGGAAGGGAAGATGCTTCCGAGCACATTTATCCAGTTAATCATCGTAACAGTTTCTCTAATTGTCTCTCTCTCTCTCTCTCTCTCTCTCTCTCTCTCTCTCTCTCTCTCTCTCTCTCTCTCTCTCTCTCTCTCTCTCTCTCTCTCTCTCTCTCTCTCTCTCTCTCTCTCTCTCTCTCTCTCTCTCTCTCTCTCTCTCTCTCTTTAAATGACTGAGATGATGAGATGACAGAGGTATGGCATACTCTGCTGGCCAGAGGAATGCAGTCCGTTTAAAAAATGCAATTAATTCTGGATCTGTGATCACATGCTTTCCACGTGTAATTAGATTTTATACTTTGCTGTTTGTTCATGCACTGCTTCGGGTTATATCAATCCTTTCTCCTCAGAGAGTAATCATTCTCACAACAAATTAACAAATTCTTAATTAGGAATGTGCAGATACACTTACACAGTCACTGAAGCAACGGTAGTTGTTGTCCATTGAGTTCCACCGTAGCTTTATTTGGATATGCAGTTTGACAGTACAATAAAGACCTTACCTACATATCTGTCAAATTTGTCTATGATTTGGGATAAGTTTTTAATATAAAATCATTATAATCCCAAACAGCATTCCACAGTTGTCTTCTTTTTTTACTGGTTATGATTTGTTACCAAAACTTGAGGTTAATAAAACAATAAAACAATACAAAATCAGTTGTAAATTCACGTTGAATTAATCCCACCAGCTTTGCCTACATTGATTAAAAACAGAATCACTTGTTTTTGTTCTCACACTCATCTGTTAACTGCATGAACTTTGTCAGTGCTGTGCACAAGAGCTTGTGTTAAATGGATAGATGCATGCAATATAATGTAACCTGGCTTTATTAGCAAGCACAGCCATGGACTCCCCCAAAGTCAGTAGCTACCGCTGTTCTTATATTTAAGCATTGTATTATACGTTTTATGTCCAATCCAACATAACAAGCTAGCTGGATTTGTTTGTTACTATTACTGACCTATTTTGCTTTTTTGCCACTGCACATTCTAAATGTACTTCACACCTCTACTCGTCAGATTGGCAGCTTTGTGAATAGGCGAAAAACCTGGTGCAGGACCATTAAATCAAGCACCAGCACCAGCACCAGCACCACCTTTTTTTTTTTTAACACAACCCGAAAGTAAAATGTTTTAGTGTTCTTAAACCACTTTGACTACAGGAATAATCCTGGTTTCTTCTGTAAGATTACTCTACGTATTACTAAAACAAAGTAAGAGAAGCTCAAACACAGTGGAAGTGTAAAGTGTTTTTGTGACTGAGCTGGAAAGGGTAGGGGCCACTGAATAGGCCTCATTTATCATTCAGGCGTACGTTCAAATGTGAGCGTATGGCCATTTTCATGGCCATTTCCGGATTTATCAAAATTAACGTGGGTGTACGGTACGATAAAATCTCACGACAGCTTTCAACCTTGCGTACGCTTTTGCCAGTGGCGAGGCAGCGACATTGCATGCAATGAACAGCGAGGTAATACACTGCCTGGCCAAAAAAAAAGTTGCAAACTCAGGGTTGCCAGAATGGGGGATTTTAAAAATTCATAGGGGAATTTTTTTTTTAAATGTATGCGAGTCAATGATAGATGGGGGATTTTAAAAGGAGGTATGGGGAGAAATTGTGAGAAAACTGTATGGGAAATATGAAAATAATTAAGCCAGTCATGTTGTATGCAAGACGCAAAATATTAATATTTTTTCTATAAATCCAATCTAGTTTTATTAGCCTAGAAGACCTAACGAACGTCGCAACCGATGTGATAGAAATCTTGATGAATGAAGTCACAGTCGCGTCTTCTATCACGTTACACGTTATCACGTTACAAATATAGATAATAAAATGGGCATGTGAGTATGGTAATTCATAATGATGTGAACGCACTTCCTAGTATATGATTTATCATACATTGACGTTCAGATCAGTGATTTACACAAGTTTGATGAATCACACATGATAATTTTGTACGCAAGATGGATCCGTCAAATATACACTACTTTTTATGACCATGTTGATAAATGAGGCCCAGTCTCTGGATTTTGTAGTATAATACAGATTAATGAGCCGAGATGTGTACATGGGTCAGGTTGCAGGTGGTTCTATTCATTCTTGTGCAGCAAGGGATACAACCCTTTTCTTTTCTTTTTCTGAAATATACAATTGTCAAACAAATTAATCAATGTATTGTTTTCAAAGTCTACGCAACAAATTGAACAAGTCGTATGTTTGTACTGCAGATTACTCCAGCCCGTCCCCCTCTCGCCCTGAGTTTGCAGACTGCTCCAGTTATGCCCCTCACCCTGAGTTTGCAGACTTCTTCGGACCTGTCCCTCTTTTGGTTTATCCTCCCGACTTCACGCAACCGGAGTCCCAGATGCATCACCCCGCCCCTTTGAACTGATTATTGAATTGACTACTACCATTCAGTCCATCTTTAGTCTAAACCGGGCCGGCCAGCGAAGGATGGGCACCCCCTCTCTAGCCAGGTTCCTTCCGATATTTCTTCCCACTGGGGAGTTTTTTCTCACCACTGTTCAGTGTTTTGTTCTCCCCTACCGGGGAGTTTTTTTACCTCGTTTTGCTGGTTGGGGGCTAAGGCCTGGTTTTTTGCTCAATTTTCCTTCTGTTTCCCTGTGCAGCGTCCTTGTGACAATTCTCTGTAAAAAGCGCTATACAAATAAAATCGAATTTAATTGAATATGTTCCACTACATGACAAACTAAGCCATGCATTCTCACTCATTAGAATCTGTGTTACTGGGGGTCCCATTTCGGGTGATCTTCATTGGAACGTCCAGGGAGCCTCATTCCTCCATTACATGTTCTTCGGCCCTCAAGGCACAAGTACACAACAATACGTTGATAATCATAATACCTCTGTCATCTCAGTCATTTATGTACACACACGGATGCTGTAGGAAACAAATTGCTGTAATGTAATAAACTTGGTGGATGTTGTTTTTTATACTTGGATTCAATTACCGTTTGTTAAAATTAAAGTGTTACTTTATTTATTTATGTATATATTTATTTCAGATCTAAATTGAGGTTGCCAAACTGTATATGGACCAATGCACAGCACACATAAACATACATGAACACACACATTTTGTTTTAGATCTGGTGGTTAAAATAGATGCTCATCACCAAGCTGGTTCAACATTCAGAGGTAAATGTTAATATCACATTAATGGAACTATATTGTCATTTTGAAAGCTTTGATTGGCATGTAATTTAAAGTTTATTCAGTATCACAATGTGAAGCCACGACTGAACTATTCTGGGGAGGCTAGGCTATCACGTCAGACTTAAATTTAGGGACCCATTCACAATGCACACACCATTAGCCTGAATTACACTGATGATTGCATTCAAACTCTAAAGTACTCTCCATGACTCCCACCACACAGTCAAATGCATCTAGAGATGTATTAATAAATGGGCTTCATGTTTGTTGATGCTTGTGTGAAATTACACAGTAAACAAATTGCTTGTGAGACTTCTGTATATTATTCTGCTGTAGCAATACTTTGTAGTGGAGAGTGAGGTTTTCTATACCTGAAAATAGGTGGAGATGCAATGCACGTTCAGTCGTTGACTTGTTTGAACCAATCGATTCATTTAAAAAAAATCATTGCTTTAAATCAGTGAGCCAGTGAAGAGTAGGAGTAGGCCATTTCATGATTATTTTTATTTACAGGAAATGTTATTCTGACCGTTGAAATACAAGTGTTACTGACCAATGCAATGCAGGTTGATTGCTTGAACTCAAGTGACCTTACAAGCGTGCTAGTCAAATTTTGTTAACCCTCCTACCATAGGGTAATACATTCACAGTGTTTGTTTGGCTGGAGTTTATTAGTCCTTATTAGAGAAACTGTTCACACACAGTGAAGGCAAGTAGTGCAGTGATTTCAAACTAAAATCCTGGAGGGCCACAGTGTCTGTTGGTTTCTGATGTGTTTCAGCACTTAAGCGCTTAATTTAAGTCTGGCTAAAGAGCACAAGGCCCAAATTGGCTGCTGCTTTAAAGCAAAACCCCAAAGCCAGAAAACATATAGTAATTGCTTTTATTTACATATGTATTAGCAATTTGACTGCCTCATCAACCTCAATGCCTGCTTGTAGTGTCCATAGCACATCTTTTTCTGGAGTGAATGACACAAGATAGTTAGTTAATACCTTCACATTTTAAAGAAAGAAAACACCCTTGGTATATTATATCGTATAAAGCATTGTACACACAAAGAGTGTTGTTTTGTTATTAGCACATTCAAAAAAGGTGCTTTGCTAAGGGTAGAGAGTCACAGCACTCATACAATGTACAATTACAATTAGTACTTTTTTAAGTATATCCCCTTTACTGTTTAATTGCATTCACATATGGTGGTTATCATCAATATTTGTGAAACATGAACATGCTACTGAAGTACATTTTAAAAGTACATTTATGATTATATCTCCAAGCAGTGGACTCAGTGTCTCATAATATGCTTCTAAACGTGTCAAATCTTAACTCAATTATTTTTGTTCTTTACTTAATTATACAGTCACGTATTGAATCAATACAATCATTCATCAAGTGATGTGCACATAATAATGTATAGATAGAATATGAATCATCACTACAAGCCTGAATCAATATACTGCAGAATACAAATATTTCATGGGTACAGTAATTAAATGAACTGATGCTGTAATAACACATTATTTGCATGGACAATTTCACAGCATCAACCCCATAAATAATTTAAATGTATGCATATTCCATTAAACAAAGTGATGTGATTCCATCCTTCATAAATATATCATAACATGTCAAAAGAAAATTTAAATTATATACCTATAAAATATTGTTGAGTGTTGAGAAGGTAATATTTTGTATGAACAAGAAAAAAATAATCCTATGAAGAAAAGGTGGGTTATTATATTAATTTGATTTGATTGCACTGCAAAAATCTTCTTTATATAAAAATACTAAATATTGATAATCAAATTTTGATAGAGCATGCAGACTTAACTATGTGTTTGACTAAGTTAGGATAATACAAGAACAGCAAAAAACAGAAATGTTGAATATTGACACCAATGATTTATAAATGTCTAAGATTATAGAAAATATTCAGTTGAATTCATTTGGTTAGTGACATGTCAGAAATTAACAAGCTTTTCAAGTCTTCAGAACTGCAGAATTTCTTTTAAATATATACTGAACCAATTATTACAGTAATATACACTGAACCCCTATAAAGAATATTTTTTTCAGGGTTTCTTCAATTCTAACAAGTTACAGGTGTCCAATGGAAATAAAATTTACTTTCCAGTATGAGTAAAATGCAGGCTCTATAAGAGTTTATGCATATGCATATTCCTGAGAGGTATTATTATTATTATTATTATTATTATTATTTTGTCAGCATCAAGATAGGTCTTGACATTATTTAAAATATATTCCGGGCAGCTAATACCATGTTTTTGTTTGTAACAATGCTCTCTTTACTGTTTATACAATTTGAACAAAAACGTCTCCGACGTAAAAAAAGCCAAGTTACTCCCGCATAGCCTACATAGCGCTGTCTATAAGTCCTTAATTCCAACTTGCAAAAACTAGGCCTGCCTTTAAAAGTATTGATATCAAAATGTGGCCAAGTTGCAACTAACAATATTGCCTATCGTAGCTCACACTAAATAAACTAGCTCTATTCCAAAGTAATGCTATCCAAACTTTCCTAAATTATTTAATGCAACTTGGCCCTGTGTTTCTTCATCTTAGCATATGAAGAGATTGTGCCTCATGGAACAACATATGATTTAAATTAATGTTTTTAACAGTTGATGAATAATTACACTCCAGAAAGGATATGGTTATACTTTGTTGGCAAGTTTACTTTACAAAATGTACAGGTTTTAAAATGTTAACTGCTGCTACAGATTTCTTTACTATTCACAAGCAGACATTTATATCAAGAAACATCATGTACAATAGAGAAAGGGGGGATGAATAAATAAATGCAGATAAAAATAAGTAATATTTTTAAAATAGCGTACATATAGCATTTTTACAAACGTATGCAGACATGATTGTGGGTCAGATGATGGAAAATAAGTAATAGTACTAATTTTCTTAACATAATAATAGTTATATTTGCGAACAGAATTTTGTGAACACAAGGATATCTATGCTCTGTACCACACAGGTTTTGATAGAAATCCAAATATTCCAAATAAATAAATCAATAAATAATAATAATAATAATAATAACAATAATAATTATAATAATAATAATTCTACATTTTATTCATTCTGTGCTTTTCATAGACCCAAAGTAGTGGATGCAGACAATTATTCAAACATGCCCTATAGTGTAGTCATTTTTCTGTTTAATTTCTAAGTGCAACACAAATCAGAGTATTTCCACTATAAATTATTCTCATTTTGCAGTTTGATGTGGAACATACAGTTTAATTGACCACATTCTCTTGAGATGGTAAGATGAAGAAACACAGGGCCAAGTTGCATTAAATAATTTAGGAAAGTTTGGATAGCATTGCTTTGGAATAGAGCTAGTTTATTTAGTGTGAGCTATGATAGGCAATATTGTTAGTTGTAACTTGGCCACATTTTGATATCAATACTTTTAAAGGCAGGCCTAGTTTTTGCAAGTTGGAATTAAGGTCGTATAGACAGCGCTATGTAGGCTATGCATGAGTAACTTAGCTTTTTTTTTACGTCGGAGACGTTTTTGTTCAGATATCACTTATTTTTGGTAGCTAACTAATGATGAACAATGCATGAAGATAATGGCATCGAGAGAGGAGAGAGACATGCATACAGAATAGTACATGCATTCCAAATAAATGCATGCAGACATTCGCGTAACCATAACGCCCTCTACTGACGAGAATGATGACATTTCTCCTATTAGCGATAGTCCACAATTACATTAAAAGAGTTTGTAGATGAGCTGTATTTAATGTCTAATGGAATACAATGAACAGCACCACCTGAACTATGGATCATGAAGAAGGATGTAAATTAATTAACCAAGTCTATATGGAGACATGCATAATAGCACAATAGGCTAGACGCAAACACATTGTAGCTGAAATAAATACATACAACATACTACTACTACGAAAGTAGCCTACCAGAGATTATTCTTCTGATTATTATTATAATGAAAAGTGTTTGCAGTAAGATAGTACATTGTCTGCAGAGTAGCGTAGACTAGAGCAATGTTCGGAGGCTATAGTCAATTTTTTAAAGTGACTAACCATGAATCAGATATGTTTAGGGAATTGGACGTTTATAAAGCGGATCTCTCAAGGCATTGCAGCTTATAGTAGGCTATCGTCAATTCTTAATGTATTATCGTAAATTCTTAATTTTCCTAGTAGTTAATTTTATGGTGACATTGTGTTATGTGTGAAAAGGATAAACTGAACAGAGCTGAAGTGAAGAAATGAATGAAGACATAATAAAGAAATGTTGGCCGAGGCGAGCGTTGAACGTTCGGCTTCCACAGTGAGTCAGAAATGACCGCAGCTCAATTGACAGCACGCTCCACACAGACAAATATTTTTGTCGGCATTTGTGTGAGATTAAAACATGTAGCCAATGCCATTTTTACATTAATTCAAGAACGCAATGTTAACCAGATGATATTCTGCGTTGAAACTTTTTTCTTTGCTTGACAAATGGCCATGGGATGCCTGTTCCCATAACGTTAGCTGGCCTATTGCATTACTGTCATGGTGTCCAGTGACTGCATTGTTTAACAGGCTACAAGTGAACAGTTAATATTGTAAACGTGTCTTTGCCTTTGCAATAAAAAAGCATTCTTGCATGAGAAAACCAGAACATGTGCACACTGTCTGAGTCCAAAATGAAATTACACTTTAATATCAACCGGGCGAGGTACGAACCAACGTCTTTCGCAATACTAAGGCTTGACGCTAACCAGAAGACCAAAGGGGTATAATCACCTGATATATGCCATTTGTCAGTGTCGGTCTGACTTTCACCATTTCACTGTAGTACAAGTGAAATAGGCTACAAGTGAAACATTGAACAGTTAATATTGGAAACGTCTTTTGCCTTTTTTTCCGGTAGTTAAATTAAAAGTGTTTGCAGCTACATTATCTGCAGAGTAGCGTAGACTAGGCTAGAGCCACATTCGGAGACTATTGTTTTTTTGTTTTTTTTAAAGTGACTAACCATGAATCAGATATGTTTGGGGATTTGGTGGTTTATAAATCCGATCTCTTAAAGGATTGCAGCTTATAGGAGGCTATTTTCAATTCTTAATGTAGGCTATTATCGTAAACTCTTAATTTTCCTAGTAGTTAATTTTATGGTGACATTGTGTTATGTGTGAAAAGGATAAAGTGAACAGAGCTGAAGTGAAGAAATTAATGAATTAAGAAATGTTGGCCGAGGCAAGGGTACATTGAAGTTGGGGTTCCACAGTCAGTCAGTCAGTCATGATCGCAAGAGCAGAGCATAACACCCTCCCCAAACCAGACAAGAGCTAGCGTCCGGTTTGGGGAGGGTGTGATATAGTACAAGTGAAATACAAGTGAAACATTGAACAGTTAATATTGGAAACCTCTTTTGCCTTTGCAATAAAAATATGTTAATGTGTTAATGTGAAAATAATAACAGTCTAAGAAATGAAAAGTACTTAACAGTTGCACATTGTTTTTGTGGAAAATAAGCATGTGCCCTGCTGTGCTCAAACCCACAATCCAATGTGTGAGAGACTGCAGTTCTAACCACTAAGCTACAGTAGCTTCTTGGAAAGCATGAAGCCATTAGCTATATTAACATTAAAAAACATTAGTATGAAGCGTTTTTATTGGACGATAAGCTTGATGAGCAGGTATACGGACCATATCCTCAAATAATAATTCTCCCCATTGGATAACATCGCGATGGAGGCAGGCAGTTTGACAGGAAAATGGGAAGAAGAAGAAGAAGAAGCAGAAGAAGAAGTGGAAGAGGAAGGAGAAAAACGGCAAAGTAACCCAAGTTTGGGGCTTTATTGTGTGGATGTGTGAAGTTGTATCTGAATGCTGTGTGGTTACATGAGGTCAGAACATACAGAAGTTAATGTTTTTAAGGGCTGAGAGTCTATGGTCATTGTGGTTACTTCTGTAGGAAACCCTGAAAAGTGCCAAACTCTCGGTGCTGTATAGGTATGGGGCATGCCCCACCAAGCCGTAACTTGGCGGATGGCATACCTGCCATCCCAATAACTTGGACTTCAGTTTACCGATTTTTGATTTAACATTATATAATATATTTTTGTTTTTTATAGTGGGAAGCTAGTGTGTTTTTTTTTTTAAGAAAGGCTTGATTTCAGAAACATCAGAGCATGTGTGTTGAGTATCAATTCAAAAGTAATCCCATTTTATGACATTTTGCCTTTTTTTATTCAAAATTCAAAAATGCAACAATTGTTTGATCTGTCTTAAAAAAGGACAGTTAAAACCCCAGCTACTCAAGATAAAAGAAGTATGCTTTTCTGACGTACGAACAAACTTTACACCTGCTCAGGACCATGTGTACCTCATATGTAATTTCAAAATACCACTAAATATAGCTTCTCAATATCAATTTGAACGTTCATTTATTTTTACTTTCTGTTAAATTTGCACGACAAAATGTAGCTTCTGAAGTGCACAATGCAAAAGTAGCAAATACATTACAATTGTAAAAAGCAAACACTTTACATTATGCCTATTAATCAATTGTAGGCTATGATCTTGTCTAATTAGACTTAATTAGAGTGCTCCCACATTAAATATATTATATTTAAAACACACATTTGACCAATGAACAAAATTTCCTTTAAATTGCCTTACAGGTCTGTAGTCAGCATTGCAATGGCTGATCTTTCCTGTCCAATGCAATCGGTGCCATAGACTACACACAAGTACACATAAAGGCTCCATCCGATGAGGCATTTGCATATAGGCTATGAATAGAAGTTAGAACGGGCTAAGCTATCACTCCAGCAGCTCATGTGATCCGAAATTTGTGTTGCTCAACTTTTCTACAAACCTGAGTGTGTAAAAAGGTGTGTAAAATTATAATGGCTGCTGTGTTCTGCACAACATGGCCATGGAAAATAGCCTTCCTATACCAGATGTCCTCAATCCACCTGAACTAGAGATTCTGTCAGATGCACCACCACTCGTACCCGACAATGTGACCGCAATTAGAACGTGCCAGCAATTCAGAGAGATTCTAAAATAAGGTATGTGATTACGGAATTTTAAACCACAACTCACACGCACAGAACACCAACAACATTACGAAATGAAGCGCAGCTATGCATTTCTTTGCCTATAATTTAATGTCAATCCAATAATTTTTTATTTTATTTTACTACTTTACAGTTTGTGTGACGAGTGATCCTGCATTGTTGGTAGGCTACATGTTACCTCCTGCTAGGCCTTTAATTTACCAGTTCATATCGCATTGGTACTGACAATACAAAATCTTTTTTTTGCTAGAATCCTTGACTGAACATCTGCTAATAAAACAGATTTGAGTGTCTGAATAATTTTTTCTTTTGCTTTTTCTGGGCCACTTTGACTTCGTATGCCCCTTTAAATGGAATTTGCAAGTTCCATATATGGCAATTCATGGGCTTGGATTTATGCTAATCGCAAAATAACATGAACCCGCTTGTCATTTACGGTCAATCGGAATTCATGAACATACTCACGGAATATGAACAAATCTGCCTTTCCCACACGGTTTGATGAATCCTGCATAAATTTCTCATACCAACTTGTTTCGTACATAAATGTACGCACATATTTAAGAATGTTTCATGAATGAGGCCCACTAACTTGATAAATATATAATGGAAATAGATGGGATAGTATATAATAGGAAATTATTTTTGAACTTTAAGAGATTTCATGGGGAATATGACATTTTTCACAAGTCAAATTGCAGGAAGCATTGAATGTAAATGCTCATTTCTCTCTGTATCCCTGTATCCTAACTATGTTTTGTCTTGCATATAGTACTACAGATGATGTACTGTGTGTGGTATGTGCAGGTATGCCTACGTGTGTGTGTGTGTGTGTGTGTGTGTGTGTGTGTGTGTGAGTGAACGAGAGAGAGAGAAAGAGAGAGATAGTCACAATCACAAACATGTTTGTACAAATTTCAAAGTTGTCAGTCATATAAAGGGTACCCATGAGTGCTACAAATTTCTGAAGACCCAGGCAATGAAAACAAAACACACAACAAAGTATAACAGAATTGTGAGTCAAAAAGCCTGAAAGGAACAATTGGGAGTAAAATCAGGCATCTATTTTACAAATTTATGGCAAAGATAAATAATGTATGCCATAAATGTCATGAAAGAAGGTTCAATAAGGCAAGAAGAATGTGTCCTTCCTATTCCGGAAAAGGCGGAGTATTTGTATGTTTTGCATTTTGCGTTTCCTTTTTGTCAATTCAATGCAGTGCAGTGAAAAACCTGGCTAAAGTGAATTCTGAAAACACGACGATTCATCTATTTCCATTTGCACCTTAATCATGTGTTACGGCCACATCATTGATATTGTTGATTTCTGATTAGCCTTTCTTAGTAAACCAAACAAAACAATTAGACAACATATAGTGCCAAACTGATGCTGAGCCCGATCCACTTTGGGCTTTTTTAAACAAATGTTATATAACATTCAAGTATGAACACAGTTTTTGAACAAAACTTTTCACTCATTTTATTTTTGTACATTTTTTAAGCATTTTTTTCTGCCAGAGTCAACCAGGGTCTCTCTCTCTGTTCCCGGCTATACTGAGAAGTTCTGTTTGTACATCCACACACGCTTGTACCCTTGTGTTTTTCACCACCACTCTTTTCCTCTGAAAGAAGCGTTTACCTGTTGTTGCAGTTTCACCCTTGCGGTTGCTGTTGTTCCTGTTCACAAGCCCCATACCCTACTTTTCAGTCTTCTGTCCTTCCCTATCTCTCCCGGCGATCGGCTACCTGTCAATACCTCCATGGCTTTGAGGATCCGCCTCTGTAACTCCTACCTTTTTCCCAGGTCCAGTTTGTTCAAGGTCAACAATCGCCGGCCAATTAACCGACAGGGCTGTTGGGAATCGTCAGATCAGAGTCGGTGTTCGACGGTGCGGTGGAGTGTGGATAAACGGTCGAAAGGTTGTGGTGAAACACCGTTTGACAAGGCCGGGACGCAGACCTGCTAAGGTGCGAGACATGACATGTCTTTGGTGTGGGATTCAGGTGAGATTAGAGGAGTGTGGTTGTATGAAACTGTGAAACCTGACTTGAACAGCATTGCCAGTGTGTTGCATATGAAGACTTCATGAGTTCAGAGAGTCATTTGGGTCAATGCCATCAGGGCCGTCTCAAGGGGTGGGCGGGGTCCGGGGCGAGTCAACCTACGCGGGGCCCATTTGTTAACGCAATGACATCATAGCTAACCCATCATAAGCTTAAATAGTATCTATTATGTAACTATGAACAAAGGATTTACAGGCTATGATATCACACAAACCAACCATATACAACACACCAATTGAAGAATCAGTAGGCTATGCCATCACTCCGCCCTTGAATTAAAATACTGTAATTAACAATAACAACTCACCACACTTTTGCTTAATTTCTCCAATTAAAATTAAAACAATAATACTGTGGGTTGTGGTACGATCATAGCTGTGAACCATGAATTGTAGATTGTTCTATTTCGTTCCTCTGACCATTAGGGTTGTCAATATGGATGGCCTTCTCTGGGGCCAGATGCATCGAGACTTTCATACCAGAATTGTCATGGTACATGACCCCCGTGTAGTGACGCAATTCCTCCGATAAATGGGGGAGTGTCACTGCGGAAGTCCTCTTCAATTTCCTCGCCAGTGCATAGTGAGACATGAAACTGTTTGTATCTTGTGCAAATCCCCTATCGCCTTGTGACTTCGGTCGACTGATATGTATCGGTTGGCCAGATTGTGGCGGTCCATGGGCGGGACCAAAAACGCCCTCGCCGGAACCTGCCATTGTGAGGCAGAATTGGTAATTCGCTGTCAAGGGCAGTTGCTGACGATGCTTAGTGCAGAGGTTGATACCTCGTTGAGTGATGCGTCGCTTAAAGCGTTCGCGTTCATGACCCGTGAGTTAGGCTGAGTAAAGTCTCTGCTCACTGTAATTCTGTGTCAAGTGTGGTTGCCCCTACCAGACACCACAAAGAGAACAATCAGGGACCTGCTGGTTGTTTCTGGCTGGGTTTTCACTGAAGCAGCCAGACAGGCACTGGAACGGCCTGTAGAGGCATTAAGACACAGTGCGGCAGAGCCCCCCCCCCCCCCCCCCCCTCAAAATGTTGGTGTGCACTGGTCCCAACCAATGGTTAGTAGGGACGCACAGCCTGCATATGGCAGGGGAGCTTTTCGTCGTCCGTCCACCGGTGTACTGGTATCGGACTCACAACATAACCCCAGAGGTCCATCTGACGGTCAGGCCGCCGACACCAGTTGGTGAATTTGAACGCTCTCACTGGTGCTGGATCTGAGAGGCCTAAATGCATAAAACAATACACTTTCCGGATGCTCCGGTGTCATGGTTTATGACCCTTTTTCCCTTGCGGTCGTGTTCCTCGGTCGCCACACGTGGGCGCTGCTCCGTTGGTGGAGTTTTGGCTCCGTCCCTTCTTTTCACGGAGTAAGTAATTAGCGTTCACAGCTGGGATGTAATGCCGGTGAGCTATTTAAGCCCATGTTCCTTTTGTTCTGGGCTTCGATATTAATTGTTAATTGTTGATTGTGATTGTTTGTTCTGTGGTGTATTTTCTGGTATTATTTGTGCTGTTTTGTGTGCGGTTTATTTTGCCCTTTTAGAGTTTTAATCGTATGATTGGATCTAGGTTTTAAGGAGACCGTTTTGCTCCGTTGTGCTTTTATTGGAGTTTTGCGGTACTTGCCTTGGTGCTTTGAGCTTGCAGGTTGAATTCCTGTTTGGTTCAGTCTCCGCTTTGTGGTCTGTCCTTTGTTTGTCGTTCTACCTAGATCCATTGCCCCTTATTAAGAGACAGGGCGTTTGTATCATACTAACTTTAGGGTTTTAATTATTCTTTGAGGCAGGTCGGTTATTTTCGATTAAGTTTGCGTTGGTCTTTTGTTACAGCTGTTCCTGTTGGTCCTTTTCACCTGCGGGACGATTTTGTTCGGAACTGTAGTTCTGTTCGTTCTCCGGGTGTGTCCCTCCTTATATGGAGCTTGGACGATGCTAGAGACCTGTTTGTGTTTGATCGCGTGTTTATGAAAGTACCATGGAACGTTATGTCTGTTCCTCCGCCTCATTACATTTCCCGTTATTGAGAGGCAGTGCGTGCTATTTTCTGTTAAGGTTGCATTGGTCTTTTGTTACAGCTGTCCTGTTCGTCCTTTTCACCTGCGGGACGATTTTGTTCGGAACTGTAGTTCTGTTCGTTCTCTGGGTGACTCTCCCCTTATATGGAGCTTGGGTGATGCTATGGACATGTGTGTGTGGGATTGCGCGCTTTTGAAAATAGTCTTAGAACGTTAGCTCTGTTCTTTTCGCCTCATTACATTTCCCATTACTGAGAGGCTAGGGCGTGTGTTTTCAATTAAGCTTGCGTTAGTCATGTTTGATACTAAAGTTATGGGACGACGGTGCTCCGTCGGCTCGCCTGTAAAATGTTTCTCTCTCCTGGGAGATCGGGCGTTTACCCCTTTGTTTTCTGCATTTGACTGCGAGCCTATGAAACTAGCCATGGAACGTTATCTCTGTTCCTTCGCCTCGTTACATTCCTCTTTATCAAGAGGCGCGGCATTTATTTTCTATTTAACTCGTGTTAGTCTTTTAGCCGGTGATGTCCGGTGCTGCTGTCCTGTTCGTCCTTTTCACCTGCGGGACGATTTTGTTCGGAACTGTAGTTCTGTTCGTTCTCTGGGTGTGTCCCTCCTTATAATGGAGCTTGGACGATGCTATGGACATGTTTGCGTTTGACTGCGAGTCTTATGGAAGTAGCCACGGAACGTTATCTCTGTTCCTTCGCCTTCTCATTACATTCCTCTTTACCAAGAGGCACGGCTTTTATTCTCTATCAAACTCGTGTTGGTCTTTTAGCCGGTGATGTCCGGTGCAGCTGTCCTGTTCGTCCTTTTCACCTGCGGGACGACTTTGTTCGGAACTGTAGTTCTGTTCGTTCTCCAGGTGTGTCCCTCCTTATATGGAGCTTGGATGATGCTATGGACATGTTTGCGTTTGACTGCGAATCCTCGATAGTAGCCTTGGAACTTTAGATCCCCGTTCCTTTCGCCCCTTGGTATACTAATTCTTATTATTTTTCAGTGTTTGTTGGTTGTGTGTGTTTTATGTGTACCTTTTATGCTACTCGCCTGTTCTCATGCGTCTCGTTGCCGAGACAGGGCGTTTGTTGTTTCTGGCTCTTTCTTCTGTCACTTTGCTCGTAGAAGTATGGGAATCTTGTGCTCTGTTCCATTGGCCTTATTTGGTTTTCTTGTTGAAAGCTTAGCGTTTGCACTTCTACTCATTAGTGTGTGACAGTGAGCCGTTCTGTAGCTTTGGTACGTGTGTTCTTGTCTCGTCTCCTCCCTTAACTGCGGGGTTTCCCGCCTTAGTGGCCTTAGGGCTTAAAGAATCCCCTTGCTGCGTTTGGCTCCTCCCACTTCACACGTCACGCCCCATTACATCCGGACGTTTAAACGTTATACACACCGTACGAACAGGAGATTGGTTCGCGGCTGTGGATTTGAAAGATGCGTATTTTCCACATCCCCTATCGGGGTGGAGCATCATCGTTCCTACGATTGGCATTCCGAGGTCGGGCATACAAGTTCAGTGCCCTCCCGTTCGGTTTGTCGCTAGCCCCACGTGTACTTACTCGCTGCATGAGCGTGGTTCTATCGCCGCTCAGGCTTAGGGGGCTGAGGCTGCTCAGGCTGAGTTTCCTAAAGATAGTTTGGTAAGCTACTTTAGTGCTGTCGTTATGCGGTTACAGTCAGCGGACAAATGATCCAACTCAGTGACCTCTGGAATCATTCCCTGACATGGTAAGGAACCATGTCAACAAATTTATGATCCAGTGGCATACCGTCAGCTGTAAAATAGACCTTCTGTAACCTTACTTTTATACGGATATTAATCTCAACCTGTTCCCACTTATACTTCTTAATTATCAATCAATCAATTAACTGAATAACAAATGTCAATGAATACAACAAGTTTTTCTGTGCTAGCATTTTTCTTTGTGTCATAAAATGTGTAGCACTGACTTATTATGTATGTATTGATAGCTGCAGCGCTGGAAAAAGCTGGGTATGGGCTACAGCATTAGACTTGTTTCCGTTTATTTAGCTTGAGTAGCCTCAATTAAACAATTATAGTATCAAACAGTTAATTAGCTGAATAATCAAGACGTTGTGATTAAGAAATGACAATGACAAAGATAACTAACTCGAGATTTAATAAGGATCAGGCAATAATCTGAATGCGATGAATAATTTCAGTAATTAATCACTGAAATTAGTCAAAGCAATTTAAACATATAAAGCATATTTAAAGAGGACAGCTTTTTGTCTCAAACCATTGAGCATAACACATAGCCTAATTAAACTAATTTACAATCTATGAAACATTGAACATTGAAACATGGAGCATTTAAAAGGCAAATCTTTGCATGATAACACGTCATCATAAATGTGAATATATAAAAATGCAACAAGTTTATGATGATCTTAAAATAAATTGGTAGCCTAATAATTTCAGTATTGGTCTTGGTTATTAAGCGAATCAATTGTTTGATTGACAATCAGCCAATGTAGATGGAATCAGATTGAGAGTGATCATCCGTTAAAGGTAAGTTTAAGCTACAGAAAGCCGACGATAGCCTACACCAGTGGTTCTCAACCTCGGTCCTGGAGTACCCCTGTGTATGCTGGTTTTTGTTCCAACCACAATTGCAATCTCACAATTTTAACAAGTTGTTATTCTTCTTAATTATGTGCTTTTTAGAGGGATTATTTACCCTCTTAAGCCACATTATGTCAGATGTAGCTATACATGCCATGAAGAATAAAATTCCCAGGTTCCCATTGTGCCTATTGGAAATATATATATATATATATATATATATATATATATATATATATATATATATATATATATATATAAAATAGGTAACAATTTTTTTTTTTACTGATCAAATTAAAGACTGAGGTGAATCAATAGGCTCCTAATTGGGTAGTTGAACACACTGTTTAAATTCCTTCATAATTTCTTCCTTAAACGTATTAACAAAATGCAGGTTTGGCTCATTGTCTGCTTTCTCTTTTCTTCATTATTTACTAAATGGGCCATTTGTCCACTATTTTATCAATTATGAGCCCATTGATTCACCTCAGTCTTTTTGTAATTATTTGCAATATAGCACAATGTGAATATTGGACTTTTATTCTTCATGACATGCACAGCTATTGGTAACATAATATGGCTTAAGAGGGTAAATAATACCTCTAAACATAAAGAACACCTAATTAAGAAAAAATAACAGCTTATTAAAATTCTGGGATTGCAATTGTGGTTGGAACAAAAACCAGCATACACAGGGGTCCTCCAGTGGCCTATGCCACTGTTATGATCCATGACCATGAAAAGTAGGCTAATATTAGCGCAAGCTGATGTATGGTGATAATCGAATTCAGCGTTGGACTGGCAATAGAGATCCATTTAAATTCAGAGAAGATATAGTATCGCTTGTAAGAGTACCAGAAAATAAGATATCAAGTCTTTTGATATTGTTGGGTTACAGACCTCAGGAAATCATGGCATGCAAAGGATATGTGACCAAATATTAAAAATGATTACTTTATTCTACATCGTGTTAAGCTGTCCAATATTTTTTGATGCCTGAAAATGGGGGGCGGGGGGGGGGGGGGGGGCTATGTACAAAAGGTTCTATCATTTCTAAATGGTTCATCCGATATGGATGAAAATACCCTCAAATTAAAGTTCACAGTCTGCACTTCACCTCATTGTCATTGTATCCTTTCAAACTCAAAGTACTAGAGTACAGAACCAAAATAACAAAAAAATTGTCACTGTCCAATGAATTATGGTTCTCAATGTATGTCTATGATTGGAATATGTTTATGATTGCCGCATATATACAGTATGATTGGCATATGTCTCTGGATGGCTGTTTTTCTATCATTTATGAAGGAGTAGAGATAAACTGCACAGTCAAGTAAAAGAACAGTTAATGTAATGCTTTTTCCAAAACTGTTCATTCATGCAGACCTTTTTAAAATATATTTAGAAATTCACTAAATCTAATTTTCAGGACTAGCTGAACCTAAACTAAGAGGATTAAGATAATAATGCATTTTCCTCTTTAATAGTTTTTTTGTTGTTGTTTGCCGGTCTGTGGGGCACAAATTATCTCTCTAAAACATGTCCTTTATTCATTTTTTTACAACATCATGCATGTATTATATGAGAATTTTCTATTTCTACCCCAGAATGCCACTATTCTTGCATTGTTGTGCTGTTATCATCACACAGCGATAATTTGATGATTTTAATGATCTTTTTGTTTGTGTACTCCCTTGATTGGAATAATTAGTTTATTGAAAGCATAGACATGGCTTTAGCATAATGCAATCTGATGCTTCTTCACGGTCAAGAAAGGATTCCGATGTTAAATTTATTGTTCGTGTTCCATATTGAATTCATTCAGGGCTTTGGTTTCCTTATGTATGCCGTATTTAATCCTTTTAGCCTTATTTCTTACACGATTTAAATTGTATGGCTCATAGCTCTGTTTAATCTTCAGTGTCTTTATTATTTATTTATTTATTTTATGGTGGTGGTGGCACTTGTGTTGGTGGTGTTTATGTTTTCATTCATTCTGATATTTTGGCTGTGAGTGGGGGGTAATGCTGATGGTGTTTTTTTTTTTGTTTCTGCTGGTTGTAGTGTGTGTGTGTGTGTGTGTGTGTGTGTGTGTGTGTGTGTGTGTGTGTGTGTGTGTGTGTGTGTGTGTGTGTGTGTGTTTTTTACTATTCATGTTATTAATCTTGGTAATATTACTTTTATGTCGTTGCTTGAAAATGTCATTGATTTAGTTGGTATTCATTGTTTACAAAGTGTTTGGCTATGGCTATGGTTGTTTATAATATGGTTGTTGCTGTTGTTGGTGGTAGTGTTGTGGATATATTTTTGTGGAGATTATGATTGATACAGTTCCTAATCTTCTTAGCAATGCTTTCCCAATCGCTGAAAAGAAACAACATATGTGACTCACTCTCACTCAGGTTTAATTTTAATTCGAAAATAAAATTCTGTAATGATCATAATTATCTCCTACACGTGATTTGTTATGTTGAGTGTTGATTTACTCCAGAAAGAAAAAAAAAATGAAGAGCTGATAAATGAATTTGTCAGAACAGCAGGTGCAATATTACATATGACAATGAAATGTTTTGACAGTGTTTGGGGAAAAATAAATAAATAAAAATCCTGCACATTGAAAGTAATGCCCGGAGCAACTGTTTACTGTGACACAATATAAATTATAGAACAGGTACTTCAGTTAAGAAGCTTAAAGCTTAACGTGGAGGCAGAGTGAGCGAGCTGACAAGACAGTGGAAGTGTGGAAATGGCTTGCCGGTCTATCATATATATATATATATATATATATATATATATATATATATTGTCAAGTTTTAGGTTAGAAAATAGAGAACCAAACGCGACAGATAAGGATTCAGAAAGCGTATCTAAAAGACACGCCACAGAAGCGGAATTAAACCGCACCAGGGGAAGAAAGGGAAACTGAAAAGCGGGAGCAAAACTTCCCCAGCTCAAGGCTAACACAAAACAACCTCAAACGGAGGCAAGAATTCGCTAAAACAGCGAGAAACAAACAAAAAGAAAGAACCTCACACACTAATTGATCTGCGTATATCAGAGGTCGAGAAAACTGAAAAGAAACGAACAAAATAGCAAGCCTGTAACTACAGCTCAGTCGGCTAAGGAGCTGAACAAAGAATAAACAGGCTGCAGGCAAAAAGAAAAGAATAGAGGACAATAGGACAGAAAACCAGAAATTCTAATCCTATAACTTATACAAATAGCTGTGTCTCTGTATAACACCAAACAGAGATACAGAAGCTAAAGACTTATACCTATACCAATACCGACTTTCTAGTAATAACTCCACAACAATCTAGAAGCACCGGAAAGCGGAAGTTAAGCTCTATTTATAGCCGACGGAAACCAAACACAGGTGTCGGAGATAATGACCCGGAGAGATCCAAACACCGGAACGGAGGAAGAAAAAATCCGATAGAGCTTCAGACGACGCCAAACGGAAAACCATGGTAGAAACAAAAGGAGACAGCCACTAACCATGACAGTACCCCCCAACTAAGGGACGGTTCCAGACGATCCCTAAGCTTTGCTGTCTCGGAAGTCCCTAATGAGAGCGCGGTCCAAAATATTCTTGGACGAAACCCAGCAGCGCTCCTCGGGACCATAACCCTCCCAGTCCACCAGGAACTGGTACCCTCTGCCCACACGTCTCTCGGCCAAAATGCACCGAACGGTGTACACCGTACCTCCCTCCAAGAATCGAGGGGGAGGAGGCGGCTTGTCAGCCGGAGCGAGAGCGCTCACGAGCACCAGTTTCAAACGCGAGACATGAAAGGTAGGGTGGATGCGCATGGAAGATGGTAACTGAAGACGTACCGTGACCGGGTTGAGTTTCCGCACGATCTTAAAGGGACCCACGAATCGAGGCGCGAGTTTGCGGGACTCAACTCGCAATGGCAGGTCCCGTGTGGAAAGCCACACCCGTTTCCCCCACCCGGTAGGAGGGAGCTGGACGGCGGTGCCTGTCAGCCACCACCTTCTGTTTAGCCGAAGCGCGCAGTAACGATGCGCGTACGCGCTTCCAGACCGCTCGACACCTACGCACGAAGAAGCCGACGGAGGGTACCTCCGCATCTCTCTCCAGCTCAGGAAACAAGGGAGGTAGGTATCCCAGCTGAGCCTCAAAAGGAGAGATTCCCGTGGACGCGTTGCGCAGGGTATTATGCGCGTATTCGGCCCAGGCGAGAAAGCGACTCCAGGAGCTAGGATTGGACGCGGCCAGACACCGGAGAGTACTCTCCATACTCTGATTGGTGCGCTCTGTCTGACCGTTAGTCTCCGGGTGAAAGCCGGAAGAAAGACTGACAGATGCCCCCAACAGAGCACAAAATGAACGCCAGAATCTAGCGGTGAATTGGGGGCCGCGATCCGACACCACGTCCAGAGGTAGGCCGTGCACCCTAAACACATGGTCTATCATTAGCTGGGCCGTCTCAGGTGCCGATGGCAGTTTAGGCAGAGCGACAAAATGAGCTTCTTTGGAAAAACGGTCAACTATAACTAAGATGACTGTATTCCCATGCGAAGGTGGCAGGCCTGTAACGAAGTCGAGGGCGATGTGACTCCAGGGGCGCCTGGGAATGGACAGGGGGAGCAAGAGACCCGAAGGGGAAAGCCGTGAACCCTTATTACGGGCGCAATTAGCACATGCCGCGACAAACTCCCACACATCACTCTCGAGCTTCGGCCACCAAAACCGACGCGAGACAAACTCCTCTGTCCGGTGCACGTCCGGATGGGCCACTAACTGGGAAGTGTGACGCCACTGAAGGACACGAGACCTCAATCGAGGGGGAACAAACAAGCAGTGGGGCGGACCCCCCCCCTGGACCGGGATCGGAACGCAGAGCCTTCTGCACAGCCGCCTCAATGGCCCACATAACAGGGGCCACAATATGAGAACTAGGGACCACAGATTTGGGACGTGACTCCTTATCCGACCGGTCATAAATGCGTGATAACGCATCAGGTTTAGTATTTTTTGACCCGGGGCGATAGGTAAGGATAAAATTAAATCTGATAAAAAACAAGGCCCAACGGGCTTGTCGCGAATTGCGCATTTTGGCCTGTTGGATATACTGCAAATTCTTATGGTCAGTCCAGACTGTAAAAGGGTGCTCAGCTCCCTCCAACCAATGACACCACTCCTCCAGCGCCAATTTGACCGCCAACAGCTCAAGATCACCGATGTCGTAGTTTCTCTCGGCAGGTGTAAGGCTACGAGAAAAATATGCACATGGGTGTAGCTTGCGGTCCACCGGAGAATGCTGAGACAGAATGGCCCCAACACCTAGCTCCGAAGCGTCGACCTCCACCACAAAGGGAAGGGAGGGATTGGGAGTAGCAAGAATGGGCTCGCAGCAGAACCTCCTTTTTAGTTCAGTAAAAGCGGTCTCCGCCCTGGGGTTCCACTGAAACCGAGCAGGAAATGCTTTTTTTTTTGTGAGGGCTGCTACTGAGCTAAAATTGCGGATAAATCTCCTATATATATATATGCCTTCCCACTTCCATGTGAATAAGAGTCCCAAACAACCCCCCGAAAAAAATGAGGTCGGGGGGTTTGGCTGTTCTGCAGAGAAAAGAGATATGGCTGCATCATTCTAATGTACTGGGCAACTGGGTGTGTGTGCGTGTGTGTGTGTGTGGGGTGGGGGGGGTTCTGACAAGCAGTGATTAAGCTGTTGTAATGGAGAGACAACATTTAAAAGCTGACAAATCAATTTCAAAGATTGGTGGAACTCGCCTGCATTTCTGTCTATAAACGTATTGGCCGATCCATCCAGAACACGGCCTGGGAATTGACCTACAGTACGCCTGACATTTCAACACAGTGAAGCAGTAGACATCGGTGTGAGATTTCATAGACATTGTCTTTATGGGTTTATCTATCAGCCGAGACGCTGCTGAATGCGTTATAGCATTTTCATGATGAATTTCACAACAGCCAGATAAAGAGAAATGAGAAAGTGGTTCAAATGTTTTGTCACAATAACTAGATAACTGTGAAGTAGCCTACAGTACCGTCAAAGCTAAGATCCCTCCGGACCAGTTTCGATAGACCACATTTTTCAAGGTGGATATAATTTTATTCTTGTTAATGGTTCAAAATTATAAATTTTACTTTTACACCAAAAATGTTTTTTTTTGTAAAAATACTCCAACCATGTAAAATAAACAAATATTTTCTCAAAATTGGTAAAAGTGGGCTGAGTTTTGGGAAAAAAACACTCTTCAATTACAAATTGAAAAAAAACAACGCATAATTGTTCAGAGGCATCAGGGCCGTTTCTAGATTTTTGGGGGTTCTATCCAAATCTTGTTTGGGCCCCCCCCCCCCCCCCCCCCCCTACCTCAATGAACTCCTGAAAACTTACCGGATGTGCATTATAACATCTCCCCAAGTGCGCATAAATGAGACCAAATGCATGTTGTGTTGTTAAGAAATCTAAATAAGGATAAACATGCAAGCATAAACGTAACTTCAATAAAAACAAATACATTTTACACATTGCATACCACTACATACATTGTACATTATGTTTGTTTATGTAAACATTTATACACGTCTACTTGCCTGGAAATATATAAAAATACATGGGAGGGAAATCAGCACAGTATTATTATTCACTTGTTCACATTAGTTCTGTCTGACACACATGTAATACTGAGCCAATTTTACGTTGTTGGAACAGGACCCGAGCTTGGCGGAGTTGTCCAAGGTGCTGAAACTCCATCTAAACACAGACCATAAGTGTGTAAGTGTCATATAAAATCACATTTCCATTTGATCATGGGTTTTATTTTTATAAAGTTTTAATTTGCTTGTTATTCACTGTTTGCTATAATATATGTTGTATTGCTTGTTTGATTCAAATACTAGTTACTCTTGGATTCTGTAACACAATTTGCTTCATGATTAAAAAAAATATTCGGTAACACTTCATTTGATTTTAGTCATAAGCACGACATAAACATTCATAAGTGCTTATGTCAATGACCGCAAATAGGCATACAGCATGGTGTGTTATGTCAACATTGATGCAGCAAGTGACATTGACATGACTTACCAAGTGCAATGACATGAGATCATTTTGCCAAGTATGTTATTTCACTTGGTATGTCATGGTAATGTCACTTGCTGCATCAATGTTAACATAACACACCATATGCCTATTTGCGGTCATTGACATAAGCACTTATGAATGTTTATGTGCTGCTTATGAATATGGTATGTAATGCATATGAAGAAGTTATATAGCTCTCATGAAGGACCCTTCAAATTAAGTGTTACAAAATATTCTTACTGTTCATGATGTAGCCTAGGTAGGCTATTCACAAAGTCTCTGCTTGTGTATTTTGAGCGTTAGCTAGAATGGGCCAGTTAATTAACCCCCATTGTTACGCAATCATTCAGAACGTTCCGTTATGGATATTCCAAACAAACCCGTACGTGTCTTGCTACAATAACAGTCATCATCTTATCGATTTTGTGTCTTTTAATACCTGCTTTCCATTTGTACTAAAATGCACCCACAAATAACTTTCCCAAACTTCCTTTCGGGTTTAGTAACTCACGTTGCACATGCTACAGTAATCTCTTTGCATGACCACCTCCCACTATTTCACGAAATAACGTAGGTACTGTAACGTTCCGTTCCCGTCCTGTCCGTTTTCCATGTTTTCCTTGTTTCCTTCCGTGTCATGTTGGATCCCTTGTCCGTGTTTCCCTCCTGGCTGTGGACTGGGCGTCTCCCTCGGGTACTTTTGGTTTCATTTTCCACTTTAGCTTCCGCCTATCACTCGCCCCTCTCGTTACTCACATTCCTCACTGCTGTGCTTCGGCAATCACTCCTGAGTTAACATCACACCTGTTTCTCGTTTTCTCCTTCACTTCCTGCACCATTTAAACCCCTGGCTGGCTGCTATTCAGCGCCAGTTCGTTGACTAACCTACCGTGTTTGTTTCGTATCCCGTTTCTGGTCCAGTGTTTGTGAGCCTGCTGGTTCATACCTGTTCGCCTGGTTTCCTGACTGGTAGCTATCTCTGCTAATCTTTCGCTGCTGCATGCATTTACCTGTTTCCCTTCAAAACCTCCAGACGCCGCAGTTCCAGTCTTCCCGCAGCTGTGTTTGTCCTCCCCGTGTTACGTACCTCCCGTACTCGTGTTGCGGTACCAGGACCTCTGCATGCCAGCCGGCTTACGCCAGTATTGCCCGAGCTACGCCGCACCTTCCAACTCGGCGGTGCATTCACCAGCTACAGTCCTGTCACAACACCCTGCCTTTAACCTCTGCTTTCTGCCCGGTTACTCAAGCTACCCGGTCCAGTTTCCAGTCCTGTTCCAGCCCAGTTCCGATCCAGTTTCCAGTCCAGCTTCCAGTCCAGTTCCAGTCCAGTTCCGGTGTTTTAGACACCTCCGTTCAAGTCCAGTTCCGGCTTGGAACAAGTTCCGTGCCGTCCCCTGTGTTCCTGAGTGGACCTTCCGGTCCAGTTTCCAGTCCAGTTCCAGTCCAGGTCCGGTGTTTCATACACCTCCGTTCAAGTCCAGTTCCGGCTTGGAACAAGTTCCGTGCCGTTCCCGTTTCCTGAGTGGACCTCCCGGTCCAGTTTCCAGTCCAGTTCCCAGTCCAGTTCCAGTCCAGTTCCGGTGTTTTATACACCTCCGTTCAAGTCCAGTTCCGGCTTGGAACAAGTTCCGTGCCGTTCCCGTTTCCTGAGTGGACCTTCCGGTCCAGTTTCCAGTCCAGTTCCGATCCAGTTTCCAGTCCAGTTCCAGTCCAGTTCCAGTCCAGTTCCGGTGTTTTAGACACCTCCGTTCAAGTCCAGTTCCGGCTTGGAACAGTTCCGTGTTTCTTCAAGTCCAGCTCCGGCTTGGAGCAGTCCTCAGTTGGACGCTATCCTGTGTTAACTAACTAACCTGTTTTGCTCCCGTGTACAGCTTTGGGACCACCCCAACGCTTAATAAAGTTCCACTTTCTGTAAATCTGTCTCCTGGTCGTTGCACTTGGGTTCGTCCCGTATCAGGATCGTAACAGAACGAACTGGCCAACAATATGGACCCAGCCGATCTGGAACAGATTCGCCACGCCTTCTCCTGCCAAACTGCGATCAGCGACCAACAGGGTCGCCGTTTGGATGATGTGCTGGAAGTAGTTAGGGGCATCACGGAGCAAGTATCCCAACTTTCGCTCCACCAACCGCTACTACGGATTCCAGCCAACCCTACTCCTTCCTCTCCCGAACCCCATCCGGAGGCACCGGCTCCCACTTCCAGCCGTGAGCCCCGTGTACAACACCCCGAGTTATATCGCGGGGGGTTGGGGAGATGTCGTGAATTTCTACTTAAATGTGACATAGTGTTTCGGATGCAGCCCTCCTCCTTCGCCTCTGACTCCAGCAAGATCGCGTTCATTATGAGCAGCCTGGGAGGGAGCGCCCTGGAGTGGGCTACATCCATCTGGGACAGCCAGGCTCCGTTATGCAGCAACTTCGCAGCCTTTACGGCAGAGATGCGACGTGTGTTTGAACACCCGACCTGTGGACGTGACGCTACCCAGCGTCTGCTTCAAGTTCGCCAAGGCAACCGCAGTGTCGCAGAAATGGCCATTCAGTTTCGTACCCTCGCCGCGGAGTCAGGATGGAATGACGCCTCCCTCCAGGGGGCTTTCCGCCAAGCTCTCAGCGAGGAACTCAAGGACCAGCTTGCCACTCGGGAGGAATCCAACTCCCTTAATAGCCTCATCAGCCTCGCTATAGCCATCGATAATCGTCTCCGCATCCGGGCCCGGGAGCGGGGAGGAAGTTCCGGGCGTCATTCGCCCTCCGTCGTCTCTAATGTTCATTCACACTCCATCACTGGATCTCGGGCGCCTACGGGCGGGTCCGAGGAAGAGCCCATGCAACTGGGCAGAGTTGCGGTCAATCCCGAGGAGCGTCAGCGCCGTCAGCGCACCAGATCCTGTTTCTATTGCGGCAAGCCTGGCCATCAGATCGCCTCCTGTCCCATTCGCCCAAAAGAAGGGGCTCGCCAGTAAGACTGGGCGTACTGACGAGCCCCATCGTCCCCAACCATGCTGCCCAGGACCGCCTCATGTTCAAGGCTACTCTCCTTTGGAGGGACAAGACCCTATCTTCTTCGGCCCTAATTGACTCCGGAGCTGACGCCAGCTTCATGGATATCACCTTCGCCAGGAGGGCCGGCATTCCCACGGAACGTCTCACTTCACCCATTTCAGCTCTAGCTCTGGACGGTAGGAGGTTGGGGTTAGTTACCCACTCCACCGTTCCTATCCAATTAATTCTATCTGGCAATCATCGGGAGTCCATTCAGCTATTACTGATTAACTCCCAACAATCTGCTCTGGTTTTAGGTCAGACCTGGCTTCGCCTCCACAATCCCCATATTGACTGGAAAGCCGGTCGCATCCTGGCGTGGAGTGCCCACTGTCTAGCCAGCTGTCTCCGTTCTGCACTACCCCCTCCGGGGCCCAGTAAACCCTGTTCCATGCAACCTATACCGGATTTAACGAATGTTCCCAGCGAGTATCACGACCTCGCGCAAGTATTTTCTAAATCACGTGCTCTGTCCTTACCTCCTCACAGGCCGTATGACTGCGCCATTGACCTACTGGCTGGAGCTAAACTGCCATCGGGACGCCTCTACAGTCTGTCTGGACCGGAGAAACTAGCCATGGAGGAATACATCCACGACTCCCTCGCTTCGGGTATTATCCGTCCCTCTTCATCCCCAGTCGGTGCAGGGTTCTTCTTCGTTGGGAAGAAGGATGGCTCCCTGCGACCCTGCATCGACTACCGGGGCCTCAACCAGGTCACCATCCGTAACAAATACCCTCTTCCCCTCATTAACACCGCCTTTGAAGCCCTCTCTCCAGCTGTGACGTTCACCAAGCTCGACCTCCGGAATGCGTATCACTTGGTGCGTATCCGTGAGGGGGACGAGTGGAAGACTGCTTTTAATACCCCGTTGGGCCACTACGAATACCTGGTGGTCCCTTTCGGCCTTACTAACGCCCCAGCAGTCTTCCAGAGCATGGTGAACGACGTCCTGCGGGACCTCCTAGGGAGGAGCGTTTTTGTTTATATCGATGATATTTTAATTTTTTCTCAATCCCCGCAGGAGCATGTCCGTCACGTTCGAGAGGTTCTCCAGCGGCTGTTGGAGAATCAGCTGTTTGTTAAGGCTGAGAAATGTTCCTTCCACGCTTCCACGGTCCCGTTCCTCGGCTTCATTATCGAGGAGGGCAGTATCCGGGCGGACCCTGTGAAAATCAAGGCGGTGACAGAATGGCCCCAACCCACCTCCCGCAAGCACCTTCAACAGTTCCTGGGGTTTGCAAATTTCTACCGCCGCTTTATTCGCAATTACAGTTCCATTGCTGCTCCCCTGACTAAACTCACTTCCGTTGCCCTGCCTTACTGTTGGAATTCCGATGCCCAGCGAGCTTTCGAGCTACTCAAGGCTCGGTTTTCCTCAGCACCTATCCTCCTTCACCCTGACACTTCTCGGCAGTTTGTCGTTGAGGTGGATGCCTCCGACACCGGCGTGGGGGCCATTCTGTCTCAACGGTCCGCCTCTGATAGCAAGCTCCATCCCTGCGCATTCTTCTCCCGGAGGCTGTCCTCCGCCGAGAGGAACTACGATGTCGGGGATCGGGAACTGCTGGCGATAAAACTGGCTCTTGAGGAGTGGCGCCACTGGCTGGAGGGGGCAGGTACCCCTTTTCTTGTTTTTACCGACCATCAAAACCTCATTTATTTAAGATCTGCCAAGAGGCTCAATTCTCGTCAGGCTAGATGGTCGTTATTTTTTGCACGCTTTAATTTCTCTGTTTCTTTCCGCCCTGGTTCCCGTAATATTAAAGCAGATGCCCTGTCCCGCATTTTTTCCCCTCCCTCCAGTCCTGCTGATCCGGAGCCCATTTTGCCGGCCTCCTGTGTGGTGGCTGCGGTCTCCTGGGAGATTGAGGGCATTGTGAAGGCCGCCCAGACTTCCCAACCGGACCCCCCGCAATAACCCTAACTCCTGTCTTTTTGTCCCCGATTCCGTCCGCTCCCAGGTCCTCGAATGGGTTCACGCCTCGTGCCTGGCATGTCACCCAGGTGTCGCCAGAACTATCGCCCTCGTCAGGAGGAGTTTCTGGTGGCCTACCCTTAAAGGGGATACCCGTGCCTTCGTCCTGGCCTGCTCGGTGTGCGCCAGGAGCAAGGCTTCCCACCAGCCTCCCTCCGGTCTTCTCCTTTCCCTCCCCGTCCCTGGCCGTCCTTGGAGTCACATTGGTGTGGACTTCGTAACCGGTCTGCCGTTGTCAGAAGGTAACACCGTCATTCTGACAATAGTGGACCGGTTCTCCAAGGCGGTTCACTTTGTTCCCCTCCCCAAGCTCCCGTCCGCCCTTGAAACCGCTGAGCTCTTGGTGCTACACGTGGTCAGGCTGCACGGGATCCCCTCTGACATCGTGTCAGACCGTGGGCCCCAGTTCTCCTCCCGAGTTTGGAGGGCGTTCTGTGCAGCCCTGGGTGCCTCTCCTAGTCTTTCCTCGGGTTTCCATCCCCAGTCTAATGGTCAGGCAGAGAGGGCGAACCAGGACCTGGGGGCCGCCCTGCGGTGCGTTACAGTGCGCAATCCTGCCTCTTGGAGCCGTTTTCTCCCCTGGGTCGAGTACGCACATAACTCCCTTAAGAGTGCCTCTACTGGCCTATCCCCGTTTGAGTGTGCTTTAGGCTATCAACCCCCTCTTCTGTCGACCCAGGAGGCCGAGATAGCTGTCCCCTCTGTTAGGGCCCATGTCCTTCGTTGTAAAAACATTTGGAGACTCACACGCACCGCACTCCTTCACGCCAATTCCCGCTCCCAACGTCTGGCGGACCTTCACAGGACCGCAGCCCCACAGTATAGGGCCGGTCAGCAGGTCTGGCTCTCCACTGCAAACATCTCCCTTCCCTCTTCATCCAGAAAGCTTCAGCCCCGTTTTATTGGTCCCTTCCCCATCATTTGTCTAGTTAACCCGGTGTCTGTTAAACTTTCCCTCCCCGCCTCCCTCAAAGTTTACCCTGTGTTTCATGTGTCCCAGGTTAAGCCTGTCTCCTCCAGCCCCCTCAGTACCCCTACCATCCCGCCTCCTCCCGTCCGAGTTGTTGACAACGCCCCGGCCTACACGGTGAACCGTGTTATTGATATCCGCCGCAGGGGCCGGGGTTTCCAATACCTCGTCGACTGGGAGGGGTACGGTCCTGAGGAGAGGTCGTGGCTCCACAAGAGCCTGATCTTGGACCATTCAGTAATCCAAGACTTCCACGAACAGTTCCCTGACAAGACCAGGCCTCCGGGTACGCCAGGTGGCGTACATTGAGGGGGGGGGTACTGTAACGTTCCGTTCCCGTCCTGTCCGTTTTCCATGTTTTCCTTGTTTCCTTCCGTGTCATGTTGGATCCCTTGTCCGTGTTTCCCTCCTGGCTGTGGACTGGGCGTCTCCCTCGGGTACTTTTGGTTTCATTTTCCACTTTAGCTTCCGCCTATCACTCGCCCCTCTCGTTACTCACATTCCTCACTGCTGTGCTTCGGCAATCACTCCTGAGTTAACATCACACCTGTTTCTCGTTTTCTCCTTCACTTCCTGCACCATTTAAACCCCTGGCTGGCTGCTATTCAGCGCCAGTTCGTTGACTAACCTACCGTGTTTGTTTCGTATCCCGTTTCTGGTCCAGTGTTTGTGAGCCTGCTGGTTCATACCTGTTCGCCTGGTTTCCTGACTGGTAGCTATCTCTGCTAATCTTTCGCTGCTGCATGCATTTACCTGTTTCCCTTCAAAACCTCCAGACGCCGCAGTTCCAGTCTTCCCGCAGCTGTGTTTGTCCTCCCCGTGTTACGTACCTCCCGTACTCGTGTTGCGGTACCAGGACCTCTGCATGCCAGCCGGCTTACGCCAGTATTGCCCGAGCTACGCCGCACCTTCCAACTCGGCGGTGCATTCACCAGCTACAGTCCTGTCACAACACCCTGCCTTTAACCTCTGCTTTCTGCCCGGTTACTCAAGCTACCCGGTCCAGTTTCCAGTCCTGTTCCAGCCCAGTTCCGATCCAGTTTCCAGTCCAGCTTCCAGTCCAGTTCCAGTCCAGTTCCGGTGTTTTAGACACCTCCGTTCAAGTCCAGTTCCGGCTTGGAACAAGTTCCGTGCCGTCCCCTGTGTTCCTGAGTGGACCTTCCGGTCCAGTTTCCAGTCCAGTTCCAGTCCAGGTCCGGTGTTTCATACACCTCCGTTCAAGTCCAGTTCCGGCTTGGAACAAGTTCCGTGCCGTTCCCGTTTCCTGAGTGGACCTCCCGGTCCAGTTTCCAGTCCAGTTCCCAGTCCAGTTCCAGTCCAGTTCCGGTGTTTTATACACCTCCGTTCAAGTCCAGTTCCGGCTTGGAACAAGTTCCGTGCCGTTCCCGTTTCCTGAGTGGACCTTCCGGTCCAGTTTCCAGTCCAGTTCCGATCCAGTTTCCAGTCCAGTTCCAGTCCAGTTCCAGTCCAGTTCCGGTGTTTTAGACACCTCCGTTCAAGTCCAGTTCCGGCTTGGAACAGTTCCGTGTTTCTTCAAGTCCAGCTCCGGCTTGGAGCAGTCCTCAGTTGGACGCTATCCTGTGTTAACTAACTAACCTGTTTTGCTCCCGTGTACAGCTTTGGGACCACCCCAACGCTTAATAAAGTTCCACTTTCTGTAAATCTGTCTCCTGGTCGTTGCACTTGGGTTCGTCCCGTATCAGGATCGTAACAGGTACGGCCGGTTTTGCATATTCATTCAGGCTAACCTGCAAAAATGAGAAATCAACATATCTTTCAATTTTAGCACAGGCAATGTATATCAAATAAGTGTAATTGATCATTGTTTGCATGAACACTAGACTGTGAATTTGATGTTTAAAAAAAAAAAAATTATTCAATAAACCAAGGCAATCTTTCTCTGATTGTTTTGTACCTCTGTCCCAATAGAATGATTATATCTCCATACTGAGATACGAGAACAGAAGACAGGCAATGCAGCCAATGGTGATGATGCTTCATAGAGTAATTGACACCATGGGTTGCTTCTCATTGGTCACACAGTGGGAAAGACACCAGTCGGTTTGAACTTTAACTAGCTGTTTGAGTTGGGACGTGAATGGGAAGTCTAACTGTGTAGATTCAATGTGTGGAAAGGTGCCTTAAAGGTGCTTAAAACTCATTGCACAGCTGCACAGCAGTACAAAGATATCACACTGTGACAATAAGATCAGTGCTACTTTCCAACAGCCAACTAGCATCCTGGTAAAATAGCATAACTAAAAATAACTGTAATTGATCATTGTTTGCATGAACACTAGACTGTGAATCTGATGCCATTGTGCCAGCAAATCTATTCTTTCGACTTGTACTGTCAAAGTATCAGGCAACACTTTTTCCTGTTACTGTATAGCATATCATTGCAAGCATAGGGTTGTACCAATTACACGGAGTACCAATTACACACTGGTGATGAAATGCACTGTTTTGGAAGTCATAACCTGTCACTAAACTACTAAATTACCTTTCTGTGTGATAAACTTAAAGCTTATTTTCAGAAGTTTATTCTTAAGTGTGGCTGCATGTACTGAGGTATTACATTTCAGTGAATTGTGCAAGGATCATGAGAATACAATTCTGCTTATTCCTGGTCAGGGTCACGGGGGGCTGGAGTCTATCCCAGCATGCATTGGGCGAGAGGCAGAAATACACCATGGACAGGTCACTAACCCATCGCAGGGGCCACACACCATTCACTCACACACTCATACCTATGGGCAGTTTAGAGTCTCGGATTTGCCTAACCTGCATGTCTTTGGACTACGAGAAGAAACCCACACCGACACATGGAGAATATGCACACAGAAAGGTTCCGGGCAGGATTAGAATCTGGGACCTTCTTGACAGTGCTATTCACTGCACCACCGTGCCACCCTCATCCACACTGCAGGCCACCCATGTTCTCCCTGGCAAGGCAGTGGGGGAAATATCACTGGGAATGACATCACCGGCACACCAAGCCAGCACAGCTCCTTCCTTTCCTGGGGAAGGGATTGTCGGGTAAGTGAGGACTAGGTAAAATGTGTATTTTCTGAATCCAGCGGTTCCAACAGTCAATGCCCTTGTTAAAACGTTCAGCACTCTGAATACTGAACACAAGCGATATTGCGTGCTAGAACCCCTCACTTAACCTACATTCAAAATAAGTTTTACGTGATTTAATTTAATAATTATTATTAAAAATTACAATCATCAATTAAATCGCCAAATTTGTTAATAGGTAAGTCGAACAGTAACCTGGTGGATCAACCAACAAGCCAAAACAAAGTCTAAATCAGGTCTTGAGATTAAGTAATTTTATTAAGCGAAAACAGTCAATTGGAATAATTAATTGAAATCATACATTCACTAAGGAATGTAGGCTGACTACTTATAATTCACAAAAGTGAAGGCATTAAACCAGACATTAATTAGGAAATACCAGTAAAGAGAGAGATAAGCCAAAAATTTCCAAATTATTTACCCTCCAGCTGAACAGGAACAAAAGGAAACGCACGAGGAACCAAAAAGAATGACTTCTTCACCAACAAACTCCAAACTGACTAACTTATTTTTCTGCGGTACACTCATAAAATACCTCCACAGGAAGACCATCCCTGTCCTGATTGGGTTAAGGTATGGGGGGAGGGGGGGGAGAGGGGTCATTTATGACAAAGACTGGCTTATCTTTGATGTTGGGGGGTGAGAGTGAGAGAGTGACAGAGATAGAGAGAAGGGGGGAAATATTAGATATCCTACAGGATACAAGCTCAAGGGGATCGTGGTCGTAAATATTTTACCGCCAGCTCCTTGATGGGATTGTGGAAAGAGGAGTAGGGTGGGAGGTCCAGAACTGGAAATAGGGGATTTCCGTTGAGCCCGTTGTGGACAAAAGTGGCACGGTGGAAGCTTAATGTTGTCCCAAATGATAATGCACATAGGCTGCTCTAGGCCACCTGGCCCCCTCTCCTCTGGTGGGATGAAAGCGTTGCAAAGTGTGTAAAGGAAGGTGAGGACTAGGGTTAAATTGTATGGTCCCATTCTGGCATGAGAGCAGAGGACATTTCCTCTGTGTAGGCCAGTGACACCCCTAATGACAAAGTGGCCAATTAGCTTACCTGTGTTACTTTTGATGTGTGCTGAAGCACCAATTACTGATTTTAGTAAGTAAGGCAAGTAATGCTCACACCTACGAGGACTGAGTGTAGTCAGTTGATAAATTGAGCTTAGCATTTTGAATGCCAGTATTTTTCCACGTGAGATATCCTTAATGAAGATTGAGCCTGAGAACTGTGTTAAATGTATCGGATAAGGGTTAAGCAGGGAATTTGTGTGAAAACAAGCAACTTGTGCGTTAAATTTTTCAAAAGTTGTCTTTCCTTTTGCACAAGAACTTAAAGCTCTGCTCATCCGATTCACGGCACCTGCTACTGTGTGTAAACAATCAAGGAAAACTGCAACAATTTGCATGGTGGTGCTTACCATGTGAATGCACTGCTTTTTACTGATGAAAATTGTGCTAAATGAGGTGTCGTGTTTTGCAAAAGGGTAATTTCACAATGTAAATTGAGCGAATACAAGAGAAATGTGCTTACAGTTTTTCAGAAAGCGTGTTTGCTATTGATGCAAAGTTTTAATAGTTGTGCCCATAGAAGCAGTTGTTGTGTGTAAATAACTGAGGAGAAACTGTAAATAGCATTTGTGTTTTAAGTTGCTTGGTGGTTTTGACTGAGTCCTGGTTAACAGCTGTTTGATGACTTGTATGTGCAGACAGTTCTCCTGTATCCCCATTAACCAGGGTCAGCTGATATCCTGAAAACTCTAAAACAATAGATTCAACAGGTTCACATGGACCCCATGCTAATGCAGTCTTTCTTTCTTTCTTTCAAACCCTTTCCTCCATTCATGCTTAACTACATTTCTTTAATCTATTTTTCTTGAAATTCTATGGGGGGGGGGGTCATCATTACAGTTTAAATGATTTGTTTACAAGGGCCTAGAGCATGTGATTTAGCTAATTAGACATTTACTTTTGCTTAATTACATCTGATGCTTTTGAGAACCATCAACATTGTTTAAATGCAGAATTCTAAATGTTTAAAAAAATAGAATCCAAACCCCTGTCCGCCATCCTCCACCCCAAAGCCACCTCCTTACTTGAAATGAAAATAGTCCTCTTTGATGTACTGAGTAAGCTCTTTGGGTTTCAGCTTTCCAAGTCTCTTTGTATTTTGGAATTAGTTTGAGAGGCAGTAAGATTTTACTGAAGGTCTTATTGCCTTTGTGATTATGTGAGTGCCCTTTTTTGACTGAATTCCAATTCCAGTTTTGGTTAAATGTCGTTCCCTTTTGGAGAGCTTTTTATTTTTTCTCAAAGAGTAAGACAGAAAGTGAGTTCTGTGTCAGCATCTCTCAGCAGCCACAACAGAAGACTGGCACGGTGCAGGAATTCCATTATTGTAATGCTCATGAGGTAAAGCTCTTAAAGTCATGCAGCATATTGTTCTTGTGTGTATGTGTACTTCAAGTTCTCATCAGTATATTGAAACTCTGATGTGTGTTGATAAGTATTACTACTACTATATATATAATAATAATAATAATAATAATAATATCTGTGAATGTGGAATGAGAAAATAGGTGTCTATCCAAATATCGATGTTGAGACTTGCAATAACCTGGTCCATACCCACAATTTCCATTATGCTTTCCAGTATAGTTTTATGGGAATATCTAATGACAATATCCAAATTTTGCAAACACACACACACACACACACACACACACACACACACGTACATGCTCTCTAATAATACAATGGTAAATTGGAAAATAAAATGGAAATATACCCAGCTCCTGGTCATGTCTATTGCTGTATCAGCAGAGCTGTTTCCCTTACACATACATTAACATACATTATAGTTGGAGCAGTTAATCTTCCTGTGAAATGTGACCTTTTTGAAACACTTGAAAGGGTCACACTGGCTATTTATCCCTTTCTTACACAATGAATAATGTCTGCGTAGACCACCAATAGGCCACAGCCCAATAATGGAAAAATCCAGGAGTACAGTTTTAATACATGTTGAACCCTCTAAAAAATGCACATGTTATATTCAGAAAACATATACCTGTATTTTTTTTGCCTAACATGGCAATATACAACAGTCAGATTGTTTGTCTGTGTGTGTGCGTGTGTGTGTGTGTGTGTGTGTACGTTTCACTGCTGAGCTAGTGCTTTCAGAGCATGTGATGGAGAAGTGGGCAGTCAGTAAGGCACAGATAACCAAATGTGGAGCATGTGATGGAGAAGTGGGCAGTCAGTAAGGCATGGATAATCAAATCTGAAATAAGTTGTGACTGGTTGTGCAATGAGAAAGTGGTGACCAGTTAGGCATAGGTAATAGGTAAGCTGCCATTTCAAAATAATGTGAACTTCACAAGAACAGCACTGGCATTACTGTTTTTGACACATGAACCAGTTAAGTCATTCATTCATTCAGCCATTCATTCATTTGATGCAGCAATTCGCCCAAGAGGCACATTATTTAATGCTTAAAAGTTCAGAATTAAAAAATATATATATACATAAATACTTGCAATTACATTACATAAATAAATGTCACCTTTCAAAATGTATATATATTTTTTTTTGCATTTGAATTGTGGATTTTATTTATGATCATTTCATTAAGGTTTATTACTAGCCTAAAAAAACATAAACATTTGCACATGCGCCAATATATGCACACTGTATATAGCTGACCTGCACCATGGAGAACAGAGTAATCATTTTCACATTAAGAAACGCTTAAGAACACATTCATCAGGACTTGTTAAAGCATCATGTGGGTCATAAACCTCGAAAAGTGCAATTTATGTGCAAAAAATGTGCAGTATTGTATTTCAATATGAGCAATTTCCAAATGAATGCTACATTTAGCCAAGCATACTCAATGCACTCATGTTCTCCAACTTTGTCAACTTGAAAAACTCTTCAGAATTTGGAATTATAAATGAACTTTGTGCTCATTTGGCCCGATGCGTTCAGTACGCAGGGGTTATATTGATCTCTTATACACAATTAAACTGCAAATTAAACTCTCATTGTTGACAGTCCACCCGCAGAATCGCATGGCTCCTGCTTAATTAGACACTGATGATGACTGCATTCAGATACGTGGGTATGGAGCCCAATCAGAAATAACTAGTGGAACACGTATTATATTAAGAAGGTTGGCTAAATTACACTGTAGACAAAGAAACTGCTCAAAAGTAAAATAGCATATAAATATTTATGAACATGTATCACTTATTCATTTTTTCTGTCATAATCAAAATTCCTTTAGTGATTCTCATCTCGGCAAACATAAACAAAACTGGCAACCGTTTTGATATATTTGCTATCATATACGTACGAAGAGAGTGGTTAACATAACCAGTAAATTAATTTGAAACCACCTCCTTACAAACACCAAATCTGCCACAGTCAATAAAAAGCATGCATGTATTACATAGTCTTGAATGACATGCTGATTATATAGATTGGTACATGTTCACAGTGCAGTCTTTGGCCCTGCCCCTACAGCTCTGCCCATATGTAAACCTATTTTCCCCCAAAATAATCTCTAGAAAAAGCATTGCCATCACAACAGTGTTTGCCAGAGGTAAATTGAAAACCACATCACAAATAAGCCCTTGCATGGGAGTTTCCCCAAAACGGCTGTCTCCCAGAAAGATTATCAAGATTTGCAAAGATCTGAAAGTTGAGGTTGGCTGCGGGATTAGGGTTTCCAGATGACAGCCCTATTTCAGGAGGATTTGAACAATCTTAGATCAGTGGCAGGAAGTTCATCTGCAGCAGGACAGCACCAGTCTCAAAGGACTGTGAGTGTGTTGCGGCAATCTAGCGGCTTTCACAGGATTTCACTGCATATTCACAATCAAGGTGTTTCAAGATAAACCCCCCAAAAAAAATAGAGATTTCAACAACAACAACAACAATAATAATAATAATAATAATAATAATAATAATAATAATAATAATAATAATAATGTTGTCATCGTAATCATCATCATCATAAATCACTCGTTTCTGATGTTTATTTGTATGAATAAGAGACATTTCTTAAGACAACAGTGCTAATTTCAGGTGGGACTTCGATGTTGGGGACATAACAGCACTGACCTGAAAGAGCAGGTAGATTGCATGGATATGTGAGCCATGCACAAATCTGCTACCCTGGAAACTATCACCATATCCAGGATGTAAGTAGCAGAAAAACATGGGGCTACTGACATAGTTGTTATTAGCAATGTGTCATCGGGAAACTTGTCTCTAGAACCTTTCCTTGGGGAACTATGACTTGCATTCAGTCAACACTGATTCTTAAGTTTCACCCATGATTAAATTCAAAGCACTGCTGATTATCTTCCTCAATGCAGTTAATGATAATAACAAAAGTGTGACAAGGACGATATTGAAGGCAATGATGAGGACACTGTCATTTCCACAACAACTGTAATGGATACAAATATAATCCACGTAATCTAATTCAGGAAAAAAGATACATGTCATATGAGATGTTCTATAATGGACAACTTTTCAGAAAATTACAGTAAATACTCTCATTAACCTGAAATAATATTTTGTTTCCAGAAATTGTATACTGTCTAAATGATAGCCGATATCTGTCCCAAAGATATATGTGATGTGGATTTGTTTTCATTTGTTCTTATATATGGCCATTTACACAATCACTTGAGCACTAAGCGCTTGAGCTGTGAAGCTGCAAATCGATTTAAAGTAGGCTAACTATTTAAATTATTAATGTACAAATCATCATTAAAGTTTTCTCTTAGCATTTTGGACCACTTTATCATTTTTCCAAATAATGAAACAAGTGACCCATCCAAGCTTTTCTCTTTAAACAATCTAAATGAAGATCCAAGTTATGTGCATGCCATCTAAATAGCTGGACAGATGTCATCTAAATGTTCTTCATGAGCATTACTAAAACAAACTATTATCAATAAAAATAACTGAATGGTGTGAGAAGTGTGTGTATTATCTATTTGATTGATGTACAGTCTAAACAAGTTGACCGCTTGACTGGTTACGTTTGTGAACCTCTGGTGCCGAGATGATGAAAAGGAGAAACGGAACTGGCTGCACAGATAACAATCAGAACATGAAGGAGCGAGGCGCTGTCGATTCCCACATCCTCCCGAGACGTGACGGGGACGCTCGGTAGTCACGCTTGGCTGTATCACCTCCACACCTGTCATTCTGCAGGAGGTGACAGGAGAGCTTCTGCCCCCTGGCCCTCTCCACACACGTGCGCACACCCGCACACACACACACACACACACACACACACACACTGACATTGAGACAGTGCATTCAAATAAGTAAGAAATTAAGCATAAACAAAATTATAACGTAAGATCGAATCACAATGGTGTGATACTTGGATGAGCTCATTAATGGACAAGCTGTACCTTGAGGTAACAACGATATATCAGCAGGTGTGGTAAGTGATCTTGTAAGTGGTCCTGTACTAGGTCAGGATGCCTACGTATACTTCCTACAGTGCTGTTCAGGGCGTTCTGATCTATGTCCTCTTGCTCTGCTTCCTGTTGACTCAGTGAATACCACAATCAAGGGGAACCAATGAATATTTCAATCCTAACAGAATATATGGGCCAACATACGTAAATCACTTTACTTAACTGAAAATTATTCAACCCTCTCTTATGCAATATGTGGAGCTCTTCAAAAAACAACATCTTAAAAAGGAATACAAAATAAAAAAGGGGATGTGAGATAAAAAAAATAAAAAAATACAGTGCATTTATCATAAATATAGCTTATCTCTCTGAAAATGAGAAACCATATGAAAACTCCAAACAGTCATTCATGCTTTACAGTGTTTTCCAGCTTCCATGAAAAGTGAGGATAAAAAAACAAATCATGCATGTGAGATGGGTGGTCACGGCTCCGTCTGAAAGGGCCACTTTAGTCTTGCATTAGGGAGTCACAGAGCGCGGCGGGGAGGTGTTGGTGGAGGTGATAGATATTGATGATATTTATGTTTCCTGACTGTTGTGTGGTCATGACTTTGCATCACAGGTTTTCATACTGAAGGGGACCCTGCTGCCAGCCCACCCCCCTAGAGCAAGAGTCACGTGACGTTGAATTCCTGGCCTATGGGAAAGACTACCCCCTGATGTTGAACCTGAGACATGCACTCTCTTTCCCCCAATGTACTAAATTACTAATGCGCGCACACACACACACACACACACACACACACACACACGTGCATATACACACACACGCACACACACACACACACACACACACACGCACACACCACACACACACGCACACACGTGCATATACACACACACACACACGCACACACGTGCATATACACACACACGCACGCGCACACACACACACACGCACACACGTGCATATACACACACACACACACGCACACACGTGCATATACACACACACGCACGCACACACACACACACACACACACACGTGCATATACACACGCACACACACACACACACACACACACACGCACACACACACACACACACGCACACACGTGCATATACACACACACGCACACACACACACACACACACACGTGCATATACACACACACGCACACACACACACACACACACGTGCATATACACACACACGCACACACACACACACACACACACACACACACGCACACACACACGTGCATATATACACACACACACACACGCACACACACACACACACACACACACACACACGTGCATATACACACACACGCACACACACACACACGCACGCACACACACACACACACACACACACACACACACACGCACACACGTGCATATACACACACAGACGCACACACACACACACACACACATGTGCATATACACACGCACACACACACACGCACGCACACACACACACACGCACACACACACACACACGCGCACACACGTGCATATACACACACACACACACACACACGCACACACACGCACACACACACACACACACACGTGCATATACACACACACACACACACACACACACACACGCACACAGGCACACACACATGCACAAACGTGCATATACACACACGCGCACGCACACACACACACACACACACACACACACACACACACACACGCACACACACACACGCACACACACACACACACACACACACGCACACACGTGCATATTGAATCAAAAACTAAAGGCGAGGGGCGTCTTTTTGTTTAATCGCTGTGGTCACGTTTTTCTGCTTTAAAATGGCATGATATTGAAACTGGATTGATACCTCGTCGTCTTTATTATTTCCACTTTCTGTGAAGTTATTGACCGAGCTCTCAGCCAAGGATAAATGAAAGGACATGAATATCTCACCGATTTCTGTAGAGTTGCAGATATACAATATGTACCTGAGGTAACTGGATATTGCTTGACACCGTCTAGACACTGCAGTCTGGCCCAGCAAAATGTATTGTATAGTTACATCTTCATCGGCAGCTGCATTATCTCTGTTCATCTTAAACATTGATCAGTTTAAGGAACTGATGCACGTGTAAGATGAACAGAAGGTCGTGTGTTTGATGCCCAGTTTCAGAGGAGAATACATTATTTTTTTTAAACTCAGCACACATAAATGCATTGTGGGTAATACAATTGTGTTTGAATGTCAGCAGCAAATGTGTACATGAAGCTAGTTCTCATGACCGAATGGAACATTATTTTTGAACGGCGTTCAGTACTTATCATTTATTTATTTATTTGCTTATTTATCTATTTTTTATTGTGTCACTGGTGACTGGAATCCACATGGCCTTTAAAACATAATTTGCTTAACAGCACTCTAGTGGCCACCGCCTTAATGTCCTAACAGCCAGTATGCGCAGCAGTGCGTGTGCTGTTGATACTGGTTTGTGTTCCTGATCTGATTGCTCCATCACTTTCAGCCAGTCGTCAGGTTTCTGTCTGCCTGGGACCCAGTCCAGCATTTCCATTAGACGGCTGGTGCAGGTGCACTGCCATTAAAACACAGTGCAATGGTGCCCACTTTTTCAGTTTAATAGAGCAGAGCTTTCATTGCAATATGTTATTATTTTGAGCTTTCTTTTGTTCGCCAATCGAACTGGCGACGAACCGTTCTGCTTATATTTGTTTGTAGAGCAAGGGTTAGTAATTGCTTAGCTATCGTTTGTGTTTATGTGCATTGCAATGGAATGATACAAGTTCTTTTTTTTATTTCCACTTGAAGGAAAAAGGTCTTCCAAAAAAAGACAAATATTTACCTTAAGATCGACATAATGTCTGCACTTGGCAGATGCAGTGATACCCACTTCCTTCCTGTTTAATGGGAAACCTGAGATTGCAGCCTCTGACTGGAGTAAGGGAGGCAGGGGGAGGGGATGTGGTGGTCTGCTTTACCCCTTCAGTTCTGTTACCATGGCGGGGGGTGGGGGGCGGGGAGGGTTGGGGGGGTGTGCTGAGGCAGCAGTGCTCAATGATTACAGTGCAGAATCAGTACCCAAATCAATCTTTTCACTTGAGCCATTCTCTCTTTAGTGTTTTCACTCTGATCACCTCATAATGGAGAGAGCGCAAGTTGGTAAATAATGAAGTTTGATCTAATTTTGCGGAGGCTGGATACGTGTGAGAGGAAACTGGGTAACCTCCAGGTTGTTGTTAATGAAAGTGAATCTCGGTGGATAGACATAAAGATTAAATGACACTCACTTACTTTCTTGGCCAGATGCCCGCATGTAAGAGAAACATACTACATAGTGCCATAACATTCCACTATACACTTATTCAGCTTGATATTTACATTTAAGCAGTGCCTCTGCTGAGAATCAACCCTAAAGTCATATGGTTGCATGGACAAGTGCCTAACCACTACATCTGGCACTCCTTGCTTTGACCTGCAGTAAAACCTAATTCTATTGATTAGTGCTGGAACGCTTAATAAATATTATAAGCGAGTGAGGCTTAATCAAGCACATAAGCAGTCCAGCTATCAAGAGGCATCAATGACCAATAGAATATCCCAATTACAGTGCTTTGCAGTGCAGATCAAAGTGAGTTAAATTAGGTAAAATTAGAGATACTACAGAGTAGCTTAGCCTGTTCAGTACCTAATGAAGCCTTGCTCATCCATCCTTCTTAACAATGGTTAATGCCTTTTCATCCATCATTAAATCAACAACAGGTAGCACAGTATTATTGCTGCAATGCATGTTTACAATCACCTCACACCCACATGTACAAGCCCACACATTCAGAAACATGTCTCCATATGTATACACATGTACGTATGCACACACACACTCTCACACCCACACACACACATAAATACACACATACATACATTCAATGCATACATACACACATATGCATGTACACACACACACACACACACGTACATACATTTTTAGTGTTTTTCTTCCCACTGAGGAGTTTTTACCTTGTTTGGTTTTTGGGTGTTTTGGGGCTGGTTTCTCACCAAATTTCCTTCTGCTTCTTTGTACAGCATCTTTGTGACAGTTCTCTGTAAAACGCAAAATACAAGTAAAATTTGATTTTGAATTGCATAAACTCACATGCACACCCACATGCATGAATACACACAGGACACAGCAGACACAAACATATGGTACACTGACAGTGCCACAATAATAAATAAATAAATGAATGAATAAAAGAATCAGAAAATAAATAAATAAATCTAGAAATGAATATAGAAATGGAAATGTATGTGCAATTAATTAAACTTATTAGATTTTTATAAGTTTATTTTTTTTATTCTTTTTTTTTATTTATTCATTTATTTTCTGATATATTTCTGAATTTATTTTCATATATTTTTTCTTATATATTAATTTATTTCTGTATATATTTTGCTATTTATTTAGCTATTTATTTATTTCCATATATTTTCCCGTATTTATTTCCATATATATTTCCCTATTTATTTATGCATTTTCGTACAAGCACAATCTGTCAATCAACTTGCTTCGGTCCACCAACTAAGTTTGACGGTCCAATCTATGTGTTACAGTCTATGGTTCAGAGCGTTTCAGAGCTGCAGACAGACAGTGTTTTTCATTAGTTAAGGTTTTTCAGTGTGAGGTATTACATTAATGGAGGAGTCAATATTTTGAGAGAAACGGCGGATAGGTTTTATATTGCTAAATGAGCATTATAGCGATCTTGTAAGCTACCTGAGAAAGATATATCTCACCTTTTACCTGCTAGCTTGATCGTTTATGGCATATAGCTTGTAGTTTGACGTGCTCTTTCACCAGAAGGGGATTGGAAGCCAACCTGCATTGCAACGTGGAGCAAAACAACAGCTTGAGCTAGCTTTGTTCTGTCACAATTCAGTACAACATTCAGCTTTTACATAAGGAAACAGATTGCTAGCTTTCTGTTTTAGTTTAGCAAATCTCAACATGACCCCTACATAACCGCCTCCGTCTGCTCTGGTCATTAGTTTAGACGCATGGTTTATTAGTTTAGCCAATGTTTGTTAACTGACTTTAATTTCATAATTTACTCCCACAATGTTCCTTATGTAAAAGCTATGTTGGAGTGAAGTGATAGAACCAAGATAGCTCAAGCTGTTATGTAGCTTTGATCCATGTTGGAATGCAGTTCCACTCCCCTTCTGGTGAAAACGCATGTCAAAAAACTACAAGCTATGCTATAGCTAACAATCTGCGCTTTTCTGCACATACGTAGGTTGGACAGTCAAACTTAGTGGGCGGATTGATTGACAAGCAAGTTGATTGACAGACTGTGCTCGGAGGAAAATACGGAAATAAATAGGGAAATATATGTGAAAATAAATCAGAAAAATCATTAAAAAATAAATGTCTTTTATTTATTTATTTATTTATTTATTTATTTATTTATTTATTTATTTATTTATTTATTTATTTATTTATTTATTTATTTATTTATTTATTTGTTTATTTATTATTGTGGCACTCTCTGTGTTCCATACATACACATACACATGTAGAGAATCATATAAACTGCAGAATTGATTCTGAAGACATTATTGGGTTGTTGTTCTTCAGTCCACTTGGCTGTACATGTGCCATTACTAAACAACAACAACAACAACAACAATAATAATAATAAATAAATAAATAAATAATAGCTGCACACTCAATAGATAATAATAAAATAACATATAATAAAAGTTTGACCTTATAAGACTCCATACCCACATGTTCCGGGTATGACAAAGAGAAGTAATGGATTTGGCAGTACTGTGCTAATACGAAGAGTGGCGACTTAATTTGACTATTGTGGAGCTGGATAGGGGGAATTAGCCTTTAAACAAAGTGCTGCTGGTCTATGCCAGGCCTTCACATACGGCCAGTGTTCTGAGAGATGCGCTCCAGTTGAGGGCTGATGCATGGAAGGACACAGCAAATGTGCTGTGGAAAATGCAATTAGGTTGAAAATGCTTCATGTGAACATGGATTCCGTTGGATTTAAAGTGCTGTTTTTGTCTCTCTCACTCTGTGCCTGTTCTCTTTACATCATACTTTTTGCGAACATTGTGGATTGTATTACATTAAAAAAAGAAACCAGAAAGCAGCAAGCATCTTTGTATGCCCATGATAATTGACAAATTGTTGCTGTACGTCATACTGTTGACTGCCTTGAATTATATATTTATTTTCTGTCTTCCACGTCTGTATATGTAACGTAACATGAATCACAGATAGCAATGGTAGTTTAGTTAATAGTTTTAATGACAGCTTGTGTTCCTACCTCATATATCGTTTGTGTGTGATAATTAACTAAAATATCATACATACAGGTGTGTAATACAATGCTATTTTACAACCCATGTCTATATTTTTTTGGCCATATTTTCCCTATCATATTCCTTATCCCTGACCCCCCCCCCCCCCACACACACACACACACACACACACACACCTCCCCCCTCCCCACACACACACAAACACACACAAAGACACAACGACACAACCGCGCTGCAGAATCAACACAGAAACACATTGCGTTGGTCCTTGTCTATATGGTCTGACAGCAGACATCGCACCCATCTGCCTGGGTTGAAAAAAGCTGTGCTATATATCTGCTCAAATGTAATTATCAAATGTCATCACCCAGTCATTATCAAATGTCATCACCCAGAACAGAACATCACCACCCCCCCCCCCCCCCCCCCCCCCATTCTCACACATTCTCTCTCGTCCATTCATATATTTCTCTCCTCCAGATAGCTAGCCTTTGGATGAGACATTAAACCAAGGTCCTGACTCCTGGGATTAAAGGTCCCATGGCACTTTTCAAAAGAATACGGGTGTCAAATTCCCACAAAACTGGCTCTCTACATCTGGTAGAGATATGATGATGTAAAAATCAAGATATGTGAGAATCCACCTTCCCAGATCCATGTTTTGGGGTTGGTGGGGCATAATCCTTGCGGAGGTCAGAGTTCAATCCTTGTGCAGGTTTATAAATGCTTTCAGCGGTTCAATGCTACAGAACACAAATTGCCTTACCTCAATTGACTCAAAAGTCAATTCAGTTTTTTCCCCAAAGCAAACAAATGCTGTGATTGCAGTAAATAAATAAATAAATACATATTGTGAGCTAGATATTAAATCACTGAAGCATGAATCGTTCACCATTATGCGCACAAGTTTATGGAGAATTATTTATGACACACACAAACACACACACACACGTACGCGCACGCAAACACACACACACACACACACACACACACACACACACACACACACACACACACACACAGTGAAGCAGCTTCCTCACAGCTGGTCCATAATAATGGGCGACATACAAATGACATTTAGAAAGGGCACAATTTGCCTGGCAATAAGTTTAGAAAAAAGCAGTGGAAACACTGGCATACAAGATCACTTAAAAAAAGAAAAAGAAAGAAAGGGGAAAAAAGGCCAAATCAAACCCATATTCCAAATCCTGGACCAGGAGTCAGACGGGATCACACGCACCTGATTTAGTGCTTTTGTCGTTTTGTTGGCGGGGCCATATTTCTTGGCTGGAAAAGGAGCTGGGGACACTGTGCCCATTGGAGCATAAGAATGGGGCGCCCGTTCCTAAGCTGAACCCCGATATCGCTTGGCGCAGTTAAATGCAGCGGGTGCAGAGCAGGGTAATGGAGAGGGGAGATGATCCGTAAGGTAATCGCTAACTCCTGGTGGCATTTTCATTTTGGGAGTGGGGGACGGGATTACAGTTCACAGTTGCTACGTTGTTGTGAAGGTTACCCATTTTTTCCATTTCCATGGTGACGGTTGGGAGGGGGAGGGGGAGGGGGGGGGGTGGGGGACCACAGAACGGCAACCACTCCCCTCCAATCAGAGAACATTATTTCATTCTACCTCCTAGTTCTGCCTGTCTTTTGCTAGGAGGGATTTAATTTTATATTCAGGATTTATTTAACCTTCCAAAAAGGCAGTCAATTGTGAATCTTCTTTGTTTTTTTTTAACTTCTTTTTGGTAACAGTGACAGTGTGGGTGAAACAACATGGGAATGGAATGCAAGGGACAGCTTAGCTAATCAGCTGCGGGAGGTGTGATTAGTGGGCCATATTGAGACAGGCGATTTGGGAGCTTGGCCAGGACACCAGGGTTAACACCCCTAGCCTTTCTATTTTCAATTAACAACTTGTAACTTGACATTCAAGAACAAGAGATTGCTGGTGATTGCTGGTAAATTAATTTAAAAAAATGCCCATGAGTGAACAATCCTTCTTTAGGCTCTACACACGTGAGCACATATAGCTACTGTACATGCATTACTTCATCACTGCTTCCATGTTTTAAAAAATTTGTAACTTGATATTTAAAATGAAGTCCGCTCACGGCAAATTTAATATCATCAAGCTTATCCACAAGCGCAGAACTGTAAGTCAGATTTTTTTAAAATGCAATAAAATAAAAACCAAGTGACTTTACACATAACACCCTGTGGTATCTAGTCAAGTCAATATTTTCCATTGCTTTAAGACATGTGTAAATGAATTCCCCATTCTCTCTGCAAACAGTAGGCAGAATGCCATTGCAGAAATAAAAAGAAATGATTGAGTTTCATCCACCAGTGACACTGAGTATGTAAATCATAAAGCCATCTACCAATGTAGTGCAGGTTTTCTGGGGAAGGTAGACGTCAGTAATAAGTAAATAATAAAACTAATAATAATTACCACACTGGTATATAATGGCCAAATGTATAGCATTTTTGGCACTGATTGGACATTGTAATTGCTGTATTTTTGTTGATGGGGGCAGTACAATATTTAATTATTTATGTATTTATTGATTGATTTTGTGATGGAACCACTGGAACTGGGCCTGTGTAAAATCAGTAACTGCCCAGTTGCCAGACAGGTGTGGCCCTCTGATTGATGGTCAGGAAGAATGGCTTGGCTAGTTAGGCGATGGATGCAGGCAGCCCACTCTTTTTCTCTCTCTGCCTACTTCAGAGGAGACAGGTTTCTGTGTTCAGTTACAACACCAATACCGTGTAAAAATCATTTTATGGATCACAACGCTGTACATCGTTGTACATTGTTAAACAACAGTGCCTACATCTGCTTAAACACCTTTATATGCAGTGTCCAATATTGCTGTACATATGCACTATTAATAGTAATTTGTATGTTCATCATTCAACAGATTTGTTAAGTAATATCAAGTAATATCAGTCATATTTTATATTGAGAATAGATATTTAGACAGGATAGACAAGGCAACAGACGTCTCTGTTACAACGTGGAAACCGTGTGTGTGTGTGTGTATGCATGCATGCGTGCTTGTGTGTGGGTTCAGTCTCCTTTGCACGAGGTTGAGTCCGTTGTGAGCAAGTTTAATACAGACAAAAGTGGCTGAAGTCAAGCTCCTCCTGAAGGTTTAAAAAACCGACGCGACTTCATCGCATAAAAGCAGTGCAAAATAGAAACCGAGAAAAACACCTCTCATTAAAACCCCTTAGTATGTGAGTCCACAGTACTGCATTCCGGCGGATTAATTTTGTTTGCACTGGAGTGTGCCACCACTTCAGGGTTTAAATCCCAGTTTGGGTGCTTCAAACAACAGCAGGAAGGCCAACCAAAGCAAGCCAGCACAAGGAGATGCTCAGCTCCCTCACTCTGGAGTGCAGCAGGGCATTGTGGCCTTTATAAAAGTCCAGTAGTGCACATTGCTGGTTGACTTCGTTGAGCGAACAGATGCACTTCCTTACAGTAAATATGTGCTAAGGAGTCACGTGATGCTGGTATGTAAATCCGACCAGATGGCGCGCATAGAGTTATGTACAATTGGAATTTCCTTTGCTGCAGTGCTGAGGTGGTGCGGGGGGGGGGGGGGGGCTCATTTATCCTTAATTGCCGCGTAACGTGGGAATCCCTCCTGCTCTGCGATCTCTCCACCTCTTCCTAACAGACGTGACTTGCTCTAAAGCCATGATACCCAGGGACACCAGGCTGTCTCACCACATGTGTGGTCCTTTTATTGCTCTTCCCTGCGAACAAGGGGTGTAGGAGTCTAGTACAATGCAAAGGGGGTTGGGTAGGAGTGTAGCTGGTTTGTGTGGGGTTGGTTTAGGAAAAAATCTTTATTTCCCAAGTTACCCCTTATGAGGGCCCCTTGGGAAAGAAAGGTTTGCACTGGCCCATTCAGTGTACTGTAGCCTTTAAGTAGGAAGAGCACTGGCCATTCAGTGTACTGCAGCCTTTAAGTAGGAAGAATTTGGTCCCTCTTGTGTTGACGTTTTACCCAGCGTTTGTTTAATCCTCCAGGGAATATGGTGTTGAGTTTTCTAATCCAATGTCTTTATGTCCTACATCTGTCCTCCTGTGTCCAGTTAATGTTTGAGTGGAGGCCCGATATTTCTACTGCTTCAAGTCCATGGTGTCTTGATTGTATTTGCTGTCTCTCCTACATATTTTATGTTGCAGTGTTTGAACTTTATGACATATATGCAGTTATTATGTGTTAACTGTGAGTCTTTGTTTAATAAGGTATGTTGTGTTTGTAGTGTTGTTTTTTTACTGTAGTGGGCCTGTTTGTAAAAATATCGGGCCTTGTGTGGGTAAAATGTTGATTTCTGGTAGTTTGCTACTTACCAGATAATTCTTAAGGTTTTTGTTTTTTTTGTAGGCCGAAACTACTTTGTATTCTTGAAGCAAGTCTGTGTTTTGCAGAATCCTGGTCAGGTTCCGTACAATTTTTCTGTTCACTATTTGGCTGAAT
>CM056376.1:109199239-109344575 GCA_029718625.1 Synaphobranchus kaupii | reverse complement strand
TTGAATGCTCTCTGAATGCAAGTTAATCCAATATGCTGTGTGTGTGTGTGTGTGTTTGTGTGTGTGTGTGTGTGTGTGTGTGTGTGTGTGTGTGTGTGTGTGTGTGTGTGTGTGTGAGCATGTGCGTGTGTGCACGTGTGTGCGCGCGTGTGTGTGTGTGTGTGTGTGTGTGTGTGTGTGTGTGTGCATGTTCCATACATCACCACTAATTCTGTGTTTTATTGTAAGCATTCTAAACACAACAATATCAACAATGTACATACCAGTGGAATTAGTTGTTTGCATGCATAGTCACTTCACACAAGCTTTATTTTTCCTTTTTTATAAAGCGTTTTGAGATACCCAGGCTGTCACTTCCTGTGTGTATACAAAACCCTTGAATGCCTCTGAGACTGTTGCATTTGAAAAAGCAACTGCTCGAAAATTGCTTTGCTCCCGCAACAATGCGTAGCGCCGTGTCTCAGATGAGATTGTGGTCGAACGGTTTCACTTGGAAGCGAATAAAGTGCTAAAAGAAGGAAGTTAGACTGAGGATCAGTAATGATAATAGCATTAAATGTGTCTAGCTTTCAACATTTTTTTTAATTTGCAAAAAACAACTAAAAAAATATGTCAGATTTGGACATGTAGATTGGAGTGAATTCACTTGGAACTGATTTTCCATTCTGTGTGTATATGCTTTCCTTTGTGCTGTGGGTCTAGCACTGCTCTCATCTGTTTTTAACCTGAAGTCTGGGGTTGGGGGGGGGGGGGGTTGTGTGTATGGTGGGTGGAGGTGGGATTTGGCTTGGGACATTTTATTTTGGCAATATTGTCTATAACATGGTGGAGAGGGTTGTGTGTTAAATCTATGAAATACACTGAAAATCCGAGCAAAAGACAAAAATAATACATGTGTGAGAGCAATTTAGAGATGAAGGTGAAGTCACCTTTTTGTTTCATATTTACCAGGACCTGTCTGCTTTCACATAAAATGTCCCCCTTTCATTACACTCGGGTGAAATTGACCCAAACATCGGATATGGGACATAAATGTGTAGGGGTGTTTGGTCAAAATGAGAGTTAATCAACAGGACTATTAGGTGAGAAAGTGCTTATATGCTATTATGAGGATAGGTGCTGCTGATCATCTATGACCCTGAGTTGTGATTCTCTCTCTCTCTCTCTCTCTCTCTCTCTCTCTCTCTCTCTCTCTCTCTCTCTCTCTCTCACACACACATGCACACGCGCACACACACACACACACACACACACACACACACACACACACACACACCGAATCTGCAGTATGTAAACAAGGGGATAGAGGACTTGGAATGGGGTTGCCAAGATTTGCAAAATTAGGATGAGTCTGCAGTGAAAGTTGTGTTGTTTCAATTTAAATGCAAATAAGTGAATGGAAAGAAACAAACTGCTCAGGCATTTCTCAAGAATTATTTATTATTTGTTTTGGTTTATTATAGATGATTCCAATGAAGACTGACCTGGTGGTCAGATAAATACAAAAATGATAATGACACTTTTCGGTATAATCATCAACAAATGGCTAAACCTTGCACCATCACTGAGTGACATGGACAGCATAAGCTGATGGAAAGATTAATCTATTAAGAAATGATGAAAAATAAAATGTATTCTTATAATGTGCTCAGCTGTTTTGCAATAATAATGGATAAAGGTTCTGTATTTACCATTTTACAATTGAACAAACAAACAATTCCATGTCTCATTGCCACATGAGTGCCCAGAATTGTACTATCGCAGCTATGCCAAAATAACAAAACTAAAATGGGATATCACATAGATATTGAAACCAGACCAATCAATATTTACACAAATAGTAGTGTCAAGCATCTGTTCCCCCAATTTCTTGTATTTTTTATTATTTTTTTGACATTTTTATTTCCAAATAACGGTTTGACAGGCTTGACCCCTATTGAAAAAGAATATGCTGCAGTATATTGTAAATATATCAAAATTATCTTCACAATATATTTAAAATATACTGCAGTATATTATATTTCCATATGAGGAGGCTTCTGCGTTATACATATATTTAAAAATATGTACAAATGTAAAAACAAAATGGCTTAGCAATGTCCCGGTTATATTATTTCCGTAGTTTTGTTTTTGCTTTTAAGTCTACATCCTTCCCTTTTTCCTTTCTTGTGAAGTTGCAGCCATCTGTTTGAATTCCTATTAGGTTCAGATTGCCTACAGTCAGGCCCCTGCATCTGCTCTAAGATTTGATATATGTGTGACTCCAAAAGCAGACTGTTCCTGGGGTTTCAAGTGGGTCAGGGTTTTGAGCGCTATCCTGCACAATTACAATTATTACACAGTGCCCTATGGTTAAAAAAGTAATTTGCCTGCACGCCAAGAATACAGATTTCTACATTATTTTTTCCTGCCCTAGATGGAGTTTGAATATAGAAAAACTGACATTTAGACCAATTCATATTTCACAATATAGCACATTAAATTTCTGACTCATATAATATTTCAGAACGTGTACCTTTCGGAAACTATGGTTTGAAGGCAGATCCAATAAAACTTTTGTGCATCTAGTGCTGAGAAGATGGTACTGTCACTACTTTGGGGGAGCTACTAACTCTGAGAGAAAGCCAGTCATTCAATGGTGGAAAATGTACTTTATATGATCTCTTAATCACAGCCAATCATAAAAACCTACTGGTGGTTTTTTGCGATGAATTCTTTAACACTATGTGGTCGATTTGCGTGTACAAAAACACGTGTAAAACTGTTACCACACGCAAGAAATTGTCTGAGGTGAGCACCTAATGAGGTGTAAAGAGGATTGTGTGTGCTAAAATGGAAAGATACGGTAATTTCTCTTTTTTGCGGGTTAGCCTGAATGAATATGCAATATTGGGGGTCCCCCACGTTATTTTGCAAAATAGTGGGAGGTGGTCACGCAAATAGATTACTTTAGAACGTGTAAAGTGACTTCCTATGCCTGAAAGAAAGTTTGCGGAAAGGTATTTGCAGGTGCATTTTAGTACAAATGGAAAGCAGGTATTAAAACACAGAATCGATAAGATGACAGCTGTCATTGTAGTGTAATGGTTACACAGGGACATTTAGGGACTCTGGCTTTCTGATCATCAGAGTGGGCCTCCTGCGGAGTCATTCACAATTAACACTCCTGATCAACTGAGGCACAATGGGAGTGTCTGCCCACATTCTTCATGTGACTCTGAGATGAACACAGACTGCTTGCTTGATCGATCAGGCACCAGTTTGGGCAGAAACACCCCCCCCCCCCCCCCTCTTTTGAGAAGGAGAGGGGAGATCCCAATTTAAAACACACACACATACCTGAGGTGATTGCAAATAGCTGGTCCATCTATGTTTCATTGTTGGTTCCAAGGCAATGAGCCAATCTATTGTATGGGTGCCCTAAAGCCATCTACCAATTGGGATCAAAAGGATTTTGACCATAAAAACCCATGGAGCTTTACTTTGCTAGCAGATGCACCACTGAAACCCTAACGGACTTCTGCGTTTCCCAACCCGCATCTCGCCTGATCACCGAGATAGAGTTAGCCTGCCACCCTCCACAGAATAAACCAAGCTGGTTTATTCTCAACAGCTGTTTTGAGGACATGTTTCTTCAAACTGTTCCTCTACTGTCTCCCTTGCGGCCGGACCCAAGTGGAGATCTGTGCACGTCCACGTCGACCTGACTGGAAACCTGTCGTGACTCGACTTCGGGAGTCCACGCACCTGCCGGGACCTTGGACTAGCTGACGAGCTGACATCACATTTATGAATCGGGACTGGCCTTCCCTTTGTTACCGTTAAGTATTGAAACATATTTTATTTAGCACTGACATCAATTGATAGGCTAGCATAAAACCTGTAATACCCAGTTGAGGTCATTTTACTGCTGGTTCCTACTGTTGTTTGTATTTTGTTTTGCTATGCGTGTTTTGGTCGGGAATAGCCAATTTCCCTGATCTTATAGTTTTACACTGTTAAAACTTTATATTTATGAGACTGATAAAACGAGCTAACCACAAAATATAGTTTAGCGTGACTCAACATATGACTCTAAATAGTGGCATAGCCTATGTACAATTGATGAATAGCCTACAAGGAACATGAACATAAAGTAGTTTGAACTTACTTGGTTGCATATTGTTTCTACAGTCTACAGTATAGAGCCAGCTGGCTGTAGCACTTGAGAGCAGACTTATGGAGCAAATGCATTCATAGCTAACGTTAAGTAGTCCCTGAATGTTTTTAACCCTCTGGAATGAGTGCTGACACGAACATTACTGACATTCCGTTATGTTGTTACCAAACTTCCCGAGCTGAAGTACCAGTAGTGACTGTTAAGCTGATGGTACATGGGCAATATTTTCAGGCAATATTGTACAATATTGCCAGCAATGGGCAATGGGTATGGGCCACTGTAGCAATGGGCAATGGGGCAATAACTGAAAAAAGAATGTTTGCGGATCTGTTTTTTAACCTTTACCGTCATCTCACCACAAAGGTATATATGTGCCCGGAACGGCAAGAACATTACATTACATTACATTCATTTAGCAGACGCTTTTATCCAAAGCGACGTACAGTAAGTGCATACAGAGACATCATCAAGATCACTACAGAACAGACAAGACAAAGCACATCCTTCCCATAATGTAGCAGCTATCCCTAGTAATGAACGTTGACTGTAGTTCACAGTAAGCTGTGGGTAAATCAGCAATACTACACTTCTATTCTAAATACTATTATAAACTATAATAAACAGACAGGAAAACACAGGGAACTAGTAAACACAGGGAATATTCCTAGGTTAGAATATCAGTCAAGGTGGAGTCTGAAGAGGTGTGTCTTCAGGCCTTGACGGAATGCAGGCAGGGTTGGAGTAGAACGTAGGGGAATGGGAAGTTAATTCCACCACTGAGGAGCTAAGGTGGAAAAACTCCGCAGTCGGGACGAGCGAGAGCCTTTGACACGGAGGGGGGGAAGTGCCAGTCGCCCTGCTGTAGAAGAGCGAAGTGGTCGAGCAGGAACATAGTTCTGGATTAAGTCCTGCAGGTAGGCGGGGCCTGTCCTATTGGCTGCAGTGTAGGCCAGGGTCAGAACTTTTAACCTGATCCTGGCTGCAACTGGCAGCCAGTGGAGTGACCTCAGCAGGGGGGTTACATGGGAAAATTTCGGGAGGTTGAACACACGCCGGGCAGCTGCATTCTGGATCAGTTGAAGAGACAGAATGGCGCAGGCTGGTAGGCTTGCGAGCAGGGAGTTGCAGTAGTCCAGGCGTGAGGTGACCATGGTCTGGACAAGAAGCTGGTGGAGCACAGCTTGTAATTCAATCGACCATATCTCTAAATTTTACTTAAGCATTCATGGATGTATTCACCAGTAAAGCAGGTGGTCTGATTAGGTCTGCTGAATAAAGTTAGCTAGCTAGCTAGTTAAAAGTCACTCGGTTCGTCAGTACGGCGGTGACTGAGTAATAATACCAATTATTTACAATCAAAAGTCAAGAATACCATAACTTATGAAAAGTTGGTCTTCATTTCAACATTACACTAATACATCAATATAACTTACCTGAGTAATAAATAAATAAAGTTTTAAGAGATCAGCATCCCTTCAGTTTCCTCGCACCACTTGGCAGCCATTGTTGAAATTTATTTTTGGAAGACTCAGGTGTCATGTGACCCAAACTCTCATCTGTGATTGGATGGTAGCAAAATATTGCTTGCCACGATCAAACTTGTTCAGATATTGATTTATCAATAGGAAAATTGCCAGCAATCATTGCTTGCCAATATTGCCCGGCAATATTGCCTGAAAATATTGCCCGTCTACCATCAGCTTTACAGCAGCATTAGAACGTTCACTTCTACAACCCACTCTCCAGCGGTCATTTGAATTGAGCGGACACATGGCTCAGTGCGTGCACCACACTGTACTCTAACCAATGGCTGCACTAGATTTGGGCTATAGCAGCCTCCCCCGGGTCCTAGCGCTGAACTTTCCGGTGTGCGTTATGATTCTGGAGTCTCGATGGCACATTTTGTCAAATCAATCTGAAAAAAAATGCAATGATTAAATATAGGGGGGGGCACTACAGTAAATTTTAGGGGGGCTAAAGCCCTCTAAAATAGGTCTGGCGACGCCACTTCCAAGACACATACGGGTGTGTTTGGATTATCCATAACTGAACATTCTGAATGATTGCGTAACAATGGGGCCTAATTCACTGGCCCATTCTAGCTAACTCTCCAAATGCACAAGAAGAGATTTATTGGATAGCCTACATAGGTTACATCATGAACAGTAACAATATTTTTTTAATCATGAAGCAAATTGTGTTACAGAATACAAGAGTAACTAGTATTTGAATGAAACAAGCAATACAGCGTCTAATATAACAAACAGTGAATAACAAGCAAACCTTTATAAAAAATAAAACCCATGATCAAATGAAAATGTGATTTTATGTGACACTTACAGCACAAGTTGGCTTAGTGCTTGCTAGTAAGCATAGTTATGATCATTTCAGTCCTGACAAACATCTGTAACTCCCGCAGAAACTAAGAGACATCCAGTGAAACAGTTTGTAATAAACCGCCAGCTCGTTCAGTGTAACAGTATAGCCTATCGCCTACCTACACTGTAAAAAAAAAAATACCATAAAAACCTTTTCTTACAGTATAACCATTACAAACGTGCAAAATCTCTCATTTAAATAATATGGCTGTTTGCGACTGGAGTCATTTCCATAAAGACTCATAATTGATCACTGCAAAGTGTGAATCGATAATGCGTGCAAATACTTTGGCAGCGCCCGCAAAATAACACCCCTTGTTTGGGATTTTAGTAAATCTACCCCTAAGTGTACTAATGGAAACCATAAGACTGTTGCTCTCATACTGTCCCCTGCTCCCAAGGGGATTTTTCCGCTCTCTGGATCTGCATATAAAAACTAATTTGCCAGTCTCTTGCTTTAGCAGAAATTGTTTTGAGAATGTAAGAGGAAGTACAAGTTGGCCCAAAAATCATCATGGCCTCCATAAATCAGGAGGCGAACGGGCCCAGGGGAGCAGACATACAGAACTGGGCCTAAATGCAGACATTTTTGGGACAGCGAGGTTTGCGTAATGAGTGGGGGCTTCCATCACTCAGTCCAGCAGCTGAAATGCAACTTAAAATCTCACATCTCCTTTTGCTTTTGATGACACATTTCACAAAAGCAAATGAGGCATCATGATCGCTGCTAGAAACAAAACAAAAAACATGTTACAAACATTTTTGTTTACCCGTTTCTATGGCAACCTGCATAGCTTACAATAAATTTAAAAAAAGTACATTAATGGAAAGAACATTGGACTGGCTCTACATGGCATCATGATTGTTGCTAAAAACATGTTACAAACATTTGTGTTTACCCGTTTCTATGGCAACCTGCATAGCTTACAATTTTATATACTATCAATCTATACACATATGTATTTTAGTGATGCAGTTTAATAGACGTGCTATTTTTTTACCACGGATTATACTCACAAACCCATGAGCCTTTGGGCCCAAACCATTCTTCTTCATTACTATCCTGCTCTTCTCTCAGTCTATTTTGTGTATTTGTTTAGCCTCCTCCAATGTGCATGCCTGTGAGGTTGTGCACCAATGTTTTTGTGCAAATCTACAAAGGGATACAAGACTATATGCCTCTTACGCCTGGGATTAGAAATTGCATGTTGTGTGGTGAATATCAAAGGACCAGTTTCCTGAAAGCTGTTAAATAAATGGTTTTAATAAAGCTTGCTCCATACTCCACGTATCCCCTTGCCATTTAACACTTACTTCTATTTTTTGGGTCTCACGGTCCTTGACTCATTATCTTTAATGTGCCAATGTCGATAATGAGTCTCGGAGCTTAGCAACAACAATGCCTCTGCTCCAAAGAGAGGCTGGCTGTTGCATACTAATTAGTACAGAGATTTGATAACTTCTAGACAAACTTGTTCAACTTACTATAGCCAAAAAAAATAAAAATAATAATAATAATAATAATAATAATAATAATTAATTAATTAACAAAAACAAACAAAAAAGAAAACATCATTCAGAAAGAATTCGCAAAAGCAGTACATTTGAAAAAGTGCTTTAAAGGAAGGTATTTACAACAACAAAAAACATTCAGAATTGACATGTTATATAGTAATTTCTATTTATCTTATCACATGTCTTATCTTACCTATGTTTACATGCATCTCATTGCTATTATTCAAATGTATTTAACTTTGTTGAATATGTATATGATCCGCATTTGCACATTACTGTAAGATCATATGTTTATGTGTCATTGTAGTAGAGGCGAAATGCAATAATGTACAGGCCTTGTGTGTTCATTGTTTTTGTTTTTGTTTCTTTTTTATATATTAAATTTTTGATCATCCCACTGAATCTACATTTTAAAAATAAGAGCTGATGTGTCCTGTTTATGAGGGAGGACTAAGTGCATTACTCTGTGCACATGAATTCATACACATACAGTTGAAGTCGGAAGTTTACATACACTTAGGTTGAAGTCATTAAAACTCATTTTTAACCACTACACAGATTTCATTTTAGCAAATTATAGTGTTGGCAAGTCAGTTAGGACATCTACTTTATGCATGACAAGTAATTTTTCCAACAATTCTTTGCAGACAGATTATTTCACTTTTAATTCAATATATCACAATTCCAGTGGGTCAGAAGTTTACATACACAAAGTTGACTGTGCCTTTAAACAGTGTAGGATATCTAATATTTCCCCCCTTCTCTCTATCTCTGTCTCTCTCTCTCATTCTCAACCCCCCATCAAAGATAAGCCAGTCTGTCATAAATGACCCCTCTCCCCCCCCTCCCCCCACACCTTAACCCAATCAGGACAGGGATGGTCTTCCTGTGGAGGTATTTTATGAGTGTACCGCAGAAAAATAAGTTAGTCAATTGTGGAGTTTGTTTCAAGAAGTCATTCTTTTTGGTTCCTCGTGCGTTTCCTTTTGTTCCTGTTCAGCTGGAGGGTAAATAATTTGGCAATTTTTGGCTTATCTCTCTCTTTACTGGAATTTCCTAATTAATGTCTGGTTTAATGTCTTCCATTTTGTAAATTATAAGTAGTCAGCCTACATTCCTTCGTGAATGTATGATTCCCAGTCATTATTCTAATTGAATGTTTTCATTTAATAAAATTACTTAATTTCAAGACCTGATTTAGACTTTGTTTTGGCTTGTTGGTTGATCCACCAGGTTACTGTTCGACTTACCTATCAAAGAATTCGGCGATTTAATTGATGATTGTCATTTTTAATAATAATTATTAAATTAAATCACGTAAAGCTTATTTTGAATGTAGGTTAAGTGAGGGGTTCTAGCACGCAATATCGCTTGTGTTCAGTATTCAGAGTGCTGAACGGTTTAACAAGGGTATTGACTGTTGGAACCGCTGGATTCAGAAAATACACCTTTTACCTAGTCCTCACTTACCCGACATAATTGGAGGTTCCACCGAGATAGGTTGTCCTATAGCATACTAAATTTTGCTATTGAGTAAACTGCGGTAAACTCTGAGACAAGTTCAAATCTTTTTCTAATCGACTGGTCTTAGATTTATTGATTTTATTTTTTTAAATTTTTTATATTATTATGGCATACCAGACAAAGAGAGAGATGCCTCATTTACCCTCCACTGCTAACCTACCAGCATTCCCTGGCCAGTCAAGGCTGGATCAGCAGTGGTATCTCATGTTATCAGAACGGCAATATTTGATAGCCCAGTGCCCAAAATTTGCAGAACAGCTCAAGGCAATGGACCAGCTGAAGGAGGAGGCCCTTTACAACCTGCGGACTGAGTATTTGGACTATCTGATTTCTCCAGATAGTGATGAAACCAAGCGCAAGATTGTCCAAGGGATAAGGTCGTACCTAGAGAAAAGACAACATTTTCTCTACCTCTGGCGGTCAAAGCAGGCATGGGAGGAGGTAAACCAGATGTGGAAACTGGCTTGGGAAAAGCACCACTCTAAGTCAGGAGTTACTGCCAAACCAGTTTCTTCTGTGGCAGTCCAGCATGCGCTGGAAGGAGCAGTGCATGGCGCCATTCCAGCCATAACCCAGGCACCACCCCCCCACCGAGGACAATACAGCACTCTCCATTGACTCATCCCCACCCCCTTCAGGCTTGGACAATTCTGTGGATTTTGTCACCTCCACAGACAATGTAGCCGCCCCCCCTGGTGAGCCCCCCTTCCCTGGAGGAATTTGGGGGAAACAGCTCTGTGTCTTGTATCACACCAGCCACCACAGAGGAGGTGACCCCACAGGACGTGGAATCCGCTGCTGCAGTCCTCTCAGCTGAGCCAGGTGAGGAGACCGCCGAACCCCTGGAGGCAGAACCTGCTACTGCAGACACAGCAGCCCAGCCTGGTGAGGAGACCGTCAAACCCCTGGAGGCAGAACCTGCTACTGCAGACACAGCAGCCCAGCCTGGTGAGGAGACCGTCAAACCCCTGGAGGCAGAACCTGCTACTGCAAACACAGCAGCCCAGCCTGGTGAGGAGACCGTCAAACCCCTGGAGGCAGAACCTGCTACTGCAGACACAGCAGCCCAGCCTGGTGAGGAGACCGTCGAACCCCTGGGGGCAGAACCTGCTACTGCAGACACAGCAGCCCAGCCTGGTGAGGAGACCGTCGAACCCCTGGGGGCAGAACCTGCTACTGCAGACGCAGCAGCCCAGCCTGGTGAGTAGACCGTTGAACCGCAGGACGCGGAACCGGCTTCTACAGGCCCATCAGCCCTGCCAGGTGGAGAGGTCTACGCACCCCAACAGGTGGAGTCAGCCCCCACAGAAAAGTCCACCCAGGCCGAGGACCCCACCCCACCCCTTGTGGACTTTTCTTCCCCTCCTGCTGCTTCCCCTCCTGCTGAATCCGGGGAACCTCTGTCTGCTGCACAGACAGAAGGGGTGTGCTCTGTGGACTCTCCCACTTCCACAGTTCCTGTGATGGAGGAGATAGGGGGACTTCTGCGAAAGTCTCGCTCCCCTATCAGAGCTGTAAAGAGACCCCGGGAGAAACGGAGCAGGAAGCCAACCCCCCGGCCGTTTTACGACTCCTCTGGCCCTCAAAGTCTCCGCCAGAGTGTTGTCTTGCAATCCAAAGCAAGATGAAAGCAGCCAATTTAGCACAACAGTTTCCCCCACCCTCGTCTCTCCACCCCCGAGCCACACCTGCAAACTTCGCACACACACGTCATCCAGGGAGAGTGCAAGAGCCCTTTTCCGACATCAGAAGTGTTCGGAGAGCAGTGATGGACTGCATGCCTACGAGCAACGATCAGCCCAGCTGCCCAGAGAGGGAACCAAAGCCAAAACTGGCATAGACCCCTGGACAGAGATGAGACGGGCGTGGTTAAGGGGCATCCACGTGCGGAAGAAGCAAGATGACAGGATGCCTCCTGTCATCCCGGTTTGCTGAACGCTGTGGCCCTCCGCAGCCAAAGGACTGCCAGTAACCACACTGGGGTTCTAGGAGGTAAAACTGGCACTCTGCCTGCCCCTGCCCCCCCCCCCCCCTCACCACCCCCCCACATCCCTACCACCACCTTTTAACATAAGACAATGCCCATGTTTTTAAGTCCCTTTTTTAAAGTGTAGGTGCCCCCTCCAATGCTGTTCCTGGGCACTTGTGGACAAGTCTGCCCTATTCAGGTGATTATTTGGACTGGCAATCTTGTGGATAGTAAATCCTGTCCGTAAGGTTCCCCTGAATGGACTAAGTGCTTATAACATGCAGTGTTCCCCTCTTCACATGTTGCTGTGAGTGATAAGGCCTAAACCCTCAAGTCCCACAGTCTTCTCCTGCCACTCCCCGAAGGACCCCCAGAGGCACAAGTGCAACCGGACCCATACCCTGCCACGGGAAGCAAGCCTAAGCGACTGCCGTCAGCAGTCCACCCAACTGGACCCGAGCTCAAGGAGCCAAAACGGATTCCGACAGGGAAAGAGGTGCTTCCCCGCCCGTCAGTAGAGAGGTCTTGACCGCACTTTTCCGCCTGTGGATCGTCCAGCTGCCTGTCACAGGAGACAGAGCCCCCCGCACGCTGTGCAGAATTGGTAGAGACACTGTCAAATTAGGCCGCCTTTCACTCACACAGTTACAACATTAAGGGGAATAAGCACTGCATGTTATCCAAGGAAGTCCAGGGAGCCTCTTCCCTTGCCAGTCCAGATACCCTGACACTGGAGAAGGAATTGACTGAACCAAGGTGCCATGACAGCAGTGAAAAAAAATAAATAAAAGTCTGCACCACACCGGATCATCACAATGGGACTAGTAAACTGGACATGGACTAATTGTTTTAAAGATGGTTAGTGAACCATTAGGACACTTGTTTTCATGCAGCTATCATTGTACAATGATATAATGTCCAAATGTGTGGTTGTTATGATGATGGAACGATAGGCTCTTAGCAGCTGCATGCACCTATCGTTCCAAGAGAGGGAATGACGGGATGTTGCCTAATGTCTTTTGCTCTTTCTCTCTCTCTCTCCCTCTCTCTGTCTCTCTCTCTCGGCCTCTCTCTCTCGGCCTCTCTCTCTCGGCCTCTCTCTGCCCCCCCCCCCCCCCCCCCCCCCCAATCCATCCCTACCACCACCTTTTAACCTAATACCATGCCCATGTTGTGTTTAAGTCCCTTTTATAGAGTGTAGGTGCCCCGCCAAATACTGTTCATAGACACTTCTGGACAAGTCAGCCCTATTCATGTGATTATTTAGACTGGCAATCCCGTGGAAGGTAAACCCTGTCCGTAAGGTTCCCCGGCATGGACTGACAGTGGTCATAACATGCAGTGCTATCATTAATTGTTCCGGTCTTCGCTATGAGTGTTAATGCCTAAGCCCTCAACTCCCACAGTCTTCTCCTGCCATTCCCTAAAGGACACCCACAGACACAAGTGCAAACAAGTGCAACCGGTCCCACACCCTGCCGCGGGAAGCTAGCCTAAGCAACTGCCGTCAGCAGTCCACCCAATTGGATCCAGGCTAAAGGAGCCAAAATGGATTCCGACAGGGAAAGAGGAGCTTCCCCGCCCGTCAGAAGAGAGGCCCTGACTGCACTTTGCCACCTGTGGATCGTCCAGCTTCCTGTCACAGGAGACAGAGCCCCCGCACGCCGTGCACAACTGGTAGAGACACTGTGGAGTAGGTTGCATTTCACTCACGCAATTGCAACACTAATGGAAAAAGCACTGCATGTTACCCAAGTCCAGGGAACTTCTGGTCCCTTGCCAGTCTAGATACCCGGACACTGGAGAAGGAAGAGACTGAACCAGGGTGTCATAACAGCAGCGACACAAAAGAGTGTCTAATAGAGATATGACTCTAGATCACAAAGGGACTATTAAACTGGGCATGGACTAAATGTTTTAAAAATGGTTGGTGAACCATTTGGACAGTTGTTTTTGTTGTTAGCAGGTAACTGCATCTTCAATGTCCAAATGTGTAATGTGATTCCTATTTGGTGATGTAAGAATAGGTTTTTAGCAGGTGCATGCACCTATTCTTACAAGAGAGGGATGTAGGATATCTAATATTTCCCCCCTTCTCTCTATCTCTGTCTCTCTCTCTCATTCTCAACCCCCCATCAAAGATAAGCCAGTCTGTCATAAATGACCCCTCTCCCCCCCCTCCCCCACACCTTAACCCAATCAGGACAGGGATGGTCTTCCTGTGGAGGTATTTTATGAGTGTACCGCAGAAAAAGAAGTTAGTCAATTGTGGAGTTTGTTTCAAGAAGTCATTCTTTTTGGTTCCTCGTGCGTTTCCTTTTGTTCCTGTTCAGCTGGAGGGTAAATAATTTGGCAATTTTTGGCTTATCTCTCTCTTTACTGGTATTTCCTAATTAATGTCTGGTTTAATGTCTTCCATTTTGTAAATTATAAGTAGTCAGCCTACATTCCTTCGTGAATGTATGATTCCCAGTCATTATTCTAATTGAATGTTTTCATTTAATAAAATTACTTAATTTCAAGACCTGATTTAGACTTTGTTTTGGCTTGTTGGTTGATCCACCAGGTTACTGTTCGACTTACCTATCAAAGAATTTGGCGAATTAATTGATGATTGTCATTTTTTATAATAATTATTAAATTAAATCACGTAAAGCTTATTTTGAATGTAGGTTAAGTGAGGGGTTCTAGCACGCAATATCGCTTGTGTTCAGTATTCAGAGTGCTGAACGGTTTAACAAGGGTATTGACTGTTGGAACCGCTGGATTCAGAAAATACACCTTTTACCTAGTCCTCACTTACCCGACAACAGCTTGGAAAATTCCAGAATATGATGTTATGGCTTTAGAAACTTCTGATAGGCTAATTGACATTATTTGACTCAATTGTAGGTGTACCTGTGGATGTATTTTAAGGCCTACCTTCAAACTCAGTGTCTCTTTGCTTGACAGCATGGGAAAATCAACAGAAATCAGCCAAGACCTCAGAAAGAAAATTGTGGACCTCCACAAGTCTGGTTCATCTTTGGGAGCAATTTCCAAATGCCTGAAGGTACCACGTTCGTCTGTACAAACAATAGTACGCAAGTATAAACACCATGGGAACAGGCAGCCGTCATACCGCTCAGGAAGGAGACGCGTTCTGTCTCCTAGAGATGAACGTGCTTTGGTGCAAATCATGTTGGGGTGGCAGCATCACGCATCATGGGGTGCTTTGCTGCAGGAGGGACTGGTGCACTTCATAAAATAGATGGCATCATGAGGAAGGAAAATTATGTGGATATATTGAAGCAACATCTCAAGACATCAGCCAGGAAGTTAAAGCTTGGTCGCAAATGGCTCTTCCAAATGGGCAATGACCCAAAGCATACTTCCAAATTTGTGGCAGAATGGCTTAAGGACAACAAAGTCAAGGTATTGGAGTGGCCATCACAAAGTCCTGACCTCAATCCAATCGAAAATTTGTGGGCAGAACTGAAAAAGCGTGTGTGGGCAAGGAGGCCTACAAACCTGACTCAGTTACACCAATTCTGTCAGGAGGAATGGGCCAAAATTTCAGCAACTTATTGTGAGAAGCTTGTGAAAGGCTACCCAAAACGTTTGACCCAAGTTAAACAATTTAAAGGCAATGCTACCAAATAGTAACATTAGTGTATGTAAACTTCTGACCCACTGGGAATGTGAAAATCTGAAATAAATAATTCTCTCTACTATTATTCTGACATTTCACATTCTTAAAAGAAAGCCGTGATCCTAACTGACCTAAGACAGGGAATGTTTACTAGCATTAAATGTCAGGAATTGTGAAAAACTGTGTTTAAATGAATTTGGCTAAGGTGTATGTAAACTTTCGACTTCAACTGTACAGTGAGCACCATAATTAATTGGACAGTGACACATTTTTTGTTATTTTGGTTCTGTACTCTAGCACTTTGAGTTTGAAAGGATACAATGACAGCTTTAATTTGAGGGTATTTCCATCCATATCGGATGAACCGTTATATAACCTAATTATATAACCTTTTGTACATAGACCCCCGCCCCCCATTTTCAGGCATCAAACAATATTGGACAGTTTAACATAATGTAGAATAAAGTAATCATTTTTAATATTTGGTTGCATATCCTTTCCATGCCATGACTTCCTGATGTTTGTGACCCAACAATATCAAAATAATCTTGATATCTTATTATCTGGTACTCCTACAAGCGATACTACAACTTCCCTGCATTTGAATGGATCTCTATGGGGATTGGGGGGTGGGACTAGATTTAGCTTTAAATTATTCTGGAACAGTATGGAATACATGGTTGGCAAATTGGCTGTAAGTCAATCAAGGGTCTGAGGTATCAAATGAGCCTTAAACCATCCCTCTGCTGCCAGATATGCAGTAGATATGGATCACTTTAAGGGTTGTTTCTCCTGGCAAATTTTCATATTGAACTCTATGGAGAAATAAGTCAGGAGAAGAAACTCTTCAAGTTATCCATTCATATCTACTGCATATCTGGCAGCAGAATGATGGTATAAGGCTTGTTTGATACATCAGACCCTTGATGACTTAGAGCCATTTAGCCAATGTGTTCCATACTGTTCCAGTGTTAATTACAGTTAAATCTAGTCCCACCCCCCAATTCCCATAGAAATCCATTAAAATGCAGAGAGGTTATAGTATTGCTTGTAGGATTACCATAAAATAAGATATCAAGAGTCTTTTGATATTGAATATCAAATATTAAAAATGATTACTTTATTCTACATTATGTTAAACTGTCCAATATTTTTTGATGTCCCAGAAAATTGGTGGGACTATGTACAAAAGGTTCTATAATTTTGAAACGGTTCATCCAATATGGATGAAAATACCCTCAAATTAAATCTGACACTCTGTAACCTCATTTCAACCTTTAAATAAAAGTGCAAGAGTGCAGAACCAAAATAACAAAAAATGTGTCACTGTCCAATTAATTATGGTGCTCACTGTATGTGTGAGTGTGTGTTCATCTGTGTGATTGAATGCTGTGTGTCTGTGTGTGCGTGTGTATGTGTGTGGTAGCAGTATAAGGGAATGTGTGTGTGTGTGTGTGTGTGTGTGTGTGTGTGTGTGTGTTAGAGAGAGTGTGTGAGTAGTGCAGGGCATGTTAGACTCTTGGGACTGAGGGACGCAGGTGTTCCACGTCCGGCAGAGTGTCTAGGGAGAACACTGTGCAGCTCTGATATTACCTTTCCTTCCTCAGCTATACACAAACACACTCCTCACTCCTATCCACCATCCTCTCACACATTCCCTTATACTGCTACCACACACAGACACAGACACACACACACACACACAAACACACTCCTCACTCCTATCCACCATCCTCTCACACATTCCCTTATACTGCTACCACACACAGACACAGACACACACACACACACACACACACACGCAAACACACTCCTCACTCCTATCCACCATCCTCTCACACATTCCCTTATACTGCTACCACACACAGACACACACACACACACTCCTCACTCCTATCCACCATCCTCTCACACATTCCCTTATACTGCTACCACACACAGACACACACACACACACACACACGCAAACACACTCCTCACTCCTATCCACCATCCTCTCACACATTCCCTTATACTGCTACCACACACAGACACACACACACACAAACACACTCCTCACTCCTATCCACCATCCTCTCACACATTCCCTTATACTGCTACCACACACACACACACACACACACACACACACACACTCCTCACTCCTATCCACCATCCTCTCACACATTCCCTTATACTGCTACCACACACACACACACACACACACACACACACACACTCCTCATTCCTATCCACCATCCTCTCACACATTCCCTTATACTGCTACCACACACACACACACACACACACACTCCTCATTCCTATCCACCATCCTCTCACACATTCCCTTATACTGCTACCACACACAGACACACACACACACACACACACACACACACACACCTCACTCCTATCCACCATCCTCTCACACATTCCCTTATACTGCTACCACACACACACACACACACACTCCTCATTCCTATCCACCATCCTCTCACACATTCCCTTATACTGCTACCACACACACACACACACACACACACAAACACACTCCTCATTCCTATCCACCATCCTCTCACACATTCCCTTATACTGCTACCACACACACACACTCACACACACACACACACACTCCTCATTCGTATCCACCATCCTCTCACACATTCCCTTATACTGCTACCACACACACACACACACAACGATACTCTTCCACCCCCACCTCCACACCTTCCGATTCTACCCAGCATTTACGCCGTCAGAAGCAGCGACGACGACGCCACAACCCCAACAGCATTTGTCACCCAAGCCCTCCCCTCAGCAATACGTGAGCTCGTCATCTTCACTCGAGCCGTCTGCCAAGGGCTGCCAGCCTGCCCTGACCTCCCCCTCCACCCCTTTCTCCACCCCTCCTCCCCCATATCCCACAATCCCTCCCTCTCGCTCCAGTCACTCAGACGAGCGTAGCCTGCGTCCCAGCTCACACAAACCGGCAGGCTCGCTACGGCCCGCAGACCCAGCGGAGCTCGTACCGGCTAGCGCATTGCAGCTTATCCCATTTTGAACACATGGGCGGACATCTCCCGCCGAAAGGCAGACAGTCCTGGGTTCCGAGCTGTGGGCTGAGGCGCCAGTGACTGGCTGCGAGTCTGTAATGGTCACGGCTTTCCCCAGCCCTCCAGTAACTCCAGGGACTTGTAACGCCTGTCCCTCTCTCTAGGGGCGGACATGGAATCCATACTCGACCCAAAAACTCACATGGCATCAGCGCTCAAGCTGCAGTGTGATTTATTTATTTATGTATTTATTTATTTGTTGGGTCGTTGCTGTAGTAGTTTGTCGTTGCACAAAGGGCAGACTTATTTGAACTGAACAGCAGTGGGCATAAGTGACTGCGTCCGCTTGGCGATTAGTAAGATTAGTCATATGCTGTATCCATGTCTGACTATGTGCACGTGGGCCAGTCATTTACACTGTGAACAATGTGAAATAGAGGGAAATGTGACGTAATTCAAGCGGTGGCAATCTCGGAGCTGTCAAGGGCTGCGTAATTGGCGGTAGGGTCGCCCAGGGTTAGGGAGGGGTGCCCCGCCTCATCACTCTCTAGCGAGACCCGCTCATCGATCGGGCGCTTGCAGTCAGGTTGCTGAAGCTGCACTCGAAGCAGCGTCCGACAGAACCTTGGCTTGTGCGGAGAGAAGCAGCCGGTGACATCACATGCTTCGGAGGGGAGAGCGTTCTTGTAACCGCTCTCTCTCATTGGCTGCAGCGTGAGTGCGAGTGTGGCTGGGCATTGGGCGCTCCGAACTATGGTTCAAATGGAGGAAAAAAGCATAAAAAACCGAGAAACCTGACAACCCAGTGATATGTCAGGCTAAGATAAGGAGCTTTGGTCAAGGACAATTTTGTTAAATGGAAAGGAAAATCGAGCCATTTACTGACGACTGCAATTGTTTGCACTCACACACAGTCCCACATAGACATGCATGAACAGAAACACACCTGCGCACACATACGTATATGTATATCCGTGAAAACATCCTTGAAAAGACAGGCACACACACACACACACACACACACACACACACACACACACACACACACACACACACACTCACATTGTTTAAATTACTGTCTCCTGCTAAGAAAAAAACATCAGTCAAAATCTTTATTCACAATGCAGTTGTAATTCATTAATAATTATAAATTATTTTTTATAAGAAATTGCAGCTCAAGGCATGTCATTAATAGCGCAGCACAATGTAAATTATTTCATTCAGATCGTTTAATCTTTACATCACTCTTGCTTGAGATTATGCAATACTAGAGTAAGTACTGAAGGACTGATGGACATGTCCTATGTCACATGACCCCCGTGGGTTAAAGCTCACTTAAACACTGGCAAACATCTCATTACTCAAATCATTAGGGGCTACATCACAGAAGCCGTGAATTACTAAAAGAAATGCAATGTTCAGAATGCAAGTTTCATTAGATTCCTTGATGAACACTGGTGCACATTCAAGAAAATTTAATGAAAATATACAAGTTGTAAGTGGCTTTGGATATTGAGACTGACATTTTGCCCCGGGTATCTGACAGGCTTGAACCGCTGCATCTTGGGAAATCTCAGACATTCACCTAAAAAAAGAAAACACCAGTCCGAAAGCCAAGGAACCAATAAGCAAATTATGAAGCAGATGATAGTATTCATTTTTATTTCTCATGCCTCTCCTCTGAGACTGAATAGTCATTACCGGTTTGATGACCATAACTGTCACTAATTATCACCAGTTAGATGATTATACGAGATATTTGTTATGCGATCAATTACGTTTTTTTTTTTCTTTCTTTCTTCCCCACAGAGCAGCACACCCAACATCTTGTGGAGGGATAATGGCGGAGGAGTCTCTAGACACTTTGGTGCAGGTGAGCCCCTGTTCAACTTATAAATCACCATCAGCTGCAATTCCGGTGTGAGACTTTTCCCTTTTAAAATGAGGGAAGTGACGGAAGCTGGTCATTATCGCCTGATCTGAAAACGCTGAGCGTTTACGCCCCAGTCCGCCGCCCCGGGATTCGTTTAGAGGTGTACTATTATCGCCGATCTCGCCGGGCCCCTTGTGCGTCCAAAATATCCGTAATTCCCCGAGCCCCGTCTCTCCCTCCCGGTTGCTGTTTTCTATTTTAATGAACCCGTTTACGGAGGCGTCTGATACAGGATTTATGTCTAAACTAAAGAACAACAAGGGGCATGTGTTGTTTTCAGATATCGGCACGCCTCCAGGCTAAATGTCACTGCAATTTGTAATCTATACAAAAGCGCATGTTGTGTGATTACCGAAGGCAAAAAAAAAAAGAACTTGTGTTTCCGTTGTACTTTGGCCGTCTCGTATTGCGGGGCTGGTCGCGATCAGGAAATGAGCTCCTGTTGACCTGGGACTGGATACGATGGCTAAAGGAGCTCCTGGGAGGACTTGGGAGGAGCACCTCTCGCTGTTTCTCCAGGATGGAGATAATCCGGAGAGGGCACCGCCTGCGCATTGCCTGCTCCTCGGAGTCTCCGTCTTTACAAATGGATTGATGGACAATTGTGCGACACAAAGCTCTCGTTGCCGCCATAACCCTTTCCAAAGAGATTAACTTCAAAAGAAAGTGTTTTAAAAAGTGTCTTAATGGCTCACGCATTGATGGTACCCCACCACCCTCTTCCCCTGCTTCATTGTTCGACAGGAAGAAAGACTGACAGAAAGAAAGACATAAAGAGAGGGGGAGAAAGAGAGAGAGAGCAGAAAAAAAAGACAGAATCTAATTCCGCACGCTTTCAGCCTTCGCCTCTAACAGCCACAGTCTGCGCTCTGAGATTTAGGTCAGTTTAGATCTTTGACCTTACACGCTCAAGTGAAATAAGCCAGAGGGGCTGCGATGACAGATGTATTCTTTCGGCCAGCCAAAATGAACGCTTTCTAAAAGAACACAGCTATCTTCTGCGGGCAAAAAAAGAGAATGTATGTCGGTGGAATTGTTCATTCTTTAGACTTGTCACAATCAGCCACACCGTGCTTGACTGGGTCGGGCCGCGGTCTCGGTTGCTTGTCATGCGAGGGGCGCTGAGAGAGTTCCCCAGTTCTATTCCCCCGCTTCGCTGGTACAGCCACTTTAAAACCGCCAACCAAACCGTGCGGTAAAGACCTGCTGCGTTCCACGATTGAGGCTGCCAAGGAACCCCTCTCTCCTTCTGCACAACATCAAAGGTGTTCCATAGTCTGTCGTCATGGTTACAGCAATATCACATACATATTTCTGAAACATAGAGTATTTTTTGTCAATTAATTAATACATTTTTTCACAAATTAAACTGCCAACTTACCAGGTTGCTGTTGCTGTAATATACCAGCACATTCCAGAAAATTCAGAGAACGTACACATTTTTACTTGTGAATTATGGAGAAGGAGAAGGACAGCCCTTGTCTCTGTTCAAAAACGAAGCAAGCATTAAAAAAATTCTGGCTCTTGTTTTACTGGTAGAGTAATGCAGACCAGCACATTCCCTGTTTTAAATGCTGTGACGTCCGGAAAATAGTATTAACTGTGTGCCACCTGGCTGTGGTTTTGGTAGAGTAATGCGGACCAGCAGATTCTGTGTCTCAAGCGCTGTGACATCTTGAGGATAATATTTGTTCTGTTTGCCCCTGGCTGTGGTTCTGTAGAGTAATGCAGACCAGCAGAGTCCCTGTCTCAAAAGCTGTGACGTCTTGAGGATGATATTTATTGTGTTTGCCAGTAACAAGAAAAGGAGGCTGGGGTGTTGTCAAGCGTGCTTAGCTTCTTTGCGCCCCCAAGCTCTCATTACAGAAAGACTAAATCTGACTAAACTTCAATAAAGCCAGAGCCACACACACAATCCTTAATTGAGGCCTCTCTCTTCACCAGTAGAGCCCTGCAATAAAGACTGCCATATAACCAAAGTGCATGTACAGTACACATACACGCACATTCACACACACACACACACACACACACACACACACACACACACACACACACACACACACACACACACACACACACAGAAAGCACACATACACATACTGCACAGTACACGCATGCACACAAAGGCCCAAACATTTACACACAAATGCGCCTGCACTCACGCACTCTACTATTTACACACGGTCACACAAACACCCCGACAGGGACTGCTGGGTAGCTCATCCATTTAAGGCAGTGTCCTAGCGCATGGATTCAATGCCACTGGACCATGCCACAGCACTTACTATGGCCCTAAAACTGGCTGTAGAATTGCCCAGGGTTAGGGAGGGCTAATTCAGCCGGTATCTGTGTCTCATCAATCCCTAGAAACCCCCACTGGTTGATTGGGCGCACAACACCACTTGCGAAGCTCCACATGAATTGTCTTCGTCCAGCAAACTTGATTTGCGAGCCGTGGCGTTATGAGATGTGATGCTTGGCATCGGGCGCTTAGAAGGAAAGCATGAGCTTGTCTGTACATATATCGCATATTGGGCATTCCAAACTTGAGGAGGAAACAAATAAATAATGCACAGACACATATACACATGTAACACAATCACATGTAATAAACCCACACACACTCACCCACCCACACACACACACACACACAGAGTCGCAGGCCTGATGGGGGATTTTAAGATAATTCCGTTACGGCGGGCATGTCTGAAAAACGGATCAGACTTAATTAAATGTGCTCCTAAAGGAAGCATGTATCACATTACAGTTCAATTCATTAGGGACACTGCAGTTTACTGTCGCAACCACTATCTCTGACTAGCATTTGCAGTCAGCACTGTGGGTAATTAAAATCACATAGTCACAAAAAGGGGCCAACTCTGACACCGTCTACTGAACAAAATACCCCCCCTACCAAAACCTGCATGCTTGATGGTAACCACACCTACCAAGACAGATAGATTCCTTTATTACTCCGCTATGAAAATGATTTGTGCGTCATACAGCCATCAGAGAACACATATTGGAAACAGCATGACAATACATTCCATTAGATTTAAAGGACATATAAACTATATCTAGCACACCAAGTGTACACATCAGATAAGACTGATACAGAGACAACACATTTGCACACAGAGTTCGGATGTTATCACAGTTCAAAAGTGCTATGCTTGAAGGGACAAATGATCTACGAGCCCGCTTGGTTCTTAGCATCGTCCTGATAGCATTAGGTGATAGTGGTTATATGTGTGATATTGGATAGTGGGTGCATTACGTCATTGGTAATAACGTTCCCCTTTTTAGCCACTTGGGTCTCATAAGCGCGCGTGCGCACACATGGTTTCCAGATCTCTCTCTCTCTCTCTTTCTCTCTCACACACACACACACACACACACACATACACACACACACACACACACACACACACACACAGACACACACACACACACACACACAGACACGCATAACTGGCAAGGTTAAGCGATCACACTCAAATGGCATAGCAATCTGTGCTCATGTTCATTGAGCAGTGGACATTGTAGGCTAGATTCAAAAGCCTAAGCTGGTGTCTATGCTAAGGGGCAGTGTTGATGGAACTAGGCTTTGATTTTAGGATTAATTCCGAGGTGGCGCACTACACCTTATATACCTTATATATAGCTGTATAAATGGATAAATACTAAATTATACTTTATACTTTTGATGTGTCTTACTGTGTAAAGATATTTTATAAATATATTTTTCAGAAAAAAGGTGTGGTTAATAAACCATGGTGCATGTACCTGAAAAAAAGTTTTGTTCTTCAGCTGCACATTGAACCTGTTACAATGACATTTTACAGAACCTGGAACCAGTTAAGTACAGTATGATTTGTTGTGAATCTTATATTATGCCAAGGTGTGAGTAGGTGCCTGAGCGCTGAACACTCTCATGATAGGAAACCCTGTCCAAATCTGGACATTGGGTCAGTATCAGTTTAGCAATTCCTGCCTGGGTAGAGTAGAGGATTCACCTTGAGAATAATTCATTTATTCTAGCTGTTACAGACTTATTCGCACTGGTTACTGCCTTTATGACAGTTCACCTTTGAATCTGTCCAAGTCCCGAAAACATGGGAGAGAGGTTTATCCAGCAAATGCATTTGTCTCAGGTGGTTTAAGGCAAAACCATAAAATGTCCCCTGCATTTCCACCTGAATCTTTATTTCTCTTTCTCTCACTTTATCATTCGTTATCATTCAGTCTCACCTGGAGCAGTCCATCTGCTGTCTGTCTGCACTGTACGTCCATCTGCCATTTCTCCACTCACACACACACGCACATACACACACGTCACTCACATGGATACATAGCAAGATACAATTACACACAAAGTGCACATACACAGGGACAGCGGTCTTGGGAATGTGTGTGTGTGTGTGTGTGTGTGTGTGTGTGTGTGTGTGTGTGTGTGTGGCAATGGAGAATGAGCAGGTGGATGGACAGACAGACAGCAGATGGACTGTGCTGCAGTTGTAGCTGACTGTGCGAGACAGGGAGTAGGGGAGGAGGTTGGTTCTGGGCAGAGATACAGGCGAGGTGACCCCAGTTTCCATACCCTCATTGTTTGAGTTGTAGGCATAGAGGGATGTTGAAAAAAGGAGGGAAGGTAGTGGGGGGTGGGGGGCGGGGGGGGGGGGGGGGGTGGCAGGTAAACTACCTGCAGGACAGGTGGTGCAGGTGGGGGAATGCCGTGTCTCTCTTGTGTTTGAGGGAAGGGTGTTCTCTCCCAAAGGGTGGAGGAGGAAGAAGTACAGCCCTCCGTCGTCAGTGTACTATCAGGATCTCTCACAGCATATCAAATTTTGTGAGTAGGGGAGCATATGATGTCTACTCTATTCAATGTACGACTAAATGTTTAATGCTAAATCAACTCTGATAGAGTACATTTTAAACTAATATAGTACATTTTTAATCTCTTGTGGACTCATATAATCATTGTTAGTGTTAAATTGACACTGTAGTTTAGTATACAGTCATTAAAGTGCTTACCATACACAGCTAATATAATTCATTACAGTAGCTATAACTAAAATTCTTCCTAACAAAATTTATTTAAAAAAAAGTGAAATCTTAATTTAGTCTGCATTACGGAAAGGGAGAGCTTTGCTATTCAGAACCTGCCCAATGAAAGAGACAACGACACAGCCTGATGTGACAGAGACATTGAAAACCAACATAAATGCTTGTTTGATATTTTCTAAAATTCTTTATGAAATATCAAAGTTAAAACATCACTCAAAAATACATAAATAAATAAGTAAATAATCTTCTGCTCCAGGAACATTAAAGCTTCATCCACTGAAATGATGTCACACATTTTGTGTATTAAAGCTAATTATTTCCCATTTGTCTTACATCTAAATAACATTATATTTAATAGGTTTTTGTTTCTTTATGTCAGATTCTCAACCTAATAAACATGTTGTCACACGCTTTGCTGAAGCTCCTGTTCATGGATGAAATTGGCATCACAGGATTTTGAAGGTGTAACTGCTAAATTCATGATGGCCTGCTACATCAAATCAAACAGGGTGTGTTTAGTCCACATATATTTATTTCATTATTGTTATTATTTATCACATTGGCATGGAAACAGGCTTCAGCATAGCCAGCCCTCCCATGGGACCTTAGTCTTAATGTCAATTTACCTAGAGTGACTGACAGATGCAAGAACAGGTGGACCACCTGTCACTTGGCATAACGCACGCAGTGATACAACAGCTATGCGCTTATACAGCCTAATCGCCGCTGCGAGTTTAAACATGTTTAATTTCCTTGATACTTAGACACAGTCGCGTGTTCAGGAATAATTGCAATTATGAAAGTTTTTTTTTCTCCTTTTTTCCAGATTTCGATTTTACCACATAGCCCAAAATTATACAGCTCATCTGAATCAGAAATCCCTTATTTTCATAAAATTAAATCATACATAAAACTATAGCATTTCAAAACATCAGAATGTGCCTGTTAATATAATCTGCGTGTTATAACAGCAAAATAAAGATAGCACATATATGCAAATTAGACATCTCAACCACATTGTTAAATCATTTTAATGCTTAAACATTTAATTTACTACCACTGTCCTTAGGCCCTTCAGCTAATGGGCTCTTGTAGCAGTTGTATTATGAATGACAGGCTACTTGTTTAATGCCATATCAGTAATGTGTACCCCGATTCTTATGCAGAAGTACAGACAGAGCTCGGGAATCATGGGTAATGATGTTTTAAAGGGATGTGGTGAGCAGTGTCCACAGTCTTCAGTCCTGCAGAATAGAAAGCTGGATGTGGATAATAAATTGCTTGGAATATATTGAGGAGGGAGGATACGATCACTGAGGCGATTCTCTGCTTGTTAAACATGAGGACAGCTCGGACATGACTTTGTGCAAGCCAGATGCAAAATAGGTTGCGACAGTGACCTCACGCAGCAGTCGAGCTAAAGGAAATATGGATCAGCGGGTGCATCTTCAGCCCGTTATGTGTGGATTTGTATGAGAATATTTGCATTTAATGTTTGAATTCAATCCAAAATGCAGTATAATCATCACTCTGACCCCTTTTGTATGACTGTGGTTTATTATGGGTAGGGAAGCAAAACAGAATTAGTGCCAAAGAGTAGTATGCATTTATTACATTGCATTACATTCATTTGGCAGATAGTATGCATGTGATAGTATGCTAGTGATAGTATGCATTTATCACTAGAAGCCCGTAAATCTCATATGGACTGTGCCAAAATCATTTGACTTGTCGCCGTCATCATCTTCGTCATCATCTCCGTCGGCATCATCATCATCACTTTCCACTTAAACAGGGTAATTTAACAGGTCTTAAAATAGTAGTAGCTCTGCTAGTAGTGACCTAGCCCCCCCCCCCCCCCCCCCCCAAACACACACACACACAATTCAGTATTGGATCACCTATCTCGCTTTCATTTCTGCATCATCCCTTCAACAGTCTGCTCAGGTGAACCGTTCAATGTTTCTACAGCCTTTGTCTTGGTGTGCCAATTAAAGACTCATTTCAAAGATCCAACCAGGGTGGTGACAATTTTCCAGTAGTGAGGGGCCGATACACAAAGCAACACCCCCGGAACCCGCTCACCTGATCCCATTGTGTGATAGTTAGCATATAAGAGGTGTAAGTATGGGAAGCTGTGTGAGCTGTGCTGAGCCTATGTGCTTCACCTTTGTATCTTCCAGGTATGTGTGAATTATGGTGGTTTAAGAGAAGATAAGAAGCACATGATCTCACACCTTTTTCTTCCTTCCTTTAGTGCCTGCTAGTTCTACACTGTCTTTCAACTGTCTTTGCCCGGTGGAATTTACCCAAACATGAACATACATCACTTTGATACTTTGCAATGATTGTTTTATTATTTTTATAATCATTCATAACAGCAACAACAACAATACTCCTACTACTACTACTACTAATAACAATAACAATAATATGGTCGTTTAAAAAAAAAAAAATCCATTTTACACTATTCATCAGGGCCTATTAACATGAGAAATGCCCTACATCAATTATGACTAAAATTGCACATTTTTGTCAATCTGTTTGCTCATTCTTAAGCATGTTCTTATTTATGGCAAAATTAATCAGAAGGGGAAAAAAAAAACAATAAGGAACAAATAACAATAAATAAATATAAAACAAAATGCAATGCTGCTAACGGCCTGTGGCTAGATATTTAGCACTGTATTAATTCTTTCTGATAGGATTTATATCCACGCTGCTGCACGAGAGATATAAGGACAGGCTCTCAACCTCATTTTATGTCAGCCTTATTTAATGTGTTGCTTTTGGTTATTAATGCTTGGGAGTATGACCGCTAGAATGGCTTGTTGGGTTATGCTGCGTTCCACCCTGGACCGCCTCCAGTACATGTTTGTAAGCTTGAGTTATTGAGTTCACTTGGGTTCTGTGTGAGAGAAAACAGGGCTTCCCTGCTCAGCAGCTTTATGCGTTCATGATGCATTGTGGGATTATCAATCTCCAGGGTCATCGCTGGCTGTGTGTGCTCTTGTTATCTTTTTAAGTGGCCAGCTGAATTAGCACACGGGGAGCTCACAAAACCAGTTGGCACACTAAATCTAGAGACTGCATACTGTTCCTGCACATGGCACTATGTTCAGAATGCCAGGTCACCCTTGATGTTAAGTGTAGCTTCAAAGGAGCTTCATAAAACATAGATAGCAGTGTCACAACCATGGCATTACTTCATAAAGCATTCATAAACAAGTTCAATGCTCAGTTACAGCTGGTGTACATTGCTATGCAAAATATCAAAAGTATGGAAATGTTTTTTTAATACTTTTATCCCAACTGTATTATAACAATTTTATAAAGCGTTAATGCCATGCTCAGGGAGGTGAAATGTGCTGTAAACATTATGAAGTCATCAATATTAAGTGTGTTTGAATGCTATTAGCATTTTTGTTAGCACGCAACTATGCAATTTTTTGATGTATCATCGTGTAAGAGCATGATATATTTACTGTAAGAAGGATCTAATGATTAATGAGTAGATAATAGTTTTTTTTAAATAAAATGTATGTTAAATCTGACCCTCTAGCATTTTTGAAGCAGCTACAAGCACCAAATTAAGGGTTAAAAAATAGATTAATTAATTAATTAATTAATTTACACTTTGCGTTCAAGATAGTCGTTGCCCACCCAAGCCTATGTCTGCTATTAAGCCCCCCAACCCCAGGACTCCACAGTGGCAAAAATGTCTGACCACTACATTACGGATACATCAATAACCTTCCCTGCTCAACTGCTGTCATTCAGGACCTGTTTTAGAGCTCAGTCTCCCAAGTTGTGAAAATGCTTATTGTGGAACACTGTCTCCTAACCTTCAGGTGAGGTGTGTAGGCTTCTGCACTGTTGTTGTTTATGACACTGTCTGTCACAGTCGCAGCAGCAGACCGGTCACTTTATAAATTTGAATTAATCAATAACTACCTGAGGAGCAGCATAGGGCAGGAAACACTGACTGTCGACAGAGATCCAATCAGGAAATACGACAGAGCCCAGTGATCCAATCAGGAAATATGCAAATTCATAGCATAGCCTACACATTGTATTCATAGCCTGCTAGCCTACTACAATGTGACATGCCAAACCATTCCCCATTTCCTGTGCATTTTGGTCTCATCTGTTGTGTTGTGTAGGCCAAAGCTATATGTCTAGCTAGTTGGGATCTTGTTTGTTTCTGTGAATGTCCGTTTACGCCTGTTTACCTTGACCTATTTCCCAATAGCCTAACTCGTACAACCAAACACAGTGCCAACTGTAAAATATTTAGGCCTAATGTTCCCACCTCGCCCCGTGATTGCTACCTTCCACCCCCCACACACATGATCGCTAGTGCCATTTCCTTCAATATGTTAATGATCCCTACCCTGCTGCTCTCCTGCCAGGAGCGTGCATGGCCCACGTGACACACGGACCCGATGTCCCTCTAAACGTCAGCGATTCTCAGGGCCGGATGCATGCCCTGCATGCTATGACAGAACACAAGAGGAGCACACGTGTGTAAATGAGCTCTGACAGAAGGTGTTTGATATGCTAAAGGACTTTGCTAAATGTTATTCGCTCAGCCAGGTGCTCTCCTGCATAATAATGCAATAATCCCCTAACCTGCACTAGGGCTGCAATAGAGCTGCCCATACTCAATTCAGGGGACCTGGATTCCTTTCCCACTGAAAATGCAAATCCCTGAATGCAACTGCTTGCTAACTCATCTCCAGTGTGAATCAGCCATTAGTGTACTGTCCTATAAGGCCAAATGTATATAATATAGTACATATAATATACCATGTGTTGTGTGTTTACTCAAAGACACACAAAGCTATTGTAATAGTTCTCAGGTAACTAATTTGGTGGTACCTGCAGCTGTTCTTTTAGGAATATGATATATTTGTAGATTGAGTGATTGAAAGGCGGAGTGCTAAACTCTGTGAGTGCAGACACCTGTTTACAGAATCTGCCACCTGCCCTGAGGCGAATGTAAACACCGCCAAAGATAATGAACTGGGCCCACATTCGGCTAAAACCAACTTGAAGACAAAATCACAGAGGATTCTAAATGCATTTCAGTAACCTTGACTGACTGAAGATTTGGCGGGAAAAGTGGCCTAGAGTGCATCTCGGCTGGGTTTAGGCGGCCGTGACCCGAATGGCGGTCCTGAGAGACCGTCTTTCTGCGGCTTATCGTATTTGTGAGAAATTGTGCCGACAACTGTACCTCGGATCAAAAGGAGGAGAGGTTCACAAAGGAGAGGGCATATCGGTGGCAGATACTATTTAGTTTAATTTAGATATAAACACAATAAGGAGGTTAACGAGAGCAAGTCAACATGCACGCATCCGCATACAAATATGCAGTTACATTGCAGGCTCTAGCGGTTGGTGGAAGATGTTTTCTTGTTCCTTACAAGAAGAATTGAGTTCCCCTTTGAATCCTTATTCATAGAGTAACTGTGAGAGTGAAGAGCTAATGAAATGAACTAGCAAAGAACAGCGACCAAGTGCTAGCAGGTCCGACTGGAGCCAAATTACATATCAGATCACCCTGGGCAGCAAGTTGTCTTCTTTGTGCTTACAATAAATATTGGGTGCCCTTTCGAATCTCCACGCGCGGTATGAATTCCCGGTGAGCCTGGTGCCCTCGTCGATATGAAATTACCACATTACAAACTCTCCTTTTAGTCCAATAGACGGGGGCAATTGACTGAACACAAGTATCAATAACATAACCTCAGGACACTTGGCGGAAGGAAATATTTCTCTCCGGAGCTCGGGGCGGTCATTTGAAACGGCTGGATGTGGTTTATGTCTACGGGCTCCACATACAAGTCCTCCATCCCACCTTTTTTTTTTTTTTTTACAGAAATATTATATGTGTACATGTTGTCTTCACTATGACTTTGACTTTGACAGAGGTGCGGGTTTGGAATGGAGTGAGTAAGGCTTGGAATCTGTGATGGTGGCGTGACGTGTGAGGTAGGAGGGTCCAAACCCAGCAAGGGGGATTCATTAAGCACTAGGCCACTAGGACGGGAAACCCCGTAATTAAGGGAAGGAGACAAGACAGGGAACACACGTACCAAAGCTACTAACCGGCTCACTGTCACACACCAATGAGTAGAAGTGCAAACGCCAGGTTTCTCAGTAAGAAAACCAAACAAGGCTAATGGAACAAAGAACTGCTACCCTATACTTCTAAGAGCTAAGTAACTCAGTAAAAGTGTGAACGCCCAATCTCCCAGGAGAGAGAAACATTTTACAGGCGAATAGAGCAGAGATCTGCGGTCCCATACCTCTACGAGCTAAGTAACTAAAGAGCCAGCAATAATAAATGCCTTGCCTCGGTAACAAGACGCATAAGAACAGGCGAGTAGCATAATGGCACAAATAACACACACCAAACGTACCGAAGCTACAAACCGGCTCACTGTAACACGCCCGATCTCCCAGGAGAGAGAAACATTTTACAGGCGAATAGAGCAGATATAAACCCTGCAAAATAACACTTAGTTTTAGTTTTTATTATAAAGAGAGTTTTGCAGAAACAAGTCTGAAATACACTTCTTTACACAGGGAAAAATGATTAAAAATAATAATAAAAGTTTATACATTTTAGTACACATTTCAAGCCTGTGGGGGTAGTGACAGTCAGACAATTTTCACTTCTTTATCGTTATAGAGTCTAACTGCAATGTGTAGGAAGGACTGCTGGAGGCGCTTGGTCCTGGCAGGGGGAATGGAGAGGGCAGTGCTGTTTCTCATTTTCCTGCCAGTACATTGTAGTCTGGTTGAAGGGAGAAGGTCATGAAGTGGGTGGGATGGACTCATTATTTGTTTCAGCAGGGTGATTGCAGCTTCCTCCCTTCGTTCCTTTAGAGATGGAAGGTGGGGGAGCGGCCGAATGCCCCGTCTGGAGATGATCTTAAGTGCCCTACGTTGCACTCGCTCTAACTCCTCCTCCTGTCCTTTGCTGCATCCAACCAGGAGGACATGTCCATACTCCAGCACTGATCTGATGAGGGCAGAGTAGATCAGCAGGAGGTCATCAACTGATATGCTTGTTCTAGCCAGAACTCTCAGCAGATAGAGGCGCTTTGATGCCTTGAGCACCATGTCCTGGACTTGGTAGGAGTGAGAGAGAGAGGAGTCTACGTGCCAGCCCAGGTAGCGAGCGGTTGGAACCACTGGCACTGCCTCTCCACCTAGATGTAATGGTGTAATCACAGGGGGTTTTCTCACACAGGTGAACCGCACCTCATAGCTCTTCTTCCCATTTAGAATCATGTCATTTTGCAGGGCCCATTCGTTTAGATGTTGGGCTTCCAGTTGCATTGTCTGATCTAATGGGAGCAACTTGGTAGCAAAGCATCTTGAGAGACTAATATCATCTGCGTAACCAACAGAGATTGTGTCATGACAGAGTGTTCCTGGAACTCATATAGAGCAGGAATAAATGCGGAGACAACACACCTCCTTGAGGGACTCCAGATGTTATGTGGGTCCACTGGCTGTATGTGTTGTTGGCAAAAACTCATTGAGTCCTGCCGTGGAGGTAGTCCAGGGTCCATGCTATGTCCCGGGGGTCTGAGATGACCTCACAAAAACGCAGCATCAGTGTTGCGTGGTTGACTCTGTCAAAGGCCTTGCTCATATCAGCCATTAACACCCGGATCACTGTGCCTTCACGAGAGTCCAATGCAGTAAGCCAGGACTGGTAGGCTTTGACCAAGGCAATTGTCGTGGAGGACTTCTTTTGGTAGGCAAATTGGTCTTTCACCACTGAAAGGATGTGATCACTGGTTCGTTTAAGCATACATTTTTCTAAAAGTTTGGCTATGACGCTTATTAGGGATATTGGTCTGAACTGATTTAGTTGATTTGCCCCAGGCTCTTTGGGGATGGGCACCACATTTGCACTTTTCCAGAAAGATGGAAGCTTGCCCTCTGTAAAAGACTGGTTGAAAAGATGCGTAATGACTGGTGCTAAGTCTTCAGCATGTTCTTTTAAAAGCCAAGAGGGAATGCCATCCGGCCCGGTTGCTTTTCTGCCATTTATGTTTTTGAGTAATAATTTCACCTCTCCAACAGAGCACAACTCTTTGTTGTATTTTAGTCTTGGGAGAGGGAAAATACTCAGTGAGTTGCTTTCACACCAGACTCTGCAAAAAAGTTGTTAAGCTCCGTGGCTACATCCTCTTCTGAAACTCCATCAATTCTCACATGATTTGAGCCCTTCTGCTTCCTTCCCAGCTCTGTGTTGACAAAGTCCCACCATTTTCTTGGATTTGCATTTTTCAACTGTTGAATGTGTCTTGTGTAGTATGAATCCTTTGCTTGCTTCACAAGCTTTTGTGCCTGGTTCCTGAGTATCTTCCACTTCTTGGTCCTTCCATGTTTGTGAAAGTGCTCCTGTCTGTTTTGAATTATTGATTTGACCTTTTCTGTCATCCATGGCTTGTCTGTTGTTCTGACCCTCTTTCTCCTTTTTGGCATACAGGTGTCCAGCATGGTGGTGATTGTAGTGTTGAGGGCCTCCGTTTTGTTTTTGATCCCCTCAGCTGAGAGCACATGATTCCAGTCTTCCATGGCCTTGCAGAGTCCCAGTGCTGCCTTGGTGGTGGAGTTCATTGTCCTTGCATATACAAACTCCTTCTTTGGCCTGCAGGTGTCACCTTTGGGCATCATCGAAACACAGGCATGGTCACTGGTTCCCACTGGAGCTGATACCTCTGGCGTGTTGTAAAACTGGCCCATGTTAGATATCACAAGATCCAGAGTTGCATCACCCCTGGCGTGTTCTTTTACAAGTTGTTTCATAGAAGGAAAAGCTTGTTGAAAAGGGAGAATGTTGAGGCGATTAAAATCACCACAGATAATTACGCCTGCTTGTGGTTGCTTTTGGAGGATTGTATCCACTGAGTTAATTAGATAGTCAACCAGTTTGTTTTGTCCCTCTGTGTTGTTTCCAGAGGGTGGATGGTATATCAGACCAACAACTATATAGGGGATTTGCCTAGGTAGCCTACAAGGCCTCAGCTTTATCCACAAAGTCTCTACTGAGTCATCCTCCAGTTATTTTAGTTGGTTGGCATGAATGTCCTCTGATACTTGCAATACAATCCCTCCACCCTTTCTGTCAGAAGATCTATCCTTCCTGAACATGTAATAACCAGCAATGTGAAACAGTTTGTTTGGTATTAATTTTGTGCCCCATGTTTCTGTGACACAAACAATGTTACTCTGTTTGTCAGACACTTGTATGGCAAGTTCCTCTCTTTTATGCACCAGAGATCTAACATTTGACAGCAAAAGGCTTGGTACTTTACAGGATGGCATATCTTTTTGCTGCACAATCGGTTGTATTTTAATGTGGTTTTGGATATTAATTTGTCTGTAGGCTTTGAAGGCCGTACCACGCCGGCCATGTAGGACAGGTATTCCATGCTGAGGCAATCTTCCTCCCCTACAGCCTCTAAAAGATCTAAGCAGTCCATGTTCTTTGAGAGTATTCCTGAAATAATTAGTTACTTTTAGAAAAGCTGCCTATTAAAGGTGCTAAAGAGTTACACAAGTTTCTAAGGTCTGACAAGATGGCTTGTTCCTCTGCATTCACTCAGAATCAAAAATCACAAAATCCAAAAGAAATCCAGAAAAAATGAGATGGAGAGATGGAAAAAGTAATCATGCTAATACCATTTAACATGAACACTTGCCTGGATGGTGTTTTAAAAACAAGATGTTTTATGGATTGTCAGGAACTAATTATGCAGGAAAGAAAGCTGGCAGCCATCTTGTGAGGAAACAGAAGATAGTACACGAGGAGGCGGAAGGAACAGAGATCTAACGTTCCAAGGCTACTCTCAGACTCGCAGTCACACACAAACATGTCCACAACATCGCCCTGTCTTCCCTATAGGAAGACATGTACCGAAGGACGAAACAGAACTACAGTTCCGAACAAAATTGCCAAAAGCTCCATGTACAGAGACAGGTACCGAAAGGAACGAACAGGACAGGCTGCACCGGACATTTACCGGCTAAAAGACCAACGCGAGATTAGTAGAAAATAAACGCCCTGCCTCTCCGTAAAGAGGAATGTAACGTGGCGACAGGGACAGAGAGCCAACGTTCCATGGCTACTTCCATAAGCTCGTAGTCACACGCAGAAAACATAAAGGGGGTAAATGCCCGATCTCCCAGGAGAGAGAAACATTTTACAGGCGAGCCACCGGTAAACCGCCGTCCCATACCTTTACTAGCAAAATGACTAACACAAGCTTAGTAGAAAATACACGCCATAGCCTCTCAGTAAAGGGGAATGTAACGAGGTGAAAGGAACAGAGAGCTAACGTTCCAAGGCTACTTTCAGAGACTCGCAGTCACACACAAACATGTCCACAACGTCGCCCAGTCTTCCCTATAGGAAGACTTGTACCGAATGACGAAACAGAACTACAGTTCTGAACAAAATCGCCAAAGCTCCATGTACGGAGACAGGTACCAAAGGAGGAACAGGACAGGTGCACCGGACATTTACCGGCTAAAAGACTAACACGAGCTTAATAGAAAATACACGCCCTGCCTCTCAGAATAAATAAAGCCCTACCTGTCAGTACGATAAAAACGCCCGGTCTCTTAGTAAGAAAACTATACAAATACACCCACAAACAAACAAAGACTCCTCTCGCTTTCACAGAAGAAAGCAGACAGAGAGAGGAGGAAGAGACAGAAAAGGCAAACGGAAAATCTAGGCAACGGAAGAAAGGAAAGACCAGGAAGCGGAGACAGAAAAGAGCCAGGGGGGAAAAGTCCTAATATATCCACAAAGACAAGTCCCGCATTACTCCAATAAAACACTCTGGAGCCTAAAAAACCTAGACCTAATTGTACTGGCTAAGCAATCAAAGGGCAAAATAATACGACACACAAAATAGTGCAAATAATGCCAGACAATACAAATTAATATCAAAGCCCAGAACGGAGGAAAACATGGGCTTAAATAGCTCCAAGGTAACCATGCACAGGTGTGATGCTGAGAGAAACTCCGCAATCAAGATGAGGCAGAGCAAACATCCACTAAAAGGGCAGCGCCAAGGAAACCGACCGCAAGGGAAAAAGGGTCACAAACCATGACAGAATCAGAATGATGAGGTTGTGAATCCCAGGCTGAACCCCAACCCCATCTCCTTTATGGAAGCAGTGTGGCTCCAAGACAAAATACCCATCTGCATCAATGGATAAATGGATAAAAGGTACAACTTTATGTTTTGTAAAAGCCACAGTGGATCTTTCTGTAATAGCCTATAGAAAGTCAGGTATAAACACTCAGGTATATATATAAAAAATAATAATAATAATAATAAACACACAAAGCTTTACTATGCTAAAAAAATATTATTGGGTTTTGGGGGGGCTTTCATTTATTTATTTATTTATTCCTTCATTTATTATTTCCACATTCTCATGTTTATTAGGAAAATCACTCTTGCCCCTAGATTAGAATAAATAAATATATATATAAATAAACATAAACAAGTTTGTAAGTTACGGAGTCATTTGAATTCCGGCCACTGGTGATAATAAAATTCTTCTTTCCAAAGGCATAATCTACAACTTCAACCACGCAAAACCCCAACTTTTCACAAAACAATACGAATGTCACAAAGGTCCCCAAAGGCCAATTACTAGAGTGCTGGGAGGGTCTACGTATGCATGGTGTTTCCTCTGGATGGGACATCCTTGCACACAGCTAAGAATGCTATGGCCGCTCACTGTTTACATTAATTAACAGTGCTTAAAATGAGCAACATCCCTCACAGACCTGCCTCTGAGGAGCTTGCAAATTATTATGTTATCGCACGCTTGGGGTGACAACACAGATGTGGAGTGAAAGCACCGGTGTCCATCCAGCCGTTTTAGCCATAGAGATACTGTTCAGAGTCTGGGACTGTGTGTCTGGGACATGAATATTGATGTTCTGAAGTATATTGGCATGCAATACAGTAAACTATGCATTCAATAAAGTGCATGCTTAATGCTGGTTGTTATTCCTAATGATACAGTAATCTTGGAGATGGAATGTAATTATACCAGGAGCAAAACTGTCATTGCAGTAGTATTCAGTCAAACTCTCTGACAATGATATACACAGCAAAGACATATGACTACCACCTGTTTGTAATAAAGTGTTAAATTGATCCGCAGGCCTTCCAGGCATGTGATTTAGTGCAGACACCTACATCTCTCAAAACTCTTCTGTGTGGGTTAAACAAGAGTGCAGGAAAGAACCCTCACTTTCTCTATAATGACACTATTGCTGTCCTTTGCTTTCACATGTCTATAAATATAATTGTTGGTGTTTATTGAGTAAGCTTGTGTAAGAGGGGAGTCAATGTGGGAAAGGCTGCCATGTGTGAAGACACTTCAAAGGACCAGAGAGCCGTGTGATAAAACAATACAACTCTGACTTCCTTTGGGTTTTTCAGCCCATCTGTTCTCAAGGATGTTCTCACCTGGAAGGGACTGTGATAAGAGGAAGTTGGACTGTTTGGTCATGGGTGTGATTGTGTGTTCTAGGGGCACTTAAGCCCCTGGCCAAAACAATACATATGTGATTTTTCCCGTCTCTCATGTTTGGCACCTCTGTGAGCACCCCCTCCTTCTCTCCTGGGTTAAGATTCAGTTTAAATGGTCAACAGACCCTGTAAAACTTACAAACATTACATGTGATTCTTATATTGTTACATTATGTCTTATGTAGTAATAACAGGAATTGCATGTAAAATGGTTAATCAGAAGGGAATTTTCATGACAACTGCAACATAATAAGACTTATTACTACTTATTGCTACTCAGCAACGGTGGGGGTCTAGATTCCCGATTCGACCACACCTCCAGGTTAATTTATGGCACTGCTGCCTGGTTCAAACGCAGGATTTGGCTTAAAAGACAGGGAGACAAACCTATCTGGGAGAATCGTAACCGATCTCCCACACCGTGCAGATTGTGTGCATACTCTATGTGTTTGTGTTTGGAGAATCGTAACCGATCTCCCACACTGTGCAGATTATGTATGTGTGTGTGTGTAGCTGAAGCAGGCCGGTAAGATATTTACTCTGTGTTTCTTTTCTTATTTTCTATGTTTTGTAATTGACCTAATTTTAAGATAATGACCTACCTGCCTGTGAATAAATTCTTATTATTTTAACTTGCGTGGTCTCCATGACTCTAATCCATTTTCTACCTTTTTCAGCCTAAGTTACGACTGAATACTCAGGGGAACAATTCTGACCAATGACCAACTGATCAGTGGCGTGGTACGGTATGTGTAGTTCTTAAGTTAAGTAGGCGGCCGGGTTCGGCCCGTATACGGATTGGTTGAGGCACGGCTCTGGGAATTTGACGTGAAGAGAGCCCCTGGACGTTCTACGTCGGTTCTTGTCAAATTAGCCTTAAGGAGCCCTCTGAGTGCACGCTGACCTGGGCTCGCAACTATCTATGTAAAATATAATACATGTATTGTGTCGGCCAGACCCCCAACCTCTATGTTCTCCACCGAACTGAGATTCGGCAATAGTGCTAATCCCGGGAGCATATATTGAGTAATGGTGGCACACAAGGAAGAGTCGAGTGTAACCACTCTGAGCTTCACGCATGATTAAAGTAAAATTCTAAATTATATTTTAATATGGAATCGAGTAAACTAATTGTAACTGTTACGCTTACTGTTTGTGATCATAGATATATTCGATGTGTCGTTCAGCTCCTGTGTGAGTGTTCTAATGCTCTCATTGGAATATTGACATTTGGACGACAGGTCGGATATATCCATGATAACAACATGGCCCCGTTTACGAACGGAGAATAATAAGAATCGTACTGATCCGTTTCAGGCCTGTATTAAGCGGGATATGGAGCAGCGCATTCATATCTGACTCGTGGCGACAGACTCAGTATATTCTTAAATGTACTTGTAATCTATTCATGACCGGCGGATAAATCACTGAACTCTTTTTATTTACATCACAACAGCAGAGGACAAACATATTTACTCCTTCCCCTCCAGCTATTCCCTCATTGGTCTAGCTGTGTGGGTTCTACACTTATTAGGATCCTGTAATTCTGTCTGTTTTATTTGTTATGTTTCCTGATTTCTTCCTTTTGTTTTTCCTGCATTTCCCTCGCGATTGTCAGTCCGCATTCCATGTTCCTCAGATTCCACTCCCTGTCTTTGTCATTACACTATTCGGGTGATTTTGGGAACATTCGGGTTTCCTCTGTATTTCGTATCTCGTTTTCTTCCTTCTGGCTTTATTAATATTTGCAATTAATACTAATGTACTAATCATACTAACTGTTAGATTAGATTTAATACTAACCTGCTAACAAACTAACATGTATATAATACTAACCAGCTAACCTACTAACATTAGGGTTTTAGAGTTTGCTACTAACATTACTAATTACTAATTCATCTTGAGTTTCTACTTGCAGCTGTCATTTCCCTCCTCGTTATCCGATCCCTGTGTCTATCTGTGATTTTGCATTCTCTGAACGTGTGTCCACTTTCGTGTTCCTCCCCTCTGAGCTGTGCACTTGTTTACGTGCTAACCCCAGGCCGTTTGTTATCATTGTGTCTATGTGTATTTCCAGTCCGTGTCTTACGTTTCCCCCGTCATTGTATTATTGGTCCTTGTTAACCTTCATTGTTCTCACCTGTGTACTCTCCCATTTCCCCTCCCCTTCACACCTGATTCCTTTTGTGTCATCTTCTCCTTGTGTATTTAAACCCTGTTATTTCAGTCTGTCTTTGCGAGTTCCTTACACAAGATTGCTTCTGAATTGTTTTCCGAGTCTATTCTGAGTTTCTTAGTTTATTTGTTTCCGAGTTTTTTGTTATCCCTTGTCCTTCCCCTGTTATTTTAGTTTGTTGTCTTATCTTTGTTTTGTCTTTTTGTTCCTCCTCTGCCTCCCCGGTTTGACCCCTGCCTGTGTTCTCGCGAGCCTGCTTTTGGATCCTGTTTTTGTGCTTTTGCTGTGCCTGCCTGGTTTTGACCCCTGCCTGTTCCTTGACCACACTTTGGACTGTGCTTTGTATCGTTGCCTGTCTCCCCGGTTTTTCGACCCTGCCTGTCTGTACCACGGATTGCTGCGTTGGCCTTTTATTAAACTTCAGTTTTTCATACCCCTGCGTTTGGGTCCTTCTCCCCCGCCCGAACATAAAAAAGCTGATGATACTCATTTATGTTGATGGATATGTCAAACCTGAAAACTATCATCCATATACAAATTGAAGAGTCTGTTTTTGTAACAATTATGAAACCCCCTCCTGTCACAACTCAGACAATGTAAAAGCCATGATAATTTAATGTTAAAATCTAGCGTACAAAAAGTGCTATAAATATATTATTTTTATACATTTTTTCACTTTGTTTTCACTGAATATTCGCCAGTTGAGATTCAGAATAATTGTAACCAGTTTTATTTTCTATGGCAAGGTGAAGTTCTCATCTTTCAGAAGAGGACAGAGAAGGAACAGTAGAACAAATATATGTCACATATCTTATATTATTATTTTTTTTAAATTATGTATTTATACCCTGTAAGGGCATGGCAATGCAGAGAAGAGGGAGCACGTGTGGTGTGTTGGACAGGCTAATTTACAGAGGCTAAGATGTATAAGTGCTGAATTCACACAAGAGGAGATGCAACTTGGCTTGTCGTGCGCTGCGCCAGGCTCCACTGGGGCCCTGCTGGTGGCAGGCTCCCCGCGGGTACCTCCGAGGAGCTGAGCATGCAGAACTGCCACGCTCCCTCCGCAAGGGAGGGGAGGGAGAGCGGGCGGGCGGGTGGGCGCCGAGGGTACGCCCGCCGTCAGTGCCAGCTGCCGCGACTCTGATTGCGAGTGCAGTTTTTTTTTTTTTTTTTTGGCATCTGTCATCTCGTTTCTTAAGCAGGTCCAGACTGCACCCGCTTGACTCCAAGGACTTATTCTTTTTTTTTATTTTTTATTTTTTTTTTACTCATCTCCTCTTGTTTGTTTCGTTGAGATATTACGCCAGATGGCCCCTCTTTATAAATGTTAATGCTGTCACCCATTCCGCGTCGGGTAGCTCTTCAAAAACTTTCTCGAGCCATGTGTCCTGCGAAAAGGACACTGCTTCCTTGTTTGTCAACCTTGCGATTTCCCGTTTGCTCTCGTCAATCTCTCTTTTGGCCTGTTATTCTTACCTTCACAGCCCGTACAGCCCGCCAGTTCCATCCCGCTGTCCTTGCACATGCTGCGTATAAAATATGGATTTCTATAACCGTTCTATAACGAACCACACTGTTGTCACTCTCTCAGTAGTAACATGCCCAGCATTAATTAGATGAGTCTAATAGAAATCAAATGCACTCTCTCAGAGTAAAATGTAATCTGTAATCACGTTTCACACTGTAAATTTGATTGTGTAGTTTAGGCAAATGTAGGTAATTTACTTATTTGGTTAGTTTGTCTGATGTGGGCAGAAAACCTCCATATCCATTTTCCTACACAGTAACAGCCAGGTTAAACGGAGTTTAAACACAAAAGACATCATCATAAATAATTTTAGATTTAATAATGTGCATTAATTATGTTTAAAACAAACTCTGGGATAACAACATTTCAAATATCCGCACAAACAAAATAGGATTTTCTCTCTTACGTGCCTGGAGAGCGCTCCTTTATGGGGTGACAACGAAGTTCAGTTAAATTTCGACAAGAAAGGTCTTTTATCAGCAGGCACGGCTTCTAAGAAATCAATCATGAAAGGATGGGCACAGCCAGTTGATTGATGCCAATTATTTTGTTCTGTACAATAGGACAACTGACGATAGTGGTAGCTAAAGATGCTAATGCAATAAACGACTGAATGGAACAGCATAGATTTGACAGTCCATTGTTATTAAAAGTTCAATTTGAAATTGGTACTGAAGTCAGCTGCCATAATTGCCCATTGAGTAGTTTAGGAAGAAGCAAATTAAGGTTTTGTAAATGTGCAACCCTGCTTTGCTATGTGGAATTATGCTGTTAGGTATATAGGGAAAGCTGTGTTTGACTTCAGTTGGAAATGGCTCAGTACCAACCTGTATTATACCTTTACTTTATGACAGCCATGACATCTCTCTTTCTCTCTCTCATTCTCCTCCCTGTGGTTATGGACAGCCAGGCAGAAAGGATGGGGTCAGTGGGTAAAGAACAGAAAGAGAGAGAGGACATGTGAGACAGGTGAGGTTGAGACAGAAATGTACTTCCGTTTACACTGCAGTAAATATAGAGAAATGCACACTAAATTCTTTGAAAAAACAAAACAATATTTTCATATATTGCCACACTTTCTCATGAAGAAAAGTTACCCATTCTACTGGCTGAAGGACACACAGCCCCACTAATGGCTTTATGTAGCAACCTTTCATCGCCACTGATGCACAATAACTGTCAACATCCGCAGTTAATTAAATATTAACATATCATATATCATAAGGCATACATATGACAGTATGTGTATGTTGTCCTTGTTTATGTTGTATGCATGCATATGTGTATACCTGTTGGTAACAGGTTGTAGAGTTGATTTTTATTATTTTTTATTTTATTGTTGTTCTTTGTAACATTTGCTTTGGCAACACAGTGCATGGCATGCCAATAAAGCACCTTGAAACTGAAATTGAGAGAGAGAAAGAGAGAAAGAAAGAGAGAGATAACTGGCATAAAGTGGATGTATAACGCAAGTCAGTATTGAGACATTTCCAACTGCACTAAATCAAACAGAAACAGCTATCCAGGAAAGTTTGAATAAATGTGATCGCTAGTGGCATTGTGTACAAGCCTTTGGGGGTAGAGCCTGGGATTTATTCCTGCCAGGAAGCAGAAGGCAAGGCTGGAGTCTTGCCTGGGATAAAGGAAAAATTCACCCAAAAATTAAAAGAGAAAAGTTATTTTTACTATCTGCGGACGATTATACAAAAACTCAGAGAGCTCAGAATATTGCTCCGAAAAAGTGTGACAATTGACTTGTGATGATGTAGCGGGGTCTATCATCATCCATGCACTTGACGATTTTGTCATTATCTTTGCTATTTTAAAGTCAGTCATATATACACTGGTACTTATCCTTTGTATATCAAGCAAGTTGGAGTGCTAATATGATATTCCTGTATTTTAACCGTCATCTTGAAAGATGTAGCTGTGCCCATGTTTCTCTCGATGTCTTTGTCAATGATGTGGATAAGATGCCGGTGAAATGCTCCACAGGAATTGTATAATGTTGCCAAATCAGAAGACTTTGATATTATTACGTTGGTTTTACCTTGATATGCACTGAAAGTAAAACAAATTAATTTTGCATAACAGGGTGGATTTTTCCTTTAAGAAGTTGCAAGGGCTTTTTTCTCTCTCTGTGTACCCCAGCTTCCCCTGCTCTTCCCACCAAATTTCACCTGGCTGGTCCACACTGCAGTAACGCAGCTAGCTGACAAGGCATTGTGTCCAAGAACACTGAATGAAACCCTCCCACCCTCTCACCAACGATCAGCCGCCTAGCTGAAATAATGACCCTCATAATTATGATAGCACTACGGTAAAAACAGAACAAAAAAAAATAATAATTTAAAATGAGAACTTTCATAGCTGGAAAAAAACAAAAAAAAACAGGCAAAGCAGTTGAGGGCTAAGGTTGCGGTCGAACGCCATGAGGTTCTCATTCCTTAATAACCTGTCATTACGTTAAGTGCTTAAATTGATGGCTCCGTCATGTCAGCGCGACGGCTGAAGACGGCTGAAGCCGGGAGGCAAGGGATGAAGGGGCACTGATCTGAGGGCTTCTGGGTATTACTCCTGCGGTGGTCCGATCACACCCCCACTCTTCCACTCTATCCCGCCCTCATACTTCTGTGATCTCTACCCCCTACCTGGATCCTATGTCCGAACCTCTCTGCAAATTGCTCTCCGGAGTGCTGGGATAAAAGAGACGTGTGTACGGTTTTCACACGCTGCCCGCCCATGGTCTTCAGACATTTCCAAAGCAATTAGAGAGCTGAGGATTATGGGTTTACAGATCGCCACTGACAGTGAGCACATTGCAGCAATTATTACACCAGGCCAGGATAAGACTGTGTCCTTCAGAGAGAAAAATAATTTATCTCCAAAGTGTAAAACCTATTTATTTTAAGGCAATCAAAAAAATAAAACTATTAAATAATATGCTTACTGGAATGTTTTCTTTATTTTTTTTTATCTAATTATTTTCTTGGCATGAAATTAAACCCAAGTCTGTATTCTCTATGGTCAGAAAAATGTGGACATGAATAGGAACTACAGAAGAAGAAGTGAGACAATATTGACTTCTCTTTAAACAGATACGACCATTTTGATTAGAGCATGATAACAATGCCATGCTTTAGTATAATGGGCCCTGGCATGAGATTTACGTATAAGTGATAAACTCTTGAGGTCAACGGCAGAGTTTATCGTTATTTTATAAAGAGAGCAAGGACTTTCTATCTCTTTCTTTATTCATGGGGATCAAGACAGGACAAGGACCACGTAGGTCAATGTAAAAAAATAAAATAAATAAATAAAAATCTCCCAGGTGATTGGTTCTCCGTCTCCAGCTTGCGGCATAGTTTATTTATTTATCTGGCAGGCCCTATGATCCAGGTTGACTTACAGAGCATGCAAGGACACCAGTGTAGAGCACAGGATTAAAACTGGAAATAATGTGCCATTCACACACACGCACACACACATACAACAACAACTACTCAGACTACATTTAGAAATCAGTTAATGTAACTGCTATATGGAAAATAAATCAGTATTGCCAAATATGACTTACCCCATTTATAAAAAAGAAACAATAATAACAACAAAAATACGAAAATAATGTCTGTGCTCCAGTCATATGTATTTCTGTTTGCATCAATTTATATGCAATGTTTTATTATTTAAGTAAATAAATGAACACACACACCTACACACATATGACGCACATTTCACTTTGCTAACCTTGAACATTGTATTGTATTACCATTGTGTTTAGAATTGTGAAGATCAGAATGACAGCTGATGGTGTTTAATTCTGGTCAGAAAGCCATTTATGCTTTACTGAGTCACATCTGAGGCTCTTAGATGACCACCTAAAATCTGACCGACAACTCCACACCTGTCGACTGTGCTTTGCCTCCAGGTAGGATGACACAGACTTGGGTTGGAAAATGTCACACAAAAACGCCAGAACACACCGAGCCGCTTCGTCAAAAAGGGCCTGATTTCATTAAATATCATAATAATTGGTTTGCATTTGTGCTGACCTACAGGCTAAGTAACCTCATCAGCTAATGCTTCTGAGCCTCTTCCCAGGGGCCACGGAGGAAAATGCAAATGCAACCGTTACCAACTGCTGCTCCACAACATCTTAACCTTTCCACCGCAGAGAAAGAGGTGGAAAAAAAGAGAAAGATTGAAGAAACTGCAGCTGAATGTGCAAAAGCAAGCTGACATTATGAATTAAAAATGTGCTGTCAAAGTAAGAGCCCTGGGTTGTCTGGCGTTAAGACCTTTTCCTCAACGACAGCTGTCTGAGATATCACTCAAATTCCCATCATCCCCTCTGAATCTCATTCCACTGATTACTGATGTCTTCATGGTGATGAAGGCAGAACCCCGCTATAGAAATAAGTGATATAAAAATCAACCTAAAGTAAAATTAATGAACAAATAAATAAATAAATAAATACTACATGTGTTTCAGTGTGTGTGTGTGTGTGTGTGTGTTCCACTGTTTTTGAATGTGTGAGTCTATGTTTTTGAATGTGTGAGTCTATGTTTAAGGGCTTTTGCGTATGCGTCTATATGTTTGAGTATGTGTGTGTGTGTGTGTGCATGTGTGTGTGTGTGTGTGTGTGTGTGTGTGTGTGTGTGTTTGTGTGTTTTTATGTGTGTATGTATGTGTGCACTCGTATCTGTGCGAATGTGTGTGTCTGTGTGCCTCTATGAATGTGTGTGGGAGAGAAAGACCATGTGAGTGTATGTGTGTGCTTAAATGTGTGTGTGTTTGTGCATGTGTGTGTGCTCTGATCAGTATCATACAGTACGTGTTTCCTCCTCCATGCAGTTTGTATTGCCTGGCTTTGAACTGGGCTAGCATCATTAGCACAGAAGCCTGCCTGAAGCTCAAGCAGAGGGCTGCGGCTCCCCACACAGTACATTCAGCTTCCAGCTCGCCTGCTCCAGGCCCCCTGAGATTCATTACAAAGACACTGCCTTCAACAGCCAGCTCATTGCAAACCCGGGCAACGTTATGATGGCAATGATACAACTGCCTGTATCTCTCACTCACTCAAAAGGGATTTATTTTTCTTCTTTCTTATTTTATTATTATTTAATATTTATTTACCTCCTCTCTGCGACAGAAATCCTCCTTTCGGCCATCTGCAAGGCCTTAAAAGCCAATTTAGATATTTATTTCTCATTCATTTTGCATTGTCTTGCAAGTGTTTTGAGGCAAAATAAATTCCCTGCTCATGTTAAGGAAATATGTCCCTGTCATCACTTTAGTTTTCCTGTGTCTTAAACAACATTAAATAAAATTTATAAATTTTATTTAATGCAAACTTTTATCTTTTTTTAGATAGGGTTGTTGGCTTTCCATGAACCCAGAGGACTTCTGGCCAACATTAAAGGAGCACAGTCAGGCATATGCATGTTTTCTGCATTCTAATCTACTATTTAATGTTTCATATTTTCCAAAAAATCATAAAGATTGGATTTGTGGTTTTTGAGATATGGGCCCTCAAGAACAGCTCCATCTCCAGAGCAGCTCCAGCCTTATTTACCACATTTCCCATATCTCCCTGCGCACGCTTAGGTTTGGTGTACATGGATATGTAATAGGGGGCGTATATGCCACTGCTGCGAGCACGGTGATGAGCTAACTGTTCAAGTCAAGATACCGCAGAAAATTATTGCGTGTCTGCCCAAAATGCCATCGTGCGCCGTACGTGGGTGCGATAATAAGTCAGGATAACGTTTGCCCAAAAATGAGACGAGGTGCATCCAGTGGCTGGCAACATTTAAAAACCCGATCTATCTGTTAAATTTGCCAAAAAAAGATTACGACAAAGTTTGTGTTTGTTCGAAACACTTCAAGCCAGAGGACTTCCAATGCGACTATAGTGCCGAATTACTGGGAACTAAATCAAAGAATTTGCTTGTCCAGAAATCCAACATATTGACCATCGGGAGCAGGGTATCTTTGACCTACTGCAGAGACTACACACGATGGCAGCACAACTCTTACACCTCTCCCCAGTCGTGGAGTACCCATTCCAATAGCCAACGATAAGCGGTCAGTCTGAATTGCCTAACCTTAAATAAAGGGGTGACAGAAAAAACTGGTTATAGTAATGTTATATCTGTTGTTGCACAAAGGATGCTAAATGAGCTGCTAGATAGCCATCTAGGTATAGCCAACAAGTGACTGATTCCGACAGTAGCCTAACTGACGTTACATGGAATGTCCGAAAATTGGAGTCATGCTGGCAAGCACAACATATCGACTTTAACATATGTTTAGCAAACGTTAGCTAAATTACAAGATTTTGATACAGCTTGTTAGCTACTCACTCGTCACTTAGTTGCCCTCCTGGACCCCTAGGTTGTGGATACTTCTTCCAATTAATCCTCCTATTGCTGCATAAGAAGTTGGTAAGTACTGCAGGATGTAGCAAGGGTTCGAAGTTATTATTGGCAGTGATGCAAACTCCGTGTTCGGTTTCTGCCAACAGCCGTTGCCCTCGATCCCATTCGCGGCAGCAAAGGCTCTCCGTCTCGGTAGGCATGGTTTCACAGTTCCCACACCGGCACCAATTTATGTTCCCACTTCACTGCTCTCTGTTAGCTTCGGTTGCCTCGTCATCCTCTCTCTGTCTCTCTCGCTCACGCAATTCTTCCTCTGTAAATTCCGGTTCAAAACTGTAAGGTTGTATTTCTTCATCAAAATCGAAAAGCTCGTCCTCTAACTCAGCGAACTCAGAGCTGTCCGCCATATCTCTCAGGCTATCGTCGTCGGACACGATAGGCCAAGTGATATTTGTACGCTAACGTAACCGTATTTTCGTGGGAGTGTCATGTGATCGCCTGGATGGGTGCCCGCCCATAAACCAGTCTCTGCGTTCAAGGGTGGAGTTTGAGCACCCGTTACCTTCTGGGAAACACTGGCTGGAGATTAAAGCCAAACACGTCCAGTGACGTCACTGGACGTGTTTGCCCTTTGAGGTTTTGCCGCCGTATTTCCCATAAATAGGAAACGGCTGCACTGACGGTGATTTTAAAAAGGCCTACACACAGAATTTAAGCATTTAATCCAAATATTCTCAACTGAAACAAGCGTGACTGTGCTCCTTTAAAGATGAGCTGAATGAACTGCCCTTTTTTGTCAATGTGTAATAGTATCTATCTATCTATCTGTCTATATATCTGTCCATCCATCTATCTCTCAGTATGTACAGTATGTATCTATTTGTCTATCTATCGACTGTATCTCTCTCTCTCTCCCCATCTCTCTTCCTCTGCCCCTCTCTCTGGTTCTGTTAAGTGTTCATTGCTCCATATTCTTGCTGAGTGCTGTATTTAACAGAGAGGTAAAATTACGGGGGAATATCATTCCTCGGAGGCGGCCCGTGACCTTGGCAGGGTCTCACTGTTCTTTCATCCATGCCATGTCGAGGCAGAACAAAGAACAAATATGCATCCCAATCCTTGCTGACCTCAGCAGTATCAAAAGATGAAACTAAAAAAAAGGATTTATTTCTTTCTCTCTCTCTCTCTATTTCAATTGCATAGTGCTTTATTGACATGACAAATACCTGTGTTGCCAAAGCAGGGGTTACATAATAAAACTATGTGCAATATGGATGATTTAAATAAAATATAGTTTGTATGTGTGTATTATTGCATGGAGTGCAAGTAATCTATGACTACCAAGAAAGATAATTTTGTGTTATTTTACTTATAATATCAGAGCTAGCTGGTGATCTACGGAGCTATTACAACTAGGCTGGGAAAAGAGTTATATTTGGATTTGGTTTAGTATGTCCATAGTTTTTCCATGTGACACCTCAATACCTGCTTTGAAAAGACAAGTAACTTAAACTTAACCAAAAATGTTTATGGAAGAGCATAAGTCTTCCGAGTTTGGAGAGGGACCGATTTGCACAAATGTTCAATAGCATTCATTCTACCATGAGTGAATACATCATAATCAATGTGCTAATAAATATAGATTACTGGTGAAAGCTGTATTAGACTTACCTGATTGTAAATTCCTCATCTTTAACCTTTCTATGTGGCATGGGTTTAAGAAATTCACCTGCATAATTGTGCAATCAAACTGTAAATAACTGAGGAAATACTGTAATGTCTCAATTGCATGCTGTGCAACACTTGGTCAAAGTGCATATTGTTCAGCAATTTTGCAACTGGGATTATGGTCAAGGTTCGGCATAAGAATAATATAAGGGATCTGTGTAAAGGTTTCCAGGCTTTCATATTAACCTCTAACCGACATTTCACATTAGTGTTGATGCAAAAGACAGTCAATGCTATTTGGCACAGCATGATTACACAGTAGTGACGTTATAATTGCATACATAAATAGCCTACTTCGGCTAGCCCAAAGGCCTGTTGGCAATTGTGTTTTTCAGAGAACGTAGGCTTTGTCCATGTGAATAGTGGGAGCATTACATCAAACGTAAAATGACAGAAAAATATAATCTACACATGACTTTTGCATTATATTTATATACACTATATATATACTGTATGTGCCCTCCACTATTATTGGCACCCCTGGTAAAGATGAGTAAAAAAGGTTATATAAAAATTCACCGTTTGGTGAATTAGCTTAATGTCACACTGAAAAAATTTAGAAAAATCCAACCTTTAATTGAAGTCAATTTATTATGAGAAAAAAAATCCCTCATCAAGAAATAATAATTTTTAACAAAACCACGTGTGCCACAATTATTGCACCCCTGCATTTATATATAGAATAAAGTAATCATTTTTAATATTTGGTCGCATATCCTTTGCATGCCATGACTTCCTGGTGTCTGTGACCCAACAATATCAAAAGACTTTTGATATCTTATTTTCTGGTACTTCTACAAGGGGTACTATAACCTCTCTGCATTTGAATGTATTTCTATGGGAATTGGGGGTTGGGACTAGATTTAGCTGTAAATTATACTGGAACAGTATGGAACACATGGTTGGCTAAATGGCTCTAAGTCATCAAGGGTCTGACATATCTAAACAAGCCTTAAATCATCACTCTGGATATCTGGACTCATGGATATGCAACCAAATATTAAAAATTTAAAGGCACAGTCAACTTAGTGTATGTAAACTTCTGACCCGCTGGAATTGTGATATAGTGAATTAAAAGTGAAATAATCTGTCTGTAAACAATTTTTGGAAAATTACTTGTGTCATGCACAAAGTAGACTTGCCAACACCATAGTTTGCTAACATGAAATCTGTGGAGTGGTTCAAAATTAGTTTTAATGACTTCAACCTAAGTGTATGTAAACATCCGACTTCAACTATATATATATATATATATATATATATATATAGTATATTATCCTGCAATTATTAATTTAATTTGAGAGCAAGCATTATTTGTATTTATGATGCTTTTGAAAGAATGCCAATGTGTAAAAGGTAAATAAAAAAGTGCATATGAATCATTTATTTTGTGCTAAGCCATGCTGAGCAATGCCAAATCTATTCATTATTTATCTCTGCTAAAAGCCGCGGTTATAATGTACCAAGGAAATTAATAACCAAGCCCTGTGGCATCCACTCCGATGGATGCCAAGGTACTGTTCATGCTGCACTGAGTTGCGTTCTTTCTGTTGATATTAATCATTGGCAGCATTAGTAATAGCAATTTTCCTTCCTCTACTTTTTGCTGTCTGTCTCTCTTAGTCTTCACCATCTCTGCCCCCCCTCTCCCCCTTCTCTATTCTTTGTATGAAAAGCCTCTAACCATGTATTAAGCCTTAGACAGTTTCTGGTTTGTCTAGACTGGGTAATTATGTTAAGAGAGGGAGTTTTTTTTTTCTGTTGTTAATATAGCATGTGCGTGCACTCTCTATCCCAACCATGGAAACATTGTTGACCTTTTCAAGAATAACTTTTCCACCTGCTCCACCAAAACTCCCGAGGTGCCCGTCGCGCCGAGGTGCCTGTCGCGGGACAATCCGCTCCCCCACCCGTCAGCCAAGGGGTGGGGCGTAACCAAAGCAACCTGAATCCACCCCGTAGAGACGAGCCGCAAGCCTCACATCAAAATCTTATGAATCGCACAGCCGCTTCTCCCACAATATGATTGTGGCTTCGTCTCCCGAACAGAATGGGAATGAAGCGGAAAAAAGTTGCCATCCACCGTTCCCAAGCACCTTCTCTCACTCTTCTGTGGTTACCCGTTTGTCCTCTGTGCTTATCTACGTGGCCAGTAATTCCTTGGATGTTTTTGTTTTGATTGATTCACACTCAATTTTTCAACTGAGTTTTGTGAACAACAATGCATCTTTCCGACAGAACGGGAACAGTTTCTTTGAGGTAAAAGCTGCACCGACGAGGATGGGATTCGAACCCACACGTGCAGAGCAGAATGGATTAGCAGTGATTGACCGGCTGAGAGAGCCAACGCAACCCACCAACATGATGTCTCTTCAACATGACACATGCATGCCATTTACAATCAGAAAAATACAACAGTTATCGCTTACTTACCACGTTTGAGTTTTTAATATGACTTGAGACTGGACCTTGAAGAAATATGTGTTCACATGCACCAGGTAGAATCCAGGTCTCCTGACTTTGAATGGTTCCTACACTCTAAATAACTTGTATGTTACTTACTCTCAATGGAGCACATCATCAGTGGGAATGTTCTTCTATAGATAAATGTAGCGATGGGTTTTGTAGCGATGGGTTTTCTCATCTCAACACTGATGCCAAATCCACAGACTACTTTTCATTGGTTTGAACATGTGGAGGTTTCTGATTGTAGTGTTGTAGAATCTATTTTCATTGGTCTGAACATGTGGAGGGTTCTGATTGTAGTATAACTTTTTGTTATGTTGTTCCTGTCTCCAGTTTCAAACCTCCATAATTTCATGAAATTAATAAGAGAGTTGCAAGCTTTGTATTATATAAGATCCATAGGGATTACATTCAATTACATAAATATTCATGTTTCTCACAGCATTTGCCACCAGCACAACATTCTGATGGATCACACAGGAAGGTTAAGTGTTTTCATTAATGGAAATGTGCACAAGTCAGACCTTGCTCTTTTTTTATTATTATTTGTGTAACATTCCGCTGTTCCCTCCAGTTCATGTTCCTTACGTTTCCTTTGTGCTCCCGTTACTTGTGTTTCCCGTCATGTTTTTATGTTTACCCTGTGCGTCTTTACTTTCTGTTGTTTCCGTTGCAGGCTGGGCGTGGCTTTCTGGTAGTTCCCGGTTCCTCCCCCTGATTAGCCCCAGTCTCTCCCCTCTCGTCACCAGCCAACCACCACACCAGCTCACCTGCATTCCTCACTCCTTTTAATAATCACTTAGTTCCCTACACCTGGCTTTTGCACTATTTAGTTTCTGCCCACGCGCCTACCTTTGCCAGATCGTTTTCTCATTTTCTGTTGAGATTAACCCCGGCCTTTTTCCCCTTACTAAATCCTGTTTGCTGTGTTTGTTACCTGTTTGTATTCTTCTTTTGTCATCTCGCCCAGCCTGTTCCCCTCCTGCCCGATTCCAGTCCTGCCCTGACTCCGGCCCTATTTCCTGCCTGCCTGATTCCAGTCCTGCCCTGACTCCGGCCATGTCAGTCCTGCCCTAACTCCGGCCCTGTTATTTTTGCCCCAGCCTGTTCCCCTCCTGCCCGATTCCAGTCCTGCCCTGACTCCGGCCCCGTTATGTTTGCCCAGCCCTGTTTCCTGCCTGCCCGTTTCTCCCTTGCCTGCTGCCCTGTGCGGGTTTTTGTAATATCTCCTGTGTGGAGTTCAACCAGCCTTCTGTCTCTGAGTCCTGCATTTGGGTCCTATCCTGAGTATCACTGTAACAATTTGTTTACCATGTCTACCTATTTCAGGTTTTAAATTACTGTCTGTGTGTTGCTTGTGTTTATGTGCGGTGTGTGGTAACACTTCCTTACAAAGTATAAGAATGAGTTTACAATCCACCCGCACAAATACAACATAAAACCTGGCGTAAACATTAATTGATAGTCATTAACATTTCCTCCAGATATAAGATATCATATGGGTTCAGTATATGGTACTCCACGTCAAATTTCTGCAATACCACTTTATATTATGCCTAAGCTCTTGTCAGAGAATCCGACAGAATCCATACACTGAATTAAAGAGGAGAGGAATGAGCTTCAACGTTAAATGGGTTCCTGCAGCATCAAAGATTATAAACGTTAAAGCAAGAGCCTAACCTGACTGTACACTCTATCCATAGGAGATGTATGTAAACCAGGAATTGTCTTTTTCCATGGCTGTCCCGGTGTGGACCAGACGCAGGTTCGACTATATATTTGAAATGTTAACTCTTTATATGCTGGTAAAAATGTGTAAATGTTCCTGACGGTCCTTGATCATTTTCAAAGCAAAGCATTCAGTTACATGGATAAATTTTGTTGTCAGTCCATTGGTTGAAAACACATGTTTATTATAAAATGATAAATAATCACTTTTTAGTCAAATCCTATAGTGGAATATTTGTGGGAAGTGTGGATCAGGACCATAGAGCTTTCGGATGAGCTGAGCAGTGCTGTGGCCCTATATCATTGTATATGAATGCCCTGGTTTGGTTGGTTCTCTGTCTCGTGGTCGAGTGCTGTCAGTCCAGGATCACTCTCATGGTTGTGTGCCAAAGCAAAGCACCCTGGGTATTTACCATATTACAGTCAGACCTTTACATTCAGTATTTAATGTCATAATTAAGGTTTTGTGAGAACAGTAATTATATATCGCAGGTGTGGATCAGCTTGGGGGTGGGCGCTCTTTTAGTAAAAATGTTCTTGGGTGGTCTGCCTGACCTTGGACCCTTTGCAGAGATTTGGGGCTTTCTACAAAAGGGACAGGGCTGGGGATTTTGGTAGTTTCTCCTGTTTCTCTTAATATCTGGGGTGTGTGGGAGCCACGTGATAAAAATACATAAATAAGTTAAAAATAAATAGATATATTAAAAAAACACGCTGTTAGAAGCATATGCCTTTTGCCCTATTTGGGTATTAGAGAGTGGTTCTGTAAAAAAAAAATATTAAAAAAAAATAAAAAATCAAATGATCCGTAACATATTATTCTGTCATTTGAAAGCAGTATTATGAACAAAATATTTTTCATGCCGGTAATACACTTCCTTCCCTGAGGCTCAATATAGCATTTTAACATTGTGTTTAGCCATCTGACGAGGAAAACATTTATTCCATTAATTGATGGTCCCTCTTTGCATCAAGAATACCAATGATTCTCCACGCACAGCACACACAGCTATGGCCAGCCCCGATTCCTTCATCCCGCCAAAAATGCGTTTCTTTAGCATGACACTATTTTTAGGGTTATAATTGGGTTTGGTAATGTTGTTTGCAATATTGCCTCGTGCATGCTGATTTGCCTCATTTGTCTGTACATCGTCAAACTCTGTGCCTCGTTTTTTTTTTGTTTTTTTTGTTGAAAGAACACGCTCTCTGCAGGAGTTCGATACCACTGTGCGTTCATTAACGTTGGCAGCCGGTGCAAACAAAATGAAACGCACGGGAAGATTCCTCTTATTCCGCGAGAAAACAATCAGCGGTACTCTGAAAATGATCAGTTTTCTGAAAAGCAAACAAAAAAAAAACAGTTTCCCACAAAAAGGGTGATTTGACAGGGAAGGAGGCTGCATCGATATCCCGCCGAGCACAAAGCGCGATGCTTGGCTTCGGCGCAAATTACGCGTGCGGCGTGCGGACGGATGGCTCTTTGGATGCAGATGCATACAGAAATATACTGTAAATGTGCCTTGCTTGTACCTTCAGATCTTGGTGTGCATCCAGCCAGACTCACAGGAAGTGACACGTGCTTAGATGGCGGCAGCTGCGTGGGCCTCTGGCGGCCAGGAGGGCAAGCCAGCGTGGTGCTGGCGGTGAATACAGATGGCGGGAGAGAGAGAGAGCTCTTTATCCTAACTGCTCTGGCCTCGGCCATGACAGCAACTCCGCAGAGAGGCTGTCAGAGTTTCGTCACTCCGGCGACCCCCCGCCCTGCGATAGGGGCCTCAGCTGCCGAACGTTTTCTCGCTAAAAGGCCCCCAAAGGCCCCCCCCCCCCCCCGGCCACTCTCCAAAATTCATCGCCCGCCCCGAGCTACTGCTCGCACACTGTGCCTAGAACGCCCACACTCGCCGTCGAGTATTTTTTTTAATTCGACTCGGCTGTGAATAGCAAATATGAACATGTGTAAAAACAAAAAAAACACAGGCAAAGCATAAGGCCATTTTACACTGCTGACATGGTCACCTATTATCCTTTTATACAGCTGGAAATGTGCAGTAGATCAAGCAATCAAGGTGGAGTGCCTTGCTTAAGTGTGCAACAGCAGAACTCCCCCTGGAAAAGAAGGATTCACCTTTATGGTTCCACTCCCACACCACGGCGCTTATCTAAAAGCAGCAGTTAGAGAACAGAAGAAACAAGGGCGATCAAGAAAATTGAGAGGCCGTGGAATTCAAAATGACTGTGTGGGAACGTTCCACATTTACTGCAGAATTCTAGAAAGGTGAGAGGCCAGGAGTGGTTATTCGGGAATTACAAAGGGAAGCGGCAGAAATGTATCTGGATTGTTGTTTATTTGCATCTATTTCTGTGGGACTTGTTTGCATCTCTCCTGTTCTTCCTGACAGGAGAAATGCAAATTCTACAAAAGTCTACAAGCAACATTAAAAAACACACAAAACACAATAATATCCACAAGACTCAACCCAAGATGAATAAAAATTTAAAGAAAAAAAAAAAAACACTGGTGAAGAACACTTTCAAGTAGATTTTCCCTTCACATTTTTGTCCCCCTTTCTTCTTTTTATCAAGTTTGGATTGCAGTTGGATGTCTGGCAAATTTGCGCGCATCTGAATATTAGCTAGTTGTAGAAGGAGAGGGTCCTTGTAGCTCCGCAAATTGGGCCTCCTTCAGTTATCTTACATTTCAACTCCAGCATTTAGGAGAAAAAGATCAGGCACATTTTCCCGGCGTTGGAAACCCATTGAAGTTTCTTCCGACACACTCTGTATCAATGCGGTGACTGCAACACCTCTCCAGAAATGCTTTTTGAAAAAGGAAAGGGTTTACTGTAAACGTTCAAATGACTGAATATTAATGAACCCGGGAGATTCACTACAGGTGAGATGCAGTCAGAGTGTATTTTCAGCCAATTAATTATACGGCGCACTTCAACTCATACAGACAGATGAAATGAAAGGGCCAAAAAGAGGACGAATTTCGAATGCTTGCAAAAAAATAACATCTATGTTATGACAAAAAATTAATACTAAATACTAAAATAAATATTCAGTGTTCCCCCAGCTACAATTCCCAAGGTTATTCCCATTTTTTTGTCTTGATATGTAGAATCCAAGGCTTGGTACAATGGTATTGATTTTGATACTGAGATCAGTGGGGAAGGCAGGAAACCGCAATCTACAGGACAAACCAAGCCAGGGATTTTAACAACAGATTTAAGACATCAAACATGCTATGTTATCACAGTATGAAAAATAATTTTAAAAAAAGAATTCCAATAGAAAAATAAACAATAAACATCTGCTTAGACAGCAATAATGTTGATGCTGCTGATGATGATGATGTTGATTATTATTATAACAGTAAACTTAATATGTACATTAATACATATCTAAGCATTAATCCTCAAAATATATTCATAAAATGTATATAAACCTTCTTTGTTAGGAATGGAATCACATAATTAAACCAACAAACCTCCGTAATATTGTTTTTTTCCCCCCACATTTCTTTCATTAACTAGATTTCATGTTTGAAGTTTATGACTTATCCGTGCACACAAATAACTTAAGTCTAACCTGGGGGGAACAGAACACATTTTAATCAGTTCTAACCCCAAGCTTTGACATGTAAATTTAATTCATCCAGATTTAATATTACGTTTTTTTCCCCCCTCTCTGATGTAAATATATGCATATTTCATACTCTTGTGCGTAATTGCCTTCCCCCCCTTCCCCTGCACATAATGACACAATAAAACCACAGCTATAAAGGTGAAATCAAGCACACTGTTTTTCAGTGTGCTAGTCTGTCACGCTTTATCATCGTTTTGTACTTTTTCACCGTTGACTGACAGCTTTGAGTATCTCACTGTGTCGACCTCAGCATGTCTGCAATACAGTGTCTTTGCAGCATGTGTTTCACAGTTCCCGGTTGTGTCCACAGGCTGTGTGTGTGTGTGTGTGTGTGTGTGTGTGTGTGTGTGTGTGTGTGTTTGTGTGCTTTCTTATGTCTGTGTCTACGGGTGATGCTGTGTCAACAGCTTTGATGGTATGAGTGTGTTGCATTCAAGATTGCGGTAAGGGGTGAGGTTTTGTAAAAAAAATAAAAATAAATAAAACTCTGGGATACCTACTGTACACACCACGAGTACCGCAAATGCAAGCCCTACTTTAGAAAGTCTGGATGCACAAGTGCAGTATTTTATTAGCAGTGCCACAGACAGCATTATCCTTCCATCTTTGGTTGAGAGTTTCATTTTTGATTATGTACTGAAATAAGTGAAGGAAAACTGTGACTGCAGGGCGCTTGAAAAACTGCATATGTCTCAGATGTCCCTTCATATGAGATGAAACGGATGCAGGATGCTGAAGAATGTCCTTTCAGTGGCCTCTTAAGCCTCGAGAGCCCCTAGGCCTTTGTACCATACTCAGGAATCCCACCAGAGCCCTGAATTGACTGCATTGTAATAGCCTTCATAAGCATTATTCTTGCAAATGATCTGTACGGCTTGCTGCCATAGGACCTCATTTGCCTTGACCTATATCCCAGCCATGTTTGTGCTTAGTGTTTAAATTAGAGATTTTTCTTATTCCACCAACTTCCAGGATTTCAACTTGATCACATTTTAAGGCATCATAAGGAGGAGAATAATTTTCCAATTTGGCCAAAACGGACTTAAACAGTTTTATTATTATTATTATTTATTAACAGTTATTATTATTATTATTATTACTATCCCTGAAATATGTTTATTGCATAATTGTGTGACAGTCTGTTTGCAAAATTATATGAAATAAAGATTTTCTTTAAAGATTGATTAGAATAAACTTATCATGCCGTGTTATAAGACTTTGTAAATTTATAAGACTTTGGACATTTCTCACAAACATTAAGACACAGGGACATTTATAGACACTTAAAAGTAATCATAGAATCTCAGAGCAATTATTTTTCCATAATATAAATGTTTTGTTGGAATCAGAAGCTGTATAATTAATTATACATTAAGAAGTTTAAATATTATTTTTCCATTAATTGTTATAATAGCTTTGAATAAGAAATATTATAACAAATGCTTACACCCAATTTCATTTGTAATTTGTGTAATAGTGAATTAATGTCTTGAGCCGCCTTATAATTAAATTAGTGATTCCATTTTGCTTTCAAATATTGTGCTTACTGAAGTCAAATAAGAACAATTGCACTAAACTAAAACTAAACTAAACAATGTCCTATGCAGAAATAGTGAGTTCTTACTATTACTTGCACTGAACTGTTAATAAGGAAGAAGAAAAGCCATTGTGAATATAATTGTGTGAGATCAAATGCAATTATTGCACAATTATTAACCCCTTTGTGCAGATGTTAAATTTGGTAAACTCCTCACCTATTTAGGGGGTGTTCTATTTTAGGCTTTCTACCTCAAGGTGTGAGCACCACAGAAACTTGGGAAATGGCTTAAATGAAGCAAGACAGTTGTACAGTAGTAGGGTTGTATGCCTGGGGGTTTCAGATGGTGTACAAGCATTATAAAAAGGTGTGTATCTCTCAAACGGATTGTGTAAAACAATAAATGACCACTGAATCTTGAAAAGGACACTTGTATATTTTGCTGTTGAGTGAACTGAGGGGTGTACTATGAAGCAAGATTAAGGGGATAGAGAGCTAAATTAAGCTTCAACCCTGGGTTTTCTGTATCACGAAGCCGACTCATTTTTAATCGGGGTTTATTGCCACGGCAAATTACTCTGCACGGCTAACCTGCTCCGGGGCAGGTTATGTTCAGGATAACAGATTGAAACATATAAAAGCACCGCCCTTTGACCAATCAACTCCTTGGCTTTGGAAAATGGCGTCTCCATTCCAAAGGATCCCGTAGAGATATGTGCGGATACTGAGGGAAATATTAGTGAGTTCCGCAAAAGATTGTCTGAGTGCTTGAGAGACTTTTTTTTATGTGATTGTTTTAGCAATATTTTAAACATGCTGTATCAAGTTTAAAGTTTAGATCTTTAGAATGTAGTAGTACAGTTGTCACATTAGAAATAAACTGTATGACAATCTACTGAGAGTATAGATTTATTTGTTACGAGTGGTAAGGTGAATAAGGTAGCTATTAACTAGCCTAACAAATTTAACCTACATGATGAGCATTTTTTATTTTTTGCAAAAGCTCCTTCCTGGCTTTGTTGGAGGCAACAGTGTTGCTTTTTGCTCATATGATTGTTTCATGTTCATATCCGTCCATTATATCTGTCTGTATCAGTCTTTTTTCCCCACAGGAGAGAAATACGCTACTCTAGTACAGCCCATGCTGCACCGCTATAGGCTCGTTGTTGCAGACACCGCCCCTTTTATGGGAACGCGCAAGTACCTTGTTTAATAAAGCCCATGTTCACTTAACAAGTTGATAACCACGTTCGTAGTACCGGTTAAGCCAGATTGCGGTGTTTAGGCTTTCTGAAGCCAGCTAACACAAAAAAAACCTTGGCTATGTTAAGCTTCCTTCGTAGTATAACCCCTGAGCTTTTCATGGCAGTTTTGGCAAATGTTTGGGCTATTGTTGGCTTCATCTTGTTGCGATGACGGAACACGCAATTTTGGCGGCAAAAATTTTTTTTAATCAACTCACAGATAGATGCTATTGTCGACTGTGTCACGCATGGATAGGTATAGTTGCAGGTACGACTGGGTGGGGGGTTACTTGTTGCATCTAATGGACTGGCTACGTGACAATAATGCCATGTAGAAACTCCATATTCGGTATAGTTGTCACAAATCGTAATAAAGCTAGAACACTGAGGTTGTTTTTTCCACTTATAGTTTGGTTGCAGAAGCAATGAAAGTCTCAGTTGAGCAATCTCATGGCGCCGGGGCCATGGTCACTCGGGGGTAAATTCATAGATTGTGGTGAGTAACAGCCAGACATGATGTTGCATGCTCACCAGTACTTACTGATGCTTAAATGCATGTGGAAAGCAACATGTTTCACTTCCGGGTTACAAAGCGTGGGAACTAATGTGCTCCCAAGTACAGTTGAATCACTGACTCTAAATGACAGATAAATGAACGAACACCGTGGAGTGGAGCAGTCGGATAGTCACTCTGACAACCCCGGGGACAGAGATGAGTTACGCTTACAAACACCACCTACTAGTATTGTTTATCCCCCCAGTATTGAACACAAAGCACAGACATTACGCAAACACTAAGCTATTGCAAAATTATACCATTATTAAAACCTATTACTACCAAATCTAATCAACAGTACATAAACCTTACATGCAATTTCCTAAATGATGCCGATTAGTGAAAAATTTGACAGGTACTTTTGCCGAATCCAAACCAAATGACCTTCATCAATTACCACAAACATTATGCATTCGATTCACTGATACAAAAATTGCACAATTACCAGCAGTTCCAAATCAGACCCTCATCAGGAACCCTAAATGTTAGATGGGATGCACTTTCTGAAATTCATTTCCACCATGTTTTCTTTCTTTTTTTTTGGGGGGGGGGGGGGGGCTTTCACGCTTTTCCCCCTCTTGAACATGAGCCAAACTTAAGAAACATGAGTAGTGATGATCATTCTTTTGCTACTCATTTTTCCATGAGTTCACAAAATGACAGCATCTCCTGTCTTCTCCCATGTCAAAGCGAGAGAAATGATGCATGTTTTTTTTTTTTTTCTTTTCTTTCCAGGGTAAGAACTGACACACCATCAGTCACAAAGCTGTGCCGTCACCGTGCTTCCACACTGCTCACTGTGGCACTGTGGTCTCCATATTCTGTCTCCGGGAAGTCGGCCAGGAGTCAGGTAAGGAGTGAATACCGCACGAAGGCCTGTCTCTCTCGTCAATCTGAAGTGGGCCCTCGTCACCGACAGGTTTACCCCACACTGTCCCCAGCAAACGGAAAAGTTTCACCTGTCCAAAGAAAGGCGCCGCTCAGAATATGAATCTGCTCTCTCTTTATCACCATTTTGCTTTTATGCCTGACACCATGACTTCGACAAGACAAGGTTTCTCTTTCACTGTGGCCGGCTGCGAGTTCACTGATTTTTGTTGGTCCAAAAATGTGGCCTTACCATGGTTTGGTTATGCACAGTGACCTTGAGAAAAAGAAGGATTTTTGATTTGTTTCAATTTAATATTCTACAAATATTTTTGTCTATGCTCTATAAATTACACAAATACATGAAAATTGTACATTCAGTAATTGTAACAAAGTAGTTACAATGTAATAACACTACAGTGACTATTATCCATTGACATATATTTCCTTAGTCACATTTATAAAAATTCTGATTTCAGATTGTATCCGTTTTGTTGGGAATATAAAAAAATAACATTCTGACTCAATAAATCTAAATATGAATCACTGGCCTTATTTACTTACTGTGTGTGTGCGTGTGTGTGTGTGTGTGTGTGTGTGTGTGTGTGTGTGTGTGTGTGTGTGTGTGTGTGTGTGTGTGTGTGTGCGTGCACGCATGCAATGCGTGTGTGTGTGGTTGTGTGTGTGTAGTGATGGTGTCGTATATTATTTTGTATTTTGTATCACTATAACCGTATTATTTGTAACCATTCGCTGTCTGTTGTGCCACTTGGAATTGAGGCAATTAAATACAACAACATCAAAGCAAATCACTTCAGAAGGAATGTTTTTGCTGGGCACTTTCAAAGAATACAGAATGTGCCTGTGGCAAGAGAAACATAGAGGAGAGAATAAACCCCATTCACTACATGCCCTTATCTAGGGAAACACAGAAATGCAGTTTGACACCGGGTTTCGTCGTATCTGAGTCGGAGAGAGAAACGGCGGCACTCAGCAGATATGAACAGTGCTGTGCAGAGAGCGCCAGGCCGTGACCATTCTTGGCGTGCGGCTTTGATGCATTGCCTGTTCTGTGACATGATTGGTCTATTTTAGCTGCGGTGGAATATTGTGATCATTAGTTGGATTTTTGTCATTGCCATCTGGTATTCTCAATTACTGAGTGGATTAATTTAAGAGAGATGGGAAAACTATACCCTAACTGATGACTGCAGTCTCTCAGAAACTATCACATTCACCGCTTTTTCTTGCATAATGAGGCTGTCAAAAGCAGCATAAAGTTCTCAAATTCAAACAAAATCTCTCCCCACCTTTCACTTATGGACATGTGCAATTGCTGGTTATTTATGCAGTTTATTTATGCATCTCCAAAATAAACGGCCAAAACTGTGTTTGTGAAGGAGAACGTGTAATGCTGGTATTTGTTACAGTCATAGTTTGATTGGCTTGATTGAGCTGTTAATTGACATGATCTGGAATAATTACAGATACTATCATTGTTACGTTTGATCAAGACAAAACTGGCTAAGTGATTGAGAATAACTACTTGCTCAACTGTTTTAGGACCGAAACATTACATGTACTATAAAGCATTCTAAATGGCCCATCTAATTGCAATGTAATGTTTGTTTGTTTTTTTTGATACACATGAATGCATCATGAATGCTTTATCCCCTGTCGTATTGTATGAACTGAAGAGTATAAAACAGCTGTAACACTTTACTTGAACTATTTACCATATGGTTTACATAAGTCTGACATAAGAAAGACATAACACCTGTTTTAAATGTGTATGATAACATACAACAGCTTGTGACAAATATCATAACACTGCCATAATAAATGCAGCAATCATTTAGTAGCAGTTATGTTTAATCTGATTAGTTAAATTCACAATATGCATCATGACAGTGTTATACCATTTGTCATGTAATACGCTGTCATGGCTGGTTATGTCAGGGATAGGCGCAATGTCATGCTTATGTCAGCACTATGTAGGCTTTATGGCATGTACATATACAAAATATGTATTTGATAAATGGCCTGTGTTGATCTCACAGATCTGCCAAGTTTATAGTGTCCAAGAGGAATCAAATGTATTCTATCGGAGTAAAATATACGACCAAAGTTAATTTAACACTAATGAACATTTATCACTATTTTCACATTATTTTCCTGTAGTGCTGCCAAAATAGCCATGCATGTACATTTGTTGGTGACTCCAGAATGGGACGCAAAAAGTATATTATTATTACTATTATTATTATTATTATTATTATTATTATTATTATTATTATTTTTATTATTGGTTGTCAGATGCACATCTCCACCAAACCTAATTGAACAGGGGTTATATCCATCATGCGTACTGAAGGCCCACACTTAGGGGTCAATTTACTAAAGGTTTGCGTGTACAAAAACACGTGTAAAAATGTTACCATGCGCAAAAAAAACGTCTGAGGTGATCAACTAAGGTGTAAAGAGGATTGCGTGTGCTAAAATTGAAAGATACATTGATTTCTCATTTTTGCGGGTTAGCCTGAATGAATATGCAATATTGGGCATCCCTATGCTATTTTGCAAAATAGTGGGAGGTGTTCATGCAAATAGATTACTTTAGCACTTGTAAAGTGATTTACTAAGCCCCAAAGAAAGCTTTGGAAAGCTATTTGCGGGTGCATTTTAGTACAAATGGAAAGCAGGTATTAAAAGACACAGAATCGATAAGATCACGGCTGTCACTGTCGTAAGATATGTAGGCTGTGTTTGAAATATCCATAACTGAACATTCTGAATGATTGCGTAACAATGGGGGCTGATTAACTGGCCCATTCTAGCTAACGCTCAAAATACACAAGAAGATAATTTGTGGATAGAATACATAGGCTACATCATGAACAGTAATAATATGTTTTTTAAATCATGAAGCAAATCATGTTACAGAATAGAAGAGTAACTATTATTTGAATCAAACAAGCAAAACAATGTATATTATAACAAACAGTGAATAACAAGCAAATCAAAACTTTATAAAAATAAAACCCATGATCAAATGGAAATGTGATTTTATGTGACACTTACGGCGCAAGTTTTCTTAGTGCTAGTAAGCATAGGTATGATCATTTCAGTCCTGACAAACATCTGTAACTCCCGGCAGAAACTAAGAGACATCCAGTGAAAGAGTTAACAAACCGCCAGCTCATTCAGTGTAAAAGCAGCCTATACCCTACCCTAAAAAAATACCATAAAAACGGCAACATTGCTGCCAGTCTTTTCACCGTTTTCTTATAACCATTCCAAACACGCAAAATCTCTCATTTAAATATGGCTGTTTGCAGCTGGAGTAATTTACATAATGGCTCTTAGTTGTTCACCGGCAATGTGTGAAATGATAACGCGTGCAAATACTTTGGCTGCACCCGCAAAATACCACCCCTTATTTGGGATCTTAGTAAATCGAACCCTCAGTGCATTACCCACAGAAATGAATGACAACAATCAGACACTCACAGAAACCTGCTTAGTCCTGCTCATTCACTCCTCCATGAATTAACCAACTAACTAATCAAGTTGTGAATCCCCCACATGCAGGGAACATAGCGGTCACCTTTAATGGCCTTAAGACAACACGCAAGTGGACAGGCATAGTATTGATGTGCAGTTCTGTAGCAGATAAAACATGAAAGCCTCACCTTTAGAGGAAAAAAAAATCAATTTAAAACGAATCAATTCAACTTTGCTAGCTTGGAATGATATCTACTGTAATTCCAAAATCATGACACAGGTAAAGTGAAGAGATGTACCGAACACTAAAAACTAAAATTGAGGGATCATTTCTGAGTGATTATTTCAGAAACTGTCCCACCTCACAAGAATGCAAAAGCTCAGAATAGCAGAAAATTATATCAGGGTATATAAAGGCTGGCTCCCATCTGTTTCTCTGCAGCACGCTAACAAGCAGCTATCAAGAAGCTAAGCCCAACAAAATAGCTTTGTTGTCCAATATACTGAAAAATAAATGCTGGTGTTCTTCATAAAATGAACAGCATTTCGAGACCTGAGACCTACATGGCCATGACATTCTGTGTGTGTGTGTGTGTGTATGTTTTCCTGGTTTCCCTGTCTGGTGGCTATTCTTGTTACATTTATAAAAAGAGGGAAAGACTCAGGGTATATTGCTGAATTTTCAGCTGTTTACATCATATTGTCTTATTTTCATGCATAACACTTTCATAAATCTGGCCATTGTACTCACAGTATGATTTTAATCACAAAACAACTACTGTAATTTAGCGGACAGCGCATGTAAATCAAGATGATATTTCAACACAATTAGCACATTCATTAGCAAATCAAATCTATAAACATTCACTTGATTAACAAATCAGCCTTCTGTGCAATTACATTTTTACTGATAACAAATAAAGGAGAAACATATGAATAATAAAAAAATGTGCATGTATTGCAGGCAGTTGTATAAACCGGCATATTTATCAAGGGACAAACAGGATTGCAGGCTGCATGTGCTTGCATTGCATATCGTGTTTGAAGACACAAAGCGCATTGTGGGGGAGCGCATTGTGTTTGGATCCAGGGCTTTGTGTTCCTGTTTGAGAATCCCTCCATATAAACAACGGTCAAACACAGTGGGCGGACGGGGAATCGGCGCAACCAGGCAACCGCTCGACATTCGGATGAGTTGGAGACTGGGGACTGTGGGCCGGACACATGCACTGGTCAATGGGAGGCAGACAAATGGGAAAGGCTCAGTACATGGTGAAGATTCCTTCCATATACTGTATACTGTCAGGCACGGCTCTAGCCGCCCTAGGCGTGCCCCTTTTGCGTATTGCGTACCCCTTTAACGGATGCCGCCCTAGGTAACCTATGCCTAGAACTGTGTATTATTCTTATTATTCTTCTTCTTCTTCTTCTTATTATTATTATTATTATTATTATTAGTAGTAGTAGTAGTAGTAGTAGTAGCTTATACGTATGGGCAAATGTTATGCTATACCTTTGCAATAAACCTGGCAAAAGGTGGTAAGTTTAGGATAATAAAGCACACACATTTCGAGGATGCAACCCCCATTTTTCAAACAGATCACATGAACGCAGGTCTGCAGGTAGGGGCAGCAGAGTCAAAGGGTTTCACTGTAAGACTGCAGAAAACCAAACACCGTGTTGTAACACTACAGGCTCTTTTTTCAAGCTCATTTCCACAACAGTACTGCTTCGCAGCCTTAAAGCAGGGTCCGGCGTATACGTTACGGAGGACGGCTGAATCCGCAGTAATTAAAACTAGCATTGATCTCTGCTTCCATACAGACTTTCATTAAAAGCTCATTTTGCTTCCTTTAGGATCCGTCTGGCGAATAAACCCAAGTATTCAAACAGAGGGAAAGGAGAGACTTCACATCTGAAGGTCATCACAGGGTTTAATTAGAGGGGCCATTTAACACCACTTTCCCAAGTACTAGCACAATTACAATTGGTTAGTCGTATGGATATACAAACAGCTTACTTTTTTTTTTTTTTCTTTCTCCACCATATTGAACTGGCTGGTGAATTGGACCTGAGAATTTGCTGTATTCTCAAAGGGGTAAATTAGTCACTATTATGGATATTGGACTCTGTGTCAGTACCTCAGAAGCTGAATGCACTAAATCCAAGCAATCGGAGGATGAGGCTTTACGAATCACAATGCGGGTGTCATGGCATAATGACCTCGACAGGGGATAAGGCAAGGGGTGCCGGAGCTCTGTGAAACCGTGAAACCGTGATATGGCTGTGTGACGCAGTTTACTCTTAACCCTTAACCATCTAGAGATGGCTAATTTCCACACCACAGGAGTGGATTATCCCTATATTATTCCATAGAAATCTGCCACAATGGAAGATACACGGGAGGGGAAAGGTTCTAGCTAAAAGAAACACAAGCATTCAACTGTTAACATTGATTACATTATACAGCCCAAGGATGCCCAACGCTGAATCTACTGACTTGTTTTTTCATAAACCTTGTTACACCTAAGAAATTATATGCGGTGATTTAACTCTTTGAGGCTGACTTTTGACAATTTCAACAACTCAGAATTACAATTAGAATTTTTAGACAAATGATATATTAAACCAGCAATTAAACAGATTTAAAAAGGGGTCAGAGGACTTATTGAGCATTGATGTACAGTAATCCAGGTGCAATGATTTAACAGTTGCTTTAATATAGGGGATGTTGTTGTGGCATCCTCTCACTGAATACACTATCCCTGTATTTCAAGAAAGCCATGGCTCAGAAAAATGTTGTGGTGTGTAATTTATTGCAAAAAGTTCTGTCCAAAAGCTATTTACTAGTAATGTGGATGAGTAGGCGAGAACCTACAGTCACATGGTCAAGGAGTGCTCATATAACATTCCAAAGTAAGGTGGATAGGGGATGAAGTTCAGCGAGTAAATATATTACATCTCCCACTAGCTGCTCACTCAGGGGCTGGACTGGAGTGGGTAGAGCAGTCCATTTGTGCGGATCTTACAAACAAGTCATTAAAATATCGCAAACTGAGAATGGACCTGCAGCTAGTGGACCGTCATAGTGACGATTTTCAAAGCGCTGGCAAACCAGCAGGTGGCGCCGGTCCGATAGGTGAACACTTGCTAGGAGAGGATCATTAGCACTAGACCCTTCATTTTACACCTATTGGTCTCAATACTGCATGTCAAGTTCCCCATTCTTTCTAATAAATCAGGTTTGTTTGACCCCCCCCGGTTCCCTACCAGAGGACCTTGCCGACACAGCATCCTTCCAACTTGGCGGCTCACTCGATGTGCGGGTGAGATGTAACCTGTCCTGCACCAGCGCGTCTCTTTAGCACACACGTATTGCCACTAACGCACCATCGTCCGCAGGTCTCGAGACCTGACCTCCACGCAGCTGCAGTACAATATGGCCGGAGCGGATTCCAAAAGGACTTTTCAGAAGATGTTTACAAGCCATTAATAGCACCGCCATTTAATCTCTTGATAGATGAGAGACGGTGGCGCTGAGGTCGAAGGAACAGATTACTGGCCGCCTGTCATCCAATTTCGTTAAAGTATTGCAGCGTGCTCTGTAGAAAGAGGTATCATTGCTGCATACCGAGGGGTCCCATTTCAAACTCACTGACGCATCACATTAATGTAATGTGAACCCAATGCTTGGTCAGCACATACTGCAATATGATGTAATATATGGCAAATATGAAAAGTACATGATGTAAATATAACAGAATTCTGATTTATATGTGTGTGTGTTTGTGCGTATGCGTGTGTGCGTGCGTGCGTGCGTATGTGTGCACGTGCCTGTGTGTGTGTGTGTGTGCATGTAGGATGCATTAAAATACTTTGTGAAATAGAACAGAATATAACTTTACTGTCCAGCAAAGGCCGGAAATTTGTAATTGGTACTCACCTCAGAATACATACATGAAAAGCAAAATACAGTCACACAGTAGTCATACAAAAATAAAAGGTCATCTGGTTTGGTCTGGTTGACTGAATGTCATTGGGACAATTATCTCTTATAGATGTACTGCTACTGCTGTACTGAAATGTCGGCCAGAGGTAAATGACACCAGTCACCCCCTCCACAGTGAGTTTGAGTTGCTTCCCTCTGGCCGACGTTTCAGAGCACCATGCCAGTAGCCAAAAATAAAGTCCAAGAGGTCCTTTCATGCATCACCTTAGATCGCTTGGATTTTAGACAATGAAAGAAATTAAATTTTTAATTGAACATATAAAAACATGGTCATAAAGTGCATCCAGCACCGTTTTAAGCCTGCTATCTCCATCCACTGCAAATAACCATAAACCATTCCATACATTAATAAGGTTAAAATATAAAATATTGTGGATAAATTACTTCCTTGTGCCGGTTCCAAATTTCACCACCCATGCCCTCTTCTTTCTGCTGACTGAACTCAAATGGAAGTACCTTTTATAATCCATATTTATAATCCCTTTAAAATGTTCTAAAACCTCAGTGAAATGCCCGTTGAGTCTTCTTCCGCTGAGACTGAAGAGATTTAAGTGTAGATTCACTGAAGGATTGTGCTAGATTTTGGATCGTAAACCTACTGCAATCACTCAAAATAAGGACTGTGGAATTAATAAAGCACTTGCAATAGGGCCATGGCGCAGATTTCATTATTATTTAACCATAAGAACTACCTGTTCCTGTAGTTCGAAAATGTTGCCCATTTAAAGCACTAGGTTCATAGTTGCATGTACCAGACTGAGTTATAAGTGTACAAGGGATGGTTCTTGCAATGGCATTTGGCATGTACTGAACCACTACTAATGAAAACTGTAATGCGGCGTGACGTGTGAGGTAGGAGGAGCAAAGCACTAGGCTCCCATACTTCTACGAGCTAAGTGACTAAAGAATGAGCCAGAAATAACAAACGCCCTGTCTCGGTAACGAGACGCATAAGAACAGGCGAGTAGCGTAATGGCACAAATAAAACACACAGCCAATAAACACTGCAAAATAATACGAAATAGTATACGAGGAGGCGAAAGGAACGGAGATCTAATGTTCCAAGGCTACTCTCGTAGACTCGCAGTCACACGCAAACATGTCAACAAAATCGCCCAGTCTCCCTGTGAGGACAGACGTACCCGAAGGACGAACAGAACTACAGTTCCGAACAAAATCGCCCAGTCTCCATGTACGGAGACAGGTACCTAAGGACGAACAGAACTACTGTCTGAACAAAATCGCCCAGTCTCCCTATGAGGAGACGTACCCGAAGGGCGAACAGAACTACAGTTCCGAACAAAATCGCCCAGTCTCCCTATAGGAAGACAGGTACTGAAGGACGGACAGAACAGCTGTTCCAGACATTTACCGGCACCATGACTAACGCAAGATTAGACGAGAATAAGCGTTCTGCCTCTCGGTAAGGAGGAATGTAACGAGGAGGCGAAGGAACAGAGATAACGTTCCATGGCTACTTTTATAGGCTCGCAGTCACATGCAAAGACCAGGAAGCAGGAACAGAAAAGAACCAGGGGGAAGAGTCCTAATAACTACATCCACATAGGCAAGTCCCGCATTACTCCAGAAAACGTAAAGGGGTAAACGCCCGATCTCCCAGGAGAGAGAAACATTTTACAGGCGAGCCGACGGAGTACCGTCGTCCCATAACTTTACTTAGCAAAAATGACAAACACAAGCTTAGTAGAAAATACACGCCCTAGCCTCTCAGTAAAGGGAAATGTAACGAGGCGAAGGAACAGAGCTAACGTTCCAAGGCTACTTTCAGAAACACGCAGTCACACACAAACATGTCCACAACCTCGTCCAAGCTCCATATATAAGGAGAAACATACCCGGGGAACGAACAGAACAACAGTTCCGAACAAAATCGTCCCGCAGGTACAAAGGACGAACAGGACAGCTGCACCAAAAGAAAAACGCAAACTTAATAGAAAATAGCACGCACTGCCTCTCAATATAATACAAAAAAAACCCTGACTCACAACAAAGGGGAACGTAGTCCACGAGAAGGAGACAAAACAGGGAACAAACGTACCAAAGCTACTAACCGGCTCACTGTAACGCAGAAATGAGTAGAAGCTCAAACGCCTGGTTTCTCAGTAAGAAAACCAAACAAAGGCGAAATGGAACAAAGAACTGCTACCCTACACTTCTACGAGCTAAGTAACTAAGTAGAAGCGTGAACGCCCGATCTCCCAGGAGAGAGAAACATCTTACAGGCGAATAGAGCAGAGATCTGCGGTCCCATACTTCTACGAGATAAGTAATCAAAGAGCCAGCAAGAACAAACGCCCTGCCTCAGTAATGAGACGTTAAAATAGGCGAGTAGCACAAATGGTACAAATAACTCACACCAGACAATGCAAATAACACAAATACAAAACAAACAATATCGAAGCCCCGAACGAAGGAAACGGGAGGCTTATATAGCTCTAAAGGTGACCACGCACAGGTGTGGATGCTGACAGAAGCTCCGCAATCAAAGCAGGCCGGAGCAAGCATCCACCAAAAGAGCAGCGCCCCCGTGTGGCCACCGAGGAAAACGACCGCATGACAGAAAACTGCTATAAATGTTTTAGTGTATACTGCTGCTCTTGTGTTATTATGTTGTTCCCTCGGGAACCTGCTCCCCTTGAAACATGCTAATTTTCGATGCACCCCAACACAGCCACGTTTTGCCCCCCTTATTTTAATAGCTTCCAAACAGTTTGCAAAATCTCTGACCTCCTTAGTTTCACATAGTCTTGTGCCATTAGCAATGGCAACAATATTGCCATGCTTTTCCTTATTAGGGTCAATTATGTAATTAAACAAGCTCCAATCACTGAACCCTGGGGCACCTGTTCAAACATGGTCCTGCTTATTATTACCCTTTGTCGACATGATTTTTGTTGTGTATTTTGCACTTTTTTGAATGTAGTACAAAACTAGACTAGTAGATTAGAGTAATCTGTCAAGCCAAATGTGATATTTATGGGAGATTTCCCTTGCCAAAAGCCTGATCTTATGTATTATTTTGTATACACACCTTGTTGTCAGTGCTGTTGGGGTACTTTTGAATGCTCTCATCATTCAAAATGTACTATGGTGGCATTCAGATTTATTGGTCAGAGTGAAGAGGTTGTTTCATGAGACAATGGCAGAATGAGGATCAGTGCTCATATAAATCAGGTTGCTTGGTCTGTGTGCATGTGTGTGTGTGTGTGCGTGCATGCACGCGTGCGTGCGTGTGTGCGTGCACGTGTGTGTGTGTGTGTGTGTGTGTGTGTGTGTGTGTGTGTGTGTGCTTGTTTTACGTGGCTGCATTAAAAAAAGAAACTCAAAGCCGTTTACTCCCTTAGGGTCTGAAGGGGGAATTCCATATGTGTGTCCCATTGCGGCAGACTGTAGCATGCGAGTAATTGTCATTCAGATCTTTATGCCAGCTTTCAGGTTTTGACTCTCTGTTCTAATGTCGATGCTACTCCTTCAGGCTCTCACCTGTGGTACAAAGAGAGTGAGAGGCATTGATAGCAGCGGCATGTTTATTGATGCAAATGCTTATTTACCATCTTAAAGATGCACTACGGCAGTACCGGCAAAAGTGTGCTTTGAGAACACCGTGTGTGATGTACAGTATGCAAGTTAATCGTGATTATTCAGACGAGGGTGATGATGTGACATTTTCTTTTCAGATCTGACAGTCAGGATCCAGAGTTTTTATTTCAGGGACTTCAGTGAACTCTCAAATAAAACCACTTTGGAAAAAAGAAAGGACATCCATATTCTGTTTTCAAACAGGAAATGTGTGTAGTAGTGAATGTCTCAGCTTTGCTGCTATATTTTCTATCCACATCCCAAAATATTTAACACAACTGCTCACCTTTTTTTCAGTCCCAGGACAGTTACTGAAGCGTGCACACACACAGACAGACACACACAAGCACACAGACACACACAAGTGCACACTCACGTGCGCAGGCGTGCACGCATGCCCGCGCGCGCACACACACACACACACACACACACACACACACCAGATAAAGAGACATAAATCCTCTCTGGTTCAGCTTGTTTGGAAAGAACTATGGAGTTGCTGCTAATAGTTTAAGACAGCTGACGCATTCTTGGGGAAGTCAATTAGCATGTGATTAGTGCTTACATGTTGGGGGGGAACGCGTCTGTCACCCAGGCTTTGCGCTAACAGTCCAGGGCTTGTTTAGGAGCACAAAGACTGTGCATCACCGCTGGGTCTCGCCTCCAACCCTACTGAGACACAGCTAATTGGAAATATATTGGGTCCAAGCACCAAGGACTTTTTTTTTTTCTTTTTTCACTCACTACCACTTGTATACACACACACACACACACACACACACAAAGCAAGACACACCAAAATGCACATACAAATCTCTCACACAGGCATACCAAGCTGGTGAATGGTACTGCCCCTTTCTGGTTTCAGACAATGATTACACCCCACACTCCAAACAGACCTCTCCATTTCCACATGGTCTTGCCAGCTGGCTGTCCCATCTCTTTGAGCAGATTCACTGGCTGTTTTCCGCGAAACACACCTTTTTTTAAACCTCAATGAACCGTTTTCTCCCTTTATTTTGCAGCTGTTGAGGCAAGCACAACAGAGCACCCTTTTCATGCGCTACCTCCACGTTGACCCACAGTGATCAAATCATCGTTAAAGAAATGTTATTGTCTTTTTTTTTTCTTTCTTTACACATTAGTTATAGTTTTCATTATAATGTATGGAGCTGGGGTGATATAGCAGCAAACAATGTCAAGGAAATCCAAGGATGACTGCAAGACATCCACTGTAACGATGGTGAGATTGCATCTCATATTGAATTGAGCTGTTTTGAATGCCAACAGGACATGATGTACCCCTAATTGGCTCTCATTATTCTCAGATTTCAGTCACTCACACTTACAGACACTTAGTGAATCATGACACAAGGCAGGACGCATTGCCTAATCAAGCGGGTAAACATCGTGAAGGAGGGGGTCAAGTGTCCAGGGAAAAACACCACATTACGTTAGGCACCGTAACCAAACTCTTTATATGCTAAAGGAAGAATAACCTGAATCACCTAAAACTTTTCATGTATAGTACATTGCAACAGTTTGTAAATATGTTCTGTTTAATATATACACAGTATTTTATTTAAGGAGAGGTTTGCTTTATAATTTGGCTTTTTATCTGGATCCTCAAAAATGGTTTCATATTTTAAAAAAATTTAAATAGGAATTATAAAGAAGGCATCACTCATCTCAGTGCACAGATGTGAGGTCCCTACTATTATTTGAACCCCACTCTACTGACCAGGGAAGGACGAAGCTTACTGTGGGAGATTTGGACAGTGTATACACATTTGTTGTGCAGAAATTCAATAATGTTTTTCTCCGGTTGCAAAGCTTTTGGTGCCACTTATGATTCACAAGCGTTAACTACCGCCTTGGTTAACATGAAGCTTCTCAACATGTGAACAAAGCATTGGCAGTGCTTGTTCATGTCGCCAGTGTTTCCATTCCTCTCTGGAACTATGTTTGGCGTTTTAATTTTTGTTCACATCGATGAGATGCATTTCACTCTCGCATTTAAATGACCAATTATATCAACTTGAGCACTTTGAGTGGCAAATCGCTGGAACGCATGAAGTAGCAGTCACCGAGCGCGCAACATTCCACGCCGTTCTTGACTTAATAGCATCCAGCATTCCCGTGTCTATTTTTAGACGGGTAACCTTTATGTGCTTGTGTCTGTCCAAGCTCCTGGCCAGGGCGGTAACATTCTTGCTCTCAAATCCGGAACTAGAGTGGCCAGCGGCTCTTGTCCCTGGCCTAGTATAATGGAGTTACGATAATTACGGGCGGCTTGACTAAAGGATTGTATTGTTGACCCAATGGGGTCACCATCCTTTCCAGGCAATCACTAACATGCCTGCCAAAACAAGGCTTTCAGGAAGAACTCACCTTTATTCAGCCTGTAAAACAAGACCTTTATGTCTACGGCTGTGCTCAAATACTCAAGTCGTATTGCCAGAAAAACATGTCTTGAGATATAGTTCCATTATGAACATGTTCAATCACTGCTCTAGCTAAACTAATCTTATGTACATTATTTACATGCACACATAAATGCACACCTCTACTGGGAAGCATAATGACAGGATCAAGTCGATGTGAAGGAGCTTTTTCAAGAAGGGTTTGTTGTACGGATTAGTGCATCACTGTAGCGTTCCCTCCAAACTCTATTAGACTGTAACATAACAAACATTTAATCAGCAGGCAATTGTCAGATGATTTTTTTTTTCATCCTGTTTATCATGGAGCAAGCTACAGTATCATTTTGAAACTGTACAATGAAGAGTAAATAAATATATGATATTTATCACTCTAAAATGGGCTGCCCAGATGTTTTGGTTTAGTGGCAGTTACATTTGCAGATGATCCATTTAACTAACAGACTAATATTTAAATGCATCTGCTTCTCTTGCACTCCCCGATGCCAAAAATCTGCACAAGTTCATTAAGACAGGGATGTGCCGGTGCCACAGCAGTGAAGAGCCAGATATAGGGCTGCCTGCTTGTCTTTTCTCTCAACTACTTTGAAATGCAAAACACAATGCTCACATACTTATCTCAGGAACAAGAGGGCATTATAAAACCATGCTAAATGGAAGCTTGGCATGTCACATGATATATAAGAGTGCATGCATGAAAACCATTAGGTATCTGGTCATTTAACAGCCGCTACGTTTTTAATTATAATTATGAAAATATTGTCATATTCCAGGTCTTAATGAGGAATGGTAAACAGGAGAAGGCCAACCCAGGTACGGCAATCCAGCAATGTGATCCAGAGACATATTTCAAAAGCAGGGACAAGTTGAAAATATTAATGGAAATTAGCACAATACTGCTATGAATATGAGGAGCTGTGACACTTTTTATTACTTTATTATTATTATTATTATTATTGAGTAATATCCTGAATATGTATGCATTTTGTTCTTTTGTAAACATGCATGAACTCAGTCATACCTTCATTTTTATGCTTAGAACATGATAGGATATTGCATATGTTTACTAATATTCATAATTCATATAATTATGGATTTGGTTGTGTTTAATCACCTACACTCATAGCCAGAGAATCATCGGTTTGATGTTCTACCTGAGTACTGGGTAAGTAAGTATCCAGCTTAATCATTTAAACCAGTACTTTCATGGACTTATTTGGATAAGTGTGCCTAGGAAAAACAAAGAGAAACAAATGATTAAACCTACTCTGATAGTGGTTTAATTAAAAATACATAAATATACACAAGGTATAAATATCACCCAGGTTGCATAACTCTGGAAAACTGACCAACCTGATGCAAAACCTCTTCCCTGATTCATATAAAGCTCTGTTCCTCACCCTGCTTTTCTACTCAAGCATCTCTTTCCTTCACAAACCATTATGAATATTAACCACAGATAATGATAGAGAGAGAGAGGGAGAGAAAGAGAGATATTTATTTATTTATTTTTACTTTTAAATCGCCATTATTACCACTTTTGGGTTTCAGAGTTACATGATGCCATGTTCCCAGTCCACACTGACTACATATACTATAATTTCCAGTCAGCCAAGCAAAATTAAACAACCAAAGTAAACCATCCAGAAAAAAAAAAAAAAAAAAGAAAAAAAAACAGTATCCCAGAAAGAAAAAAACATCAAACTTCAAACATGAAGGACTGACTTTCCTTCATTCATTGAGCACATTCAATCGTTTAAACACCATCTTGATTCAAAGGCCGCCAAATCCCCCATGTGTGCATAAAAGGTGAACTCCGGCTTTACCCTGGAAATTATCAAGAACCGTAACCACATTACAACATCCACTGGACCTGTTCTGTTAAGCCAGTACATTTCTATTTGCAAGACACAATATGAATATTTGTTTCATCAACAATGGCCCCAAGTGGTTCCAGAATTGTTTTTAAATACTGGAAGAGTATTTATATACTGGAAGAAAAGGGTCCCTGAAAGGCCAGAACTGTAGGTCCACCCAAAAGGAGGCCCCCCTCCTTTTTCCCAAGGGGGGAGACAGCTTTTTAGCCATTTCAGCCACTGCTCACACCACGTTCAGCAGCTCCCAAGCATTCAAGACACTCTGATAAGAATCAGGCAGCACCTCTGTGTGGAGTTTGAGTAGGTCCATCCCAAACAGCTGCCAGTCACAGCCTAAGCCATCCACCTGCCTCAAAAGGCGGAAAGCTCCCGGCCTCCAGCTTAGGTCCACTGCATACAGCAGCCTTTTGGCAGCCTGCAGCCTGAAAGCTGCTACCCTGCTACGGAGGTCCACTAGGCCCTGGCCCCCCTCCTCCACTGGCAGATACAGGACAGCCGGCCGTAGCCAATGGTTTCTGTTCCAAAAGAAAGACAGCAGTATTGATTGGATCTTACTCAGCAGTCCGGAAGGAGGGTCCAGGCAGTCCAGCCTATGCCAAAGCAAGGAGACTGTTGATCACCAATACCCACCCTCTCTAGGGCAACTATGGCAACAACCATCTCCATCTAGACAGTCTTGCCTTTATCAAATCCAACAGTCTTTCCCAGTTCCTCAAATCATACTCTATCCTTCCCAAAAACACACCCAGCAGAGTATGGGTTGTCCCCATCCCACCACCCTGCCAGGAAGGCATCACTCTTCTCCCAGTTCACTTTAGCATTGGAGGCTTTCTGAAACACCTCCAAGCTGTCCTGAAGACTGTCCATCTTGCTCATCCTTCATGAATACTGTAACATATGCTGATAGCTGTACATTTGGCACTGGTTGAAGAGAAGGACAAATCACGCCAGTCAGTTTTTTCCTCAGCATACACAGCGCCGGCTCTATTGCTCTATTGTCCAACATCCCTGACAAAGGGCAGCCTTGCCAAATCCCGCGTGAAACATGGGATAACTCAATGTGTTGGTAATTTTGACCATACTTGTTATTTTATTGTACAGTAAACGTATGTGTGCCGTAAACATTCGTCCAAAGCAGAATGGGTGTTTCTTGATCCATAGCCACTATCCCCAAGTTTAAGTTTCACTCATACATAGTGATAGAACATCTCTGACCAAAAATAATATTAGAGAGAGAGTGAGTGCACCAATAAGCCAGTGCAACAAATCAGCTCGGTATGCAAGAAACGGACAGAGGAATCACATTATAAATTGGTATGAGAGGCAGGCCAACAGCACATTGCATTAGTCAGCCTCCTCCAATTCAATAAAATGCTGGGAAAAAGCTCTCTGCAGATTGAGATCTGAAAAGGCTACCACTGAAAATATACTCGGCAGATACTGAACCCAGCTACAGAGATCATATCGGTAAACACAACCTCAGCAGACCTAAATGAGACGACATTCCCTTTGCAAAAAAAAAATGTAATCCTCCTGCTATATGTAAATTTTTTTTTTTTCAAGCAGGTGAAAAAAAGTAAGAAATGATAGATAGGAAGCAACCTGGTAATGTGGTGGATATCCGTGTTGTACAGAATAATATTAAAATGTCCCAGACGCACACACACACACACACACACACACACACGTAGAGTATGTATGTCTTGTTTGTAGTGATAATAAGATACCTTGTTAAAACCTCAAGACAATTAAAAAGCCCAATTAACCCAAACAGCAAAAAGGTTTTGTATTTGATGGAAAATGTTACCTGAATTAATTACTCGCCTAATTAGCCTTGCGATGATTTATTTATTTAATATTTTTTCATTGCCATAATTATACCACTGCACTTGAAACATTGAATATGAATGTTGACAAATGCACCCGTACTGCAGTATTGGTATTTTGGAACACACCAGCGATTTATTTTATTTGTGTTTATTGCTTTGTTTAATTTATTATGAATAAATAATGAATTATTTTTGTAAATCAGCATTCTCCGCAAGGATACGCTATGCATTTTTGTTGTGTAAATTCAATCACTACTTCAGTACTGGGTGTCTTCCTAACCACTTCTAAATTAAGTCAAACTGCCCTCCTTTGGCCTAAGTCATGTGACCTCCCCCCCTCCCTCCCGGAGAGCCCATGCTTTTGAAACCGGTAAAATTTACATAAGCCTGAGCTTGGCACCTGAAGACCACCAGGTAAAATGAGCCAGGTCTATCCATGCAGCTGTGAGAAAGGGCACGGGGGAAGTGTTTGTCCTTGGTTGTGTTCAGTATGCCTTCAAATTGAGGGACATTTAAAAATATGTCACATGAATTAGGCGGATAAATGCACACTTTTGCGCCCAGGTGTTGTTATTATTAAAAATATATGATCATAACCTTGCCTGTATATGCGTGGGAGAGTTTGTTAAGGTTTCCCAAAGCAACTAAATAAAAATAATGGAAAAATAAATAAACAAAGCCCCCTTCAGGAACCAGCACTGTTCAGTCTCACATGGATTACAAGGTGTTTTCAAATGGAAAGTTTGAAACCTGGAGGAAAAAAAAGAGAAAACGAAAGAGGTGTTAGTTCTGTGAAATTCTCTCCTTCAAATGATTATTTCCTGTGGGAAAATCGATGAGAGAGAAGAGAGTACTATTGGAATGGCTCAATCAAAGGTGTGGAGTGGAGAACAAGGAGCGACAGATTACTTCTAAACAAGCCAGAAAAAAATTGTTCTGTTCTAAGACGATGATGGTGGCACCGCTCACTGTGTGGGGAAATGGTGGGTAACCTCCAGTGGGTAGTGTAAGGATATTTGGGAAATAAGTCCTTTGACAATAAACTGTGTGATGAAAAAAAAAACATTTGCCAGGGAGATATGAAACGAACACTATTGGCCATGCGCCATTTTATAATTATGTTTCATTTTTTCAAACCAAAACAAAATTGGTTTACTAAATTGCACATTTCCAAAAGCAAAAAACAAATGACAAAAAAATTTAATAAATGCGCATGTTGTATATGTACAGAATATTGTTAAATGCAATAGTATTGGGACTGTGACACAATATGTGTTGTTTTGGCTCTGTACTCCAGCACATTGGATTTCAAATAAAACAATGAGGTTGAGTGCAGACTGTCAGCTTTAATTTTAAGGTATTTACATCAATATAAGCTGATCCGTGTAGGAATTACAGCCTTTGTTATACATAGTCCATATTTATACATACAGTATTTAAGGTAGCAAAAGTCATGGGACAAATCAACATAATCTGAAATGAAGTCCTCATATTTAGTATTTTGTTGCAGATTCTTTGCATTTGATGATTGCCTGAAGTCTGCGGCCCATGGGCATCACCAGACGCTGAGTATCTTCGCTGGTGATGCTATGCCAGGCCTGAACTGCAGCCATCTTCTGTTCCTGTTTTTTTCTGGGATGTTTAGCCATCAGCCGTGTCTTCAGCAAGTGAAACGCATGTTCAGTTGGATTCAGAATGGGTGATTGACTTAGCCAGTCAGGAACATTCCACTTTTTGGCTCTGACAAACTCCATAGTTGCTTTAGAAGTATGTTTGGGGTCGTTATCCTGCTGCTAGGTGAAATGCCATCCAATTAATTTTGAGGCATTTGGTTGGATCTGAGCAGATAAGATATTTTTGTGCACTTCAGAGTTCATACTGCTGCTGCCTTCAGTAGTCACATCATCAGTGAAGACAAGTGAGCCAGTTCCAGTGGCAGCCATATATGCCCAAGCCATAAGATACCTCCACCATGTTTCACAGATGAGGGGGGGGGGGGGGGGGGGGGGGTGCTTTGGATCATGAGTAGTTCCTTTCTTTCTCCTCTTTCCATCATTTTGGTACAGGGCCAGGCTAATACTCATCTCATCTGTCTATATTTTCCAGAACTCTACAGTTTTTTTAATGTACTTTTTTAGCCAATTCTAACCTGACCTTTCTGTTCTTCAGGCTTACCAGTGGTTAACTCTCTGTGGTTATGCTGGTGTAGTCTTCTCTTTATGGTAGTATTTGACACATCTATGCCTACATATTGGAGAGTGTTCTTGATCAGTTCAACAGTTGGGGGTTTTTCTTCACAACTGAAAGTATTCATCGGTCGTCTGTCATCCACTACAGTGGTCATCTGTGGTACCTTGGTATTTTGCTATTGCTATTTTCTGCCCAGTTTGGAATGCCCAATCATACATTTTATATTGGTGCTTATTCAGATAACCTCCAATTCAGGAGACTGCAAACAAACATGTGCTCTCTTCTGAAGTAAGTGATGGCACTGCGGTTTGCAATTGGGCTCATGTGCAAATCAACAGGTGGACTTGTGGGTTCCCTTTTCAACCAACATGGGCCACTAGTGAGGGATGAGAAGCTGTATTCCTGGCCGAATGAAACCCGCCCTTCCCTGGGTGACACTAGAGGCAATGATGTTTCCCCCTGCAGGGGGGCTGAGCAAAGCACTGGTATGGTCCAGTTTCTAGACCGGAACCTGGAGCCCATCCATGCATTAGGACAGTGCCTTATCAGGATGAGCCCGCCACGCTGTGTGAAACAAGTGATGAAACCCTGAATGCATGCACATATAAGGACATAAGAAGAATGGAAACATGCTATTCAGCCGATTTAGGCACATCAGTTACCAATGGACAAGAGATCGCCCAATGCTGCCTCACATCTGGGCTTGTAACCCTCAAGGGTCTCTTTCTCTACAACATTTGGAAAAAGCTGCTCCATGCATTGAAAACTCTCTGATACCAGTTCAGAATGTACTGTACCTATAAGCAATTTCTACCTGTGCTCTGTTTTTCTGACAGAGCTCACACTGAATAATAATAATAATAATAATAATGTGGTTTACTTTATTAACTCTATTTACTTTGGCCCTCCAGAGGCAATTTCCACCTAGTTTGTACTAGTTTTATTTAAATGTTAACATCTCAAAAAATGTTCCCTGCACACCCATGGTTAAAGTCGCTAGCTAACCCATTCCATGCATTAGCTAGCGAACAGCCCATACATTCTGAGCATATTCCACTCGCTAGCTTTGCATAAAGTTAGGATCCATTAATGTTCCCATCAGTTGTTGATGGGACACGTATTATTGTAACACCGTACCAATAATAACACTTCATTTCAGCCAGGACATGCATGAAATGGTAACGTTAACATCAATATGTCATTTTGCGCTGGAACTGTAATTGTGGAAATAAATAATATTTTGCTAAAAAGTGTCAGTAATTGCATGGAGTGGAAACAAACGTTTCTGGTGAAAACGGGCCGATTCGCGAGTGCTAATCAATCAACCATCACTAACGTTAGCTGTCATAGCTAAGTTACCTGGAAAGTTATTTAGCCACACATTAACTCAGTGACCAACAATGGTGCTCACGGGCGTATTCAACTAACGTTAATGTCTTTATTACGTTGTATTTGTCAGAAAGCTCACGTGACGTCTGAGTAAAGTGTCAATCATTTATGTTGCGCTGCATGTGTAATTTATGTAGACAGTAGTAGCTTTCATTTATTGCATATTCATATAGTATACTGTGTAGCTGCACTTGCTTGTTATAAATAGCATTATTAGTGTTTGTTTGATTAAAGTTATCAACACCCTCCATTATCAACACCTCCCTAACCTGTGGCCATGTTCCTGCTGCCTTTAAAACTGCCCGTGTAACCCCACTCCTTAAAAAAACCTAGCTTGGACCCCTCTGATGTCAGGAACTATCGTCCTGTATCTCTTTTGCCCTTCCTGTCCAAAACTCTTGAACGAGCTGTCCTTAACCAACTGTCTGTTTTTCTCCACCAGAACAACCTGCTTGACCCACATCAGTCTGGCTTCAGAACCGGCCATTCCACTGAAACTGCTCTCCTGGCCGTGATGGAGGCACTCGCCACTGCTAGAGCCTCCTCCCTCTCCTCTGTTCTGATTCTCCTTGACCTGTCTGCGGCGTTCGACATGGTCAACCACAAACTCCTGTTCTCCACACTCGCTGAGATGGGCATTTTCAGGACTGCCCTCTCTTGGTTTGTATCGTATCTCACTGATAGATCCTACCAAGTCTCCTGGAAGGGTTCCGTCTCTGCACCCCATCCCCTGTCTACAGGAGTCCCGCAGGGATCTGTACAGGGTCCTCTGCTGTTCTCTATGTATACTAAGTCTCTTGGTTCAATAATTAATTCACATGGCTTCTCATACCATAGCTATGCTGATGATACTCAACTCTTCCTCTCTTTCCCTCCCTCTACCCCACAGGTTAAGGAGAGGATATCTGCTTGTCTGACTGACATCTCTGAGTGGATGGCTACCCATCACCTGAAGCTCAACCTTGACAAGACAGAGCTCCTCTTCATGCCATACAAGACCTCCCCACTACATGACCTCTCCATCGCCGTTGACGGGACCTTGGTGGCTGCCTCCCGCTCTGCAAGGAACCTGGGGGTGGTCCTGGACGAACGGCTAGACTTCAAAGTGCACAGCAGGGCAACGGCACGGTCCTGCAGGTTCCTCCTGTACAACATCAGGAGGATTCGACCGTACCTGACCACCTACTCCACCCAGCTTCTTGTCCAGACCATGGTCACCTCACGCCTGGACTACTGCAACTCCCTGCTCGCAAGCCTACCAGCCTGCACCATTCTGCCTCTTCAACTGATCCAGAATGCAGCTGCCCGGCTTGTGTTCAACCTCCCAAAATTTTCCCATGAACCCCCCTGCTGAGGTCACTCCACTGGCTGCCAGTTGCAGCCAGGATCAGGTTCAAAGTTCTGACCCTGGCCTACACTGGAGCCAATAGGACAGGCCCCACCGGCAGGACTTAATCTAGAACTATGTTCCTGCTCGACCACTTCGCTCTTCTACAGCAGGGTGACTCACACTTCCCCCCCCCTCCGTGTCAACGGCTTTTGCTCGTCCCGACTGCGGAGCTTTTCCACCCTAGCTCCTCAGTGGTGGAATTAACTTCCTATTCCCCTACGTTCTACTCTAACCCTGCCTGCGTTCCATCGTGGCCTGAAGACACACCTCTTCAGACTCCACCTTGACTGATATTCTAACCTAGGACCTCATGGTACTAGTTCCCTGTGTTTTCCTGTCTGTTTGTTATAGTTTATAATAGTATTTAGAATAGAAGTGTAGTATAGCTGATTTACCCACAGCTTACTGTGAACTACATTCAACGTTCATTACTAGGGATAGCTGCTACATTAAGGGAAGGATGTGCTTTGTCTTGTCTGTTCTGTAGTGACTTTGATGACGTTTTTGTATGCACTTATTGTATGTCGCTTTGGATAAAAGCGTCTGCTAAATGACTGTAATGTAATGTAATGTAAAGTGCAAGCAGTTTTATTACAGTCAGCTTTCATTCACAGTGAGTGTCATCATGAGCAAGAGGAAGGGTGGCCGTGACATTCGTCAGTTTTTTGGGCAGCCTCAGAAAAGAAGAAAAGTAAGTTGAGAGCAGTGAGAAAATGAGTACCAGTCAGATGATAGAAGAATACAGTAGTACAAGAGATGAGTCAATGTTTCTTGAAATAATAATCATTGCCATTCAGATCAGAAATGGTTAGTAATCCATTCCTGAACATCATGGCAAGAAACACCATTGTTTACTGATAATATTTCTTTCATGTTCACTCTGGTGTGTTCAGAGCAAAGAGAGAGAGAGGGAGAGAGAGAGCATGAGGATGCTGACAGGGCAGGAAGAGCAGGTGACATGGAGGTGAGTGAGAAAAGGAGCAAGTATTGTTGGTTAAGACCAAATAATGACATCACAGCAGTCTAATTCTAATGTTAATTTAAGCTGAGATATTCCTATAAGTATGGCTTCTCATGTGTATTTCAGATAATACAATCAAGCAGGGAGAGTGAGTTTGAGACAATGGCAGACAGAGAGAGAGAGAGAGAGCAGACAGGCAGGCAAAGATGAAGTTGCAGGAGAGGGAGGAGAGGAGCTTGTACCTCGCCCAATCATATAATACAATGAAACAAGAAAAGGTAAAAAAGAAAAATGTAATATGTAAAAAATGTAATACAATACACTATTAGACTTTATTGTACAAAATTTAAAAAAAATAAAAAGTTCATCCCATGTGTTAGTGAATTTTTAAATATTTTAGAATTGCAGGAAATGCATTTTCAAATTTAGAATTTTTTCTGGGGGGGGGGGGGGGTACCCCCAGACCCCCCAGCAGATTTGGTCCCCCCCAATGTTGACTCCATGGCTGCGGGGCCTTGGTATATAATAACCATAACATACATCACCTAATGTATTTTAATACGTTTTTTAAAGAAACGTACAAAAGAGTGTGTGTTTTTACACAACAACGGCAACATATTTCAGCCCTAAGTGCGATAGGTGGTCGCTGTGGAAATGTTGACTTTGGCGAAATAAACTCTTCAGGGTTAGTAAGAAAACAGCTATAGCTGAATATACTGGTAAGTACTTTGTTTCCTAAACATTTTTATACGAGATTTTTGAGAAAGAAATTTGGTGTCTTCTAAACCGAAAGTGCATCAGGTACTGTATAGTACAGAAAGCAAGGGAAAACGGTGAATGCTCATTTGTACAACGTTTTAAAAAAATATTATTGTTTCTATATGTGAACATCATTTCCTTAGCTTGTATAAATGGTGCATTTTATGTATTTGACAGTCTGTGGCTGAGGCCAGAGGAGGGTTGTAAGTGCTTTGGGCTATTAATAGCCCTCTCCTATTTTATTGCACAGCAGTGTAACTGGAGAAGCTGAGGTTTTTGCAAGCGGCTACACTTTTAAACAATACTGCGTCAACATTTACGGGGTTTTCTTAAAGCTGTAGTTTATAATTTAAGACAAACATGAATACTGTAATTGAGCCGTATACGTCTCAACCACTAGGGGCAAAGTTTATAGAGTTCATCTCTTTTATGAATTGAATAACTTATATGAAATCCTGCCCCATAGTTTCTGTAGTGGGCCCAATGCATATGTAAGTTACCCCACAAGCCAATTCGGCAACATCTGAAATGAGTACAGCCTCAGGTCTAATGACTTACCTTATAGAATGGATACTCAAAGCTGGCCCTCAAATCTATAACCGGCCCTCCCAGGTTATTAACTGAACAGTTAGTGCTAATGATTGGCCAGACTGTCTTCACACCTGACACCCAGGTAAAGGGAGGGTGGAAAACGAACAGTTCTTGGTCCTCCAGGACCATGATTCGAGTAACAGGGCCTTATGGTGTCCCTTCTCTCTTCTCAATTGTTTCAGACGGACAGTCTGTGTTTTTAGTCGCACATTATGTGCCCATCAAATTTATCATTTTTATTTTTTTTGTGTGTCTGTTTTTTCACATTCAGTATCGAGAGAGCTTGGCCTTTTAGGTCGTTTCCTGATTCTGACATTTGCATGAAAAATAATAATAAAAAATGAAGGACTTTGGCAGTATTGTTGATGAGTCAGGAATTTCGGTCCTTTTATCCAAATGAGATGGTGGCCGTGTTCTGACTCAGCACCAGGCTTGGACATGAGAGCAGCTGGACGCATTAAAGCAATGTTTTTAATCCGGTGGACCACACAGGCATATTGATCACACTGGTACACTGTGTTTCCTTTGTGAAACCATTTATTAATTAATTTTAGTTATTTATTTAGTTATTTATGTTTTTGTGAAGGGTGTGTGTGTTTTTTTTTTGTTTTTTTTTTGGGGGGGGGGGCAAGATTTAACAGAGAAATGAAGAACCTACATTGCATGCGATTGGCCCACAGTGTCTCTGAGCTCTCAGGCTTCTCTTTCTCTACCTGCTGTAGAGCTGTTTCCTCCAACGTGTGTAAAATCGGGCATCTGCTAAGCACACAGATAATAAGCTAGTGCTTCTTTTTAAGCTCCCATTAATTAAGCATTAATGGATGCATTATTAAATCATTATTAACAGTTATCACGGTGCCTGTCCTAAAGCAGACATCGCTCATCCCTTGCAAATGGCTTCAGGACAGGTAGCACAAAATTAGTCAACTAAGATGAGCTTACATGGGCCATTTATAAGGTGTGCGTATTTTCAGAATTAATGACCTGACACAGCAAAACAATGAATTGATTTCCGCAAACATTATTAAACTGCAATAATGTTTTAATAAATTGTTCATTACTTGAGCCTTGATATGTAAGTGTCATCAGTGATGATAGCAACATTCATTCACAGTGAGTCATTTCAGTTTGGTAGTTATGAGGTGGTTTGCAATTCTCAGTGTCATGCCCATGTGTGAAAACAGAAAACTTCCAAGCAGAAAAGTATGTCAGATTCACAATATGTTTTTTTAAAATTATAATTTATTTTGTGAGTACACATTTAGCACTTGGCACACAAATGCCCCAACATCCTATGCAATATCTAGGTTGTAAGATAAACAAGCATGGTACGATGGAAGCTAAAACAGCCTTTATTAGCTTCTAACAACTACATTCCCTAACATTACTCTCCATCATACTCTGGTGGTTATGTGTAGAAAAACACAACTCAAATGCTGACCAACGATTTAAATCCAGGACATCAAGCACACAATAAAGTATGGTCCAAATGGGCCTACGTAAGACTTTGGTTGGGTTAACACGGTTAGCATGGTCTAAAGTTTAAGTATGTAAATCTTTTTCACATAATATACATGTCTTGGATGACAAAAACATGTTGCAGTGAAAATATTTTGAAATATATTAGCCTATTTGTTCTACTTTTATTGAATGTCCCTTGGTGTGTTCGTTTCAGTATAGTTTAATATATGGTTCCTGAGATTTAGACGAGAGACCCATGCCCCCTACAAATGACAACAATAAATTGCCGGCTCTTAGGAAGATAAGATTGTTCTGGGATTTTAGGAAATGCAACACATTGGAACAGGTCACAATTGTAATACTGCGTCAAAGTTTTCTTCATTGGATAGTCCGGAATGGAATGGCTGGCGTGGTTGGGTTTCACAGAAGATTGTAAAGTGAGACACACATATTGAACACACAGCTCGCTATTCTATTCCTCACTAAAAAATTATATCTACAAACGCAGTGTGTGCGCTTCTGAATAAAACCTTTGATTAAAGAATATTTGAAAACCACATTCACATTTAAGGAGGTTAAACATTGTAGGTCAAAATAAACAGTACTGTCATATCACAACATATTAAAATGAATTTAGTCTAATGCATAAGTTGCATTTGGTCTGTCTCATATCCTTTCAATCAGGGAAGCTATTGTGCTTGCGGTAATGATTACTTTTATAAACAGCGATGACTTAATAGCAGTGGAAAGGGCAGGAGGAAATATCAAAACATGATTAGATTGACTTAATGTGAAATTAAACTGCTTTACAGGTTCATAGATATAATTGCTTGTAGACACTACTTTTTCTGAGCTTATTCTGTATGATAATCGAATAAACACAACTGTTGCACTCAATCATTTGCAAAGCTTTCTGAAACTATAAAATTAAATCCTAAGGACAATACCTCTTTTTTTTGACCCAGCTTGTGTTTTGATTTATCCACTCACTTCTCCAAACACTATGCTGAGATAATGTTCAGGCAGTTAGTGATGACGTTGATCTTTCCAATGGGTTACAAGCCCATCAGATGGGTGTGCATCTGATTTGCATTTGAAGGTGAAGGAACCTCTACCATTCTGCGTGTCCCACACCATTTTATTCAACTTCTATTCCCCTTTTACCAGGCTGGTAGAACCTCAAAGTGGGAAACAACAGATGAACTGTGGTGGATTCTACCCTTATAAATCAGACTTTAGTAACATCAGTAACACGGGCACAAGGGCCGGGAAGCAGGTGCATCATAGTGATGCATGGGAAGAGTTTGTCCATAGAATGGATCACAGTGCTAACCCACCTACTACACAGTGGAGACACAGACACAGTGCATTGACTTGTGGAGTAAAGTAGGACACCGCTGTGCTAATGTGATCAAGTGTGTACTGGCATAGGCTGGCTGGGGGACCATAGACTCTTCCTAATGGCGACTGAATTCACAGCACAGAGCACAACGCAACAGCACAGGGCACAATACTGTAGTACAGTATTACTTCACCGCATATGTTTATCATCACTGAAGGCGTCTTATAAGGGTTAAGCCTGGGGTGAGGGGAAAGGCGAGGTAACATTTTAAAGACACTAAGCAAATAGTACAACCTAAATACTTAGAATTCTGAAATGCTCTGCCCATCTCTTTGTTGATGTCAACATTTTCATCACTTTTTCTAAAAGCAAGCACTTTTGTTGACTGAGAGGCACACATTCTCCGTGCACCGAATCCGTTGGCTATAATATGGTAATTAGATTCATCCTACACAGGATTTTTACTGCCAATGAAATGTAATGTTTACCCCAGTACCTAACTGATGTTCTAGAGCAGGGGTTTTCAACCGGTTTTGATCCAGTGACAAAATAAACTCTTGTACAATAAACTACACGCTATTTTATTTACTGGTTGCGTAATTAGTCTGTAATTAATTACATTAACTGAATGCTGGCCTTGTTGTATTAACTCTCCACATATCTCTATTTCTGAACCTGGGCTGTGAAGCATTTTTATTTTATTTTATTTTTTGACAGGTGGAATAGATATACAGAAATACACAACAGTTGGTCATCCCCTATAATGTGTTCAAGCAACATCAACCGATATATCATTTTCACAGTATGAATTTGAATATTTTCTGTTTTATTATGAATAATAATAATAATAAAAGTATCTGTCATATCCTACCCCTATATGTAGTTATATTAGTATGTAGTAAATTATTTAAAATAAAATGGTGTGTGTGCGTGTGTGTTTTCAATCAGCCTCAAAAATGACTGTAACGACCGATTTTAGAACCACCAGCTCCCCATATGCGGGGTTGGTTCCACGGTGTGGTTGTTTACTCGATGAGCAATATTGCCAGCGTATGAAAAATGAAGTGGACCGCCATGCAGTTATAGATTTATGCTTCATCACTATGGCATCTCTTTTAGTGTTGATTATAATTCCCAGAAGCCCTTAATTAAACAGTCTGCATGAAAGGCTTTCTTTGAATGAGTGAGCGTAGATTTACTGACTACTAGTATTAATGTTAAGGAGCCAAACAACCTTGGCGCACTATAAATTGCTAAGCTCTGCAACACATTCGGCAGAAGGAGTGCTTATGGGGCACATTTCGGCTTTCCGCCCTCACTCTCGCTTAATCGCCCCCCAACCCAAGACAAATGAAATGGCTGACTTTCGATGGCTTTTCCCTTCATCTCTGTTCACCTATTACCTTGATCCTAAGGGGGTTTATGTTTTCTTACAATGTTGATGAACTTCCCAAAGTTCCCTGATTTCTCACAGTACTTTCTCCTGGAGCCATGGTCCAGATGAGTTCCATTAATGTAGCCTTTCCCAAGTGTTCTTTCTCATTTGTGGTGCATTGCTGAAACTATATGAAAATTGTGTGATTTTTTTAAAGATTATTTTTCCCTGCTGGGGAATACTGGTGTGATTTTCATCTTTCTTCTTGTTTATGTACCTAAGTGATAGAATATATAAACAGGCTGCCACAAGATACACACGGAGGAAGGACAAAAACAAATAAATAAAACTTAAGGTAAGGCTGGAATAGCAGCCAAGTACTGACAGTAAAATTCAATGCAGATTTTTAATCAACTTAAATCAACCAAGAGGATATTTATGACTGTACTTAAATTGTGCTGTTAGTTAACTTACAGCAGGCATCAGCACCAATGGCCAAGTAGTCCATAATATTTTACTGATAATTCAGACAAAAAATAAATGAAGGCAAATGCAGGGAAGCCTCTTGTGTCCTCATTATAATTTCACCAGACTAGTTATGTGGGCTTGAGAAAAAGCTGAAACATTGCTAATGACGGACATTGTAGTTCCATTAACTGTAGATACATGAGGCACAGTCTTGTGATTAAAGGCCTGGAGGGATGTGGCCATGCTTCCAAATTTGATTGCAACCGTCCAATCAACTTTCTTGTTTGGTCTTGTGATTGAGATGTCTTTTTAACATCATTAATAACACAGAGAATTGTCAAGATGGGACTGTTCACTTGAATGATAGAAGCTTGACATTGCATTCTGGGTTTTATCTAAGAATACCCTTCACACCTATCGTAACCTGCATGATCAGAGTAATGATGTGATGGGTGTTTTGTTTTTGTTTTGTCTTTCTGGGCTAGAGTATGGATGCTGTGAGCATATTATTGCATGGTGTCTACTTTGTGACTAATGGTGTCAATGTTGTTGGAAAGCTCTGCCATTTTGATGTCATTTCATTCAAAATTCTATTGTCCATGCAGATCAACTACAGCACACAGGAGAGAAAAAGACATGCATTAGCTCCTTTCTTTCTTCCTCTTTCCTTTAGCTGGTGTAAATTCTGTTGCTGCATTCTTTTTATTTTTAGGATTGCCCTTTTCTCAAATTGGTTAGCATGGCTCAGAAATGACACGTGTTAGCTTGGAACAGAGAGATGAAATCTCACCATTAAACTGGTAATTCTCTCAGCCTTTCTTCCTGTCCTGTATTTTCCTTTTCCTTTCCTATATTATGAACAAGTGCATCAGTTGGCTCAATTATCTGTATCCACGGGATGGTAATTCCTGTTCGGAAGTGTAACTTGTGCATGAATTTTGTTTTTCTCAGGTCATATTTAAGCCTTGAGTTTTTGTAAACAACATCCAGTAATTAAATATTGCACAAGCCTTACAATTGAAAAGAAATTCAGGAAACAATCAGCACTGATTGCTGATTGATCTCGGGTGTAAGGGATTCATTATTTTGTACAACCGTATATGTAATCCCAAGGTCCCTGCTTTAAAGGGATATTTCACCTTCGTGTGACAGAAGTAATTTTGTGGAGCCTAGCCCATTATATTTGCATAGCGTGAATACTAGCAATGTCAGCTGTCCCTGCTGACTGTTAACGGCATCCCCGGTAGTCCCGGGCTTCGTCCCAATACAGTTTTTGCTCCACCCTGGTAAACTTCACTTGCAGACTTCACTTGGGAGGATGTGATGCGCATACCAATAAAACAGGAGTATACACTTGCGTTTAGCAAGTGGGAGGGAGCGAGGGCGGAGCGGGTTATTTGAATTGAGACGCAGGCTGTGTTCCATTATGCATACTTGCGTTCTACGTACTTGCACTCTAGATAATACATTCTTCCAATTGCACTAGCTAGAATGCACTTGATAGTATGCAAGAGCGCAACTATCAGGGCCGCCGGAAAGGGGGGGGCCAAGGGGCCATTGGCCCCCCCACTTTAACCGTCCTCCTAGCGAATCTGTGGGTACGCTCCAAAACCCGTGCTGGTTCGCGCTGATTATGGCGCGTCAAAGGCGGAGACAGTGCAATCTGTCAGCTGGCGGCAGCAGCACGTGATTTGCGCTAGCCTCCTGTCCGTCGTCTCTGGTTGGTCGTATTGATCACATGATGGTGACAGGTTTCCATGACAAAATGACAGTGTAAACAGGGCGCCATCTTTCGGACCTATTTCGCGCTGCAGCCGTCCCTCACGCTCAGTCAGCGGGTGGGGGAGAGATGGCTACATATGGCTAATGTTTTAGCCACAAAGAAATCGCGCACATCACACTGCTGATGAAAAAAAGTTAACTATTCTAGATTGTGATTCGTAGCCTATTTGCTGCCTAGCAAGCTGCTGGTCCCACTTAGTTCCGTTGAAAACCTACTAAAATTAGCTTTTGGTGACCTGATCCACAATCGTCTCTCTAACATTAACGTTAAGTTACTAGCTAACGTTAGAGTCCTGCTGATTAGTTTGTGTTTCCCATGGCATGCCATGGTGAAGACACCTGTTGTGCGAGCTTGTCACTTTTACTTTTAGCTTAGGCCTTGGAAATATGTGTCTGTAAGTAGGGGAGAACCGGGTCGAAAGATTAACTTTTTACATTCATCCGGTTTACTCGAAAGTCAATAGAGCTAGAGAGGCCATATTTTCTGACAAACAACTCATATGTGTCCCTTACTAATAGCAACGGGAATTTTGTTACCAGCATAAACAAGTCGGATATAAATTGGCCACAAACAGGATGAGTGCAATGTGTCTTTCGTCCCTGCCGTGCGGGGGGGGAATCACGTGAGGAAAAGTGTGCTTTAGCGGTCTTATCTCTGTCTTGTTGTTTTTTATGCTCATTCCTTTCAACAAATGTACTGTCAGGCAAAATACCATGTTAGGGACGGGTCAATGAATAATGGTATAAGTTTAAAATCCATGAAAATCAACCATGCGTCAAGAGCATAATGTTGCATAATTAACAGAATTTTGCATCGCAACGTTAAACGGTCTGAAATTGATGATTTAATAGCAACTCACCTTTATTAATAGCTACTAGACATCATTTATTGATGCTTATTATACCACGGCATTGTTGAATACTCGGTTCTGATGGGGTCAATACGCATTCCAAGGTTGTGCATTGATTTTCACGACGGCCTTTTAACAGTGTGTCTTTCGTCCCGCTCGTGTCTCGCTTGCTTTCAACTTGGCTAGCAGCTAAGTCTCGCAAGCATGCCATTCGAAACCTATGCTGTCCTTTAGTCAACAGTTCTGTTAAGAAAATTATGCATGTTTGGAAAATTCTAAACATAAACACACTTATACAACCGAAAAACACTTCCGATTTCGATATTTTACTTTCAGCGTTCAAAAATAACTTTGGTCTAGCACTCCGCCAAAACAGGACTGTCATGGTTTCTGGCAGCTGCTGTTGTTTCTGCGTTCGGTTTTTCTTTTGGCGTCATTTGAACGCTCTATCGGATTTTTTCCGCCTCCGTTTCGTTGTTTGAATCTCGCCCGGCAATTATTTCTTTCACCTGTTTTGGATTTCCTGCCGGTTATAAATAGCCAGGACTTCCGCATTTTCGACGCTTCCATGTTGTCGTTGCTATATTGACAAGGAGGTCGGTAAAGCTATAAGATTCGCTCGCTGCTTTCTGGTTCGTACGAATAGGAAACGCAGCAAGTCCTATTAGAGTTAGAAGAAAGATTTATTTAGGTTGTTTCTTTCCTTTCTATCTTCATCCATTATACTCTCCTACCTGTTGCCTTTTTGTTCAGCTTGTTCTCACTTAGAGCTGTAGGTAACAGGCTCTAGTTTCTCTCCCTTCTCACGCCCGTTTCTTCAGGGTGTTTCTTTTGTTAGTTTTTTCTGACCTCCTGTATTCGCGCCTTGTTAAGGAGCGTGAGGTTCTTTTGTTATTTGTTTACTCGATAAAGAGTGTGAGATTATTTTGTTATTGATTACTCGCAATACTCGAGTTCGCCCTCGTTTGGGGTTGCTTTATTTTTGGCTTACGCCGGGAGGTTTTGTTTCCCACTGTTTATTTTTACCCTTTCCAGTGCAGATCTGTCTGCTTTAGTGGTGTAGGGGTTAGTACCTACACTTTTAGAATCCCTGACGGTCGCGCTTGGTCCTCCGACCCAGCCACTCCCCTCACAAGGACGCACATCACTGTTTTTTTGCAGAGTGAAATGATTACACATGTGTCAGTATGTGACACATGTGAAATGATTACACATGTGTCACATACTGACTGATCTACGGCATTCGGGTTTCTGTAGTTTTCGCGAAAATCAATGTTATTCTTTCGTCCCGGTTCTCTCCTACTTGTAGCAAACGTGGGTAGATAATACATTGTTAGCTAGCATTTCGCTTTTAATATCTTAGAAGATCGCAGCGCCTCAGCCATTAGCCGCTAGACCCGCTAATGACGATTTCAATGTTAAATTAGCTTGCTAATGATAACTTGCGCTAAATAAATTTTTACATTTTCTAGCTTGATGCTAAGCCTGTTATATTTCATTCACGTGAACATGTGAATGTTTGTGTGTACAAATTGCAACATTTTCTTTATTTCTGTATCTTTGCAGTTTTTCAGTTGCACTCAGTAAAGACCCTAACGTTAAATCTTTCACCTGTCTCTTTGGATCTTTATTGGGGGTAACGTTACCTGTCAGCTAAGTATCTGCCAAGTTAAGCAGAGACATTTAGCTAGTAGCAAAATAACGTGGTGTAACTGTCTAGCTAAGGAAATAAAACAAGAAAACGTGTCCTCTCATATTACCTTCTAACGTAGCTAGCGGAGTTAATGTTATAACGTTAGTTGGCAGAAATGCATGAATCAGTTTTTAGCTATTGAGCTAACAGATATTTATTCATATGCTATGGTCATATGCAGCTCAGTAACCATGGAAGTTTTACTATGGTCGTGCTTCTTGTAGGCTATTCATCAATTGTCATCAATCAGAATCATATTTTGACCAACCAGTTCCCTTACGATGAGTAAAACAACTCCACTGTAACTTCGTTGTCGATTCATGTCAAGCAAAATCACTTCTTATGTATTATGGGTATAACTGGGTTGAAAATATGGCTGTAAACCCTTTAGTTTAGCAGAAAAGGGCAGGAGTTTCTCCATAATTAAGTAAATGCTTTTCTGTTTTTTTTTTCTTTCGTTAAACCCTGTTAACTTTGGCCCACTAGAAGCAATTTTTCGTATCGGTGCGTTTTATGCATGTATGAAGGTTGTAAACAATGGTTGTATTGTTGTATTGCCCAGAGAGGATGTGTAATTTATAATTTCAGAGAAATATTAATTGGACAAGGGGGCCACCTTACATTTTGACTTTTGATGTTAAAGAAGTAATTATATAGCTATATTATAGCCTATAATTGCTTAGCTAACGTCCAAAGTGAAAATGTAATAAAAAGAAAAAAAATACCGGTAGGTAGACCGGAGATTTAGCCTATACATTTAGGCTATTTTATTTAATTAATTTTTTGGCCCCCGCACTTATGAAATGATTCCGGCGCCCCTGGCAACTATGCTTCAATTTTGGAACACACTTGATGAGGTAGTCATTTCATTAAGACATTACTGCCATGGTGAAACTAGGTACTTTGTGTGTGAACCATATGAGGCAATCGTTTTATCTCAGCCCGACCTAAGCAGTGGCGGATCAGTGGCTAGATCATCTCATACCAGCAGTAGCCTAAAACGGAATAGCAAGACGCCTTAAATATGATGCAGACATATTACTGCTTAGGTCATGCTGTCAGAAGGCTAACTGTCACAAGTTCAGCTTCGGTTAATGGTACAGTTTCCGGAAAAAGTAATGCTTATTTAACTATGGAGTTTTCAACTCCCCTGAAGAACCCCCTTCACATAAACGCACTCATCATGTTAGGATCCTGTAATCTGTGTCATTTTTTTATTTGTTATTATTTTTCCTGTTTTCTTTCCCTCGCGATTGTCAGTCCGCGTTCCATGTTTTTGAGATTCCACCCTCTGTCTTTGTCATTGCACTATTCGGGTGATTTTGGGAACATTCAGGTTTCTTCTGTATTTCGTATATCTCGTTTTCTTCCTTCTGACTTTATTTATATTTGTATATAATACTAATGTACTAATCATACTAACTGTTAGATTAGATTTAATACTAACCTGCTAACAAACTAACATGTGTATATAATACTAACCTACTAACATTAGGGTTCTAGAGTTCTACTAACATTACTAATTAATCTTGAGTTTCTACCTGCAGCTGTCATTTCCCTCCTCGTTGTCCTATCCCTGCATCGATCTGTGATTTCGCATTCTCTGCACGTGTCCACTTTCGTGTTCTTCGAATCTGAGCTGTGCACTTGTTTACCTGCTAACTCCAGGCCGTTTGTTATCATTGTGTCTATGTGTATTCCAGTCCGTGTCTTACGTTTCCCCTGTCATTGTTTTATTGGTCCCTGTTAACCCTCACTGTTCTCACCTGTGAGCAATCTCCCCTCCCTGCTTTTACACACCTGATTCCCATCATGTCTGTCTCCCTCTGTGTATATATACCTTATCATTTCAGTGTTCTTCGCGAGTTCCTCTTTATGATATTCTGCTTCTGTGTTACCGTCTGGTTTTCCGAGTTTCTGCCCGAGTTGTTTTGTTTATTCTGTTTTCTAGTTTTTGTTTCCCAAGTCCTTTGCCTATTGTTGTTTTGTTTTGTATCCAGTCTGTTTTGTTTTCTTTGTGTTCCTTCTACGCCTCCCCGGTTTTTGACTCCTGCCTGTGTTCTCGCAACCCTGTCTTTGGATCCTGATTTTGTGCTTTTGCTGTGCCTTCCCGGTTTGACCCCTGCCTGTTCCTTGACTACTCTTTTGGACTGTTTTGTACCGTTGCCCTGTCTCCCTGGTTTTTGACCCAGCCTGTTTTACCACGGATTGTTGCCTTGCCCTGAATAAACTTCGGTTTTTTCATATTCCTGCCTGCGTTTGGGTCCTTCCCCCACCGACACCTTACACATCAAGCTACGTGATATGCTATGAACGGCATGCGCTTCTCTTTTGCTTAATTTCTCCAATTAAATTTTACAATAATATGAATTCAATTCAATTTTATTTGTATAGTGGTTTTTACAGAGAAATTTCACAAAGACGCTGCACAATTGTATTGATTGAGGTGGACCATAAAATAGGTAAAAATCAGGCAGAGGATTGGATATTCAAGCGTCACGATTCGAAGCGACAGCATAGTATGATATTAAATAATAGCATATTATTAAGAGACGTGATTAAAACACTGTAGTGTCAGACCTTGCACTTTGCTTCGTGACACTTGAAAGACATCCCACCCTCTGCTTGCCAGCGAAAAAGATGTGTTCAACATCGTTACTCTTTACATTATGGTCGACCGCAATCAATAGAACTATATACAATTCATGGTTCATAGCTCATACCACAATCCACAGCATTATCGTTTACATTTTAATTGGAGAAATTAAGCAAAAGAAAGGCGCAGGGCGTTCATCTGCAGTGGAGTTGGAAAACGGCACACCTGTAGCATATAGTCAGGCTACCGCAGCAATTTGTTCACAGCGTTTAACATTTTAACTGAGCTAAGCTCTCTCTCATAAGACAGTTTTGGTTCCATGCCATGTAACTAACTGAAGAGTGGCCGTGTTGCCCTTTTTATAAACTTTAAACGCCGCGCATTTCCACTACGCAGTATCACATTACAGTGCGGAAATCACAACTAGTAAAATGTCCTGCACCATTTGCAACGTGGAGGAGTAGCCTCCTGTGGACTGTATGGAATTTTAGTTCCTGTTGACCCTACAACCGCATGCTTTCAAACTAGAAAATCAAATTTACCCAAATATGTGCTGTTCATTGATCACTTCGCATGAGGCTATTAACGAATTTTGCGTCAAAGTTTATTTACCTATTCGTCTTGGTTATTGAGAAATTCAATTGTTTGGCTAACTGGCAAATTATATGGAAAAATATTGAGAGACGAGTAGCCTAATAATCCGTCATCCCAGAGTACGCTACTCTGTTGCTGCATAAAGCAATTTGCTAAACTATGAAATACAAAATAGCAAACTACTACTTGATTAACCTGTATATTTATTAGCCTATACACCGTATTTTCTATTCTGTATGCGCTTTTAATGTAGCTATAATACTGCGATAAACATAAGGCTAACGTGATTATCACTGAACATTCAATTTGAATTGTGGGTAATATGAGCATGCCGAATCTGCTCTTTTTTGCAGACTCGTTCCCTTGAGAAAAGTTGAGGGTGGAGGGGCTATGTCACAAACTTCACTTGGCTTTCTAACGGATTGGACTCACACTTAAAATGGAGACAGAGGGTTGGCTACATCCTGCTCTCAAAAGGGATTCCCCCAAGTGAAGTTTGCAAGTTTACGAGGGTGGAGCAAAAACTGGATTGGGACGCAGCCCCGGTTGTCAACCTCCCCTTTCATTCCCATTCATTTTCGGGACCTCACCAAAATTAATCGTGTTAAAGCACACACTAACTCCGGCAGATAATACAAGGTACATCGATAAAAGAGAACATGACGGTGAAAAGGTACGTGTTTGTTTTGAGCTTATAAGATGTTGTCACGTTTAAATTAGCTATAATAGTGGAACTATTTTTGGATATGCTACTGCGTAAAATGCAACAAGTCGTAGTTTGATTTTTAGTTTTATTATGATGTAAACTACAACTAACGGTAGCCTACTACAGTTGGTGAATTGATATCAACTTTATCGTACACAAAGATTCTTCACTGAGTTAAAATAACAAAGGTTTTTGCTGGACCTTCTTTTTCTTTTAAAAGGTAATAAAACATGGAAAATACATTAAATATCAAAACTAACACGTACCTTTTGACCTTCGTGTTCTCTTTTACTGATGTATTATCTGCCATAGTTAGTGTGTGCTTTAAAAGGATTCATTTTGGTGAGGTCCCGAAAATGAATGGGAGTGAATGGGGAGGCTGACAACCGGGGATGTCGTTAAAGGTCAGCAGGGACAGCTGACGTTGCTAGTATTCATGCTATGCAAATATAATGTAAGTAGGCACCACAAAATTACTTCTGTCAAACGAAGGTGAAATATCCCTTTAAAAGGAAGGAATGAGGCATCATCAGAGATTTTATGAGGCTATCAGTATAAATGAAGCTGGCAGAAGCCAAACCAAAAGGATGAGCCAGCCCCAGTAAATGTAATGTGTCAATATTGTTTCCTCTTGCAATTGGATCTTTGAATTGTTTCCTCTTGTTCAATTGCACCTTCTTTTACATCTGTCTCCTGCTCCCTTAATCTGCCAATAGGTGACCACCTCACATTTCCAATAGGCCATCCCCAGGCAGGGGTCACCTTACATTTTAAATCTAAGATGGATTTTGCCCAAACTCTGAAAGACAGGCCAAGCAAGTTGTTCATATAATAGCTATTTAAATTCTTTAGGAATAAAACAAGCTGTGATTTAAGACCTGGGCATAATGCCTCTACATTTCCCAGAGCTCAGCCTACAGGGAAAAGCCCTGAGCTCAAATGTCAACATCATTCCAAAGAACTTTGTTTGATTAGACTATAAAAAAAAAAAAATTGCATTCCCATTGCCTTAATTTTATTTATTTATTTCATCATTGTTTTATGTTTTGCCCATTGGTAATGCAATGTGCGCGTGCAATTTGCTGACTAGCACAGAACAATGCTGATAATGCACAACGATCAACCGTCTGCTAAAGATATGAGCTTGAGTGTTCCGGAACCTACAGCTTCCCTTTCGATCAAATTACTTGTGTTCTAAATAAATCCGCCCTATTAAAAGCAAACACTCCTAGACATATCGGATTTTTGCTTGTATACTTTCTATACCGAAATATGTTCCCCGACAGACAATGGACATATTTGTTTTCCCCCTCATTGATCTGAGTGTCTTTCGACGACAGTGCACATCTGAGAATGAATGGCACACCAGCTAAAGATGGAGCAGAGAAATGCGCAACAGACAATATCATTGGCTGCAAACTACCTCAGATACGCAATTTAGCCACATGTAAATAACAAGGTTGAACTAAGATTTAATGCAATGCTTGGTTTTTGCTATTGCTATTTTTTTTTTATTCTGCACTATGCTAATGTTGATTACTTTGAGCAAAGGAGTTTTGGCTCATGCATCATAGAGTGGTAGTGAGGAAACTGCCCATTTTAAAACTGGGCTAACTTTGCATGTTCTTAAATACACATCCGGTGCAGCAGGTCAGCCACCATGTATATTTAAACAGTCCACTGGAGCACAATAAAATTATGAAGTAGATTAAAGACAGCCAAATGACTAAACTGGACAGACAAATGTTATAAAAATGTGTAGTTCTTTTCATTTTCTTTGCTTTAGCTGGTTTTTTTACTAAGAATTCACCAAGAGGAATATGAAAGAAGATAATATCATGCTGGACCAGTGGATGACATGCATCTCATTTACGCCTTTTCTAAATCTAGTGGCATTATTTATAAATAAAATACAACATTCTGAAAGGTAATTTTCTTTTTTTTTCTTTTTCCATTTGCTCATCTGGTCTTGTGACCATTTAGAAATATAATGTGAAATCAACCATGTCTGAGTGGAACTTGTTAGCTATGTTAGAATGAGGAGATATGTCTTTCAGGAGTGTCAAAGGAGTGTCAATAAAATTGACTAATTGCACCTATGTTGTTATTTCTAAATTTCTTTCAATGGTTGAGCAGGCAGTAACAGTCAGCTTTTTTATTTTGCTGGAGTCGCATGTTTTATGTTTAAGAACATTCATCCAGGGTGAAGGCTGATAATATTTCCAGTGATACAAGGCTGTTGAGGATATGGTATAAACAGATCAGCTCCACTGCATCGTGTTTGCAAAATGTACAGATTGCATTGTATATACAGTGAGCACCATAATTCATTGTACAGTGACACATTTTTTGTTATTTTGCTTCTGTACTCTAGCAGTTTGAGTGTGAAAGGATACAATAACTTGAAGGGTTTCTTCTCCTGACTTATTTTTCCATTGAGTTTAATAGGAACATTTGTCAGGAGAAACAACCCTTAAAGTGATCCATCCATATCCACTGCATATCAGGCAGCAGCAGTGGCGGAGCCAGGAAATTATCAATGGGGTGGCCAGGATGGGACCAGTAGTCACATTGGGGCGGCACAGAATATGAACATAAACTGTGTTCCAAGTAGAGAAAAGGCTATTTTAGGTGCCTACAACACATAACTAGACTATTTGGTCCACTAAGTACCAGGCAGTACTACCCATCCATTCAAATATATATTACATATAAACACACCCTTATGAACCCAGTGAATTAATTCAGCCAGTGGTGGACTAGATTAAATAATATTCAGTGCATCTGACGAGCTTATAATGAGTGTTAGTATCATGAAAGCAAATGTTCGGTGAGTTGGTGTTCCATAAAGCTGGCTAACTGCACTGAGTAAAACTGGGAACCCCCCCCAATATCTGGAACATGGAGTGATGCAAAAAGCACTGTTCCTGGTTTTACTCAGCAGTTATCCAGCTTGGATTGAACCAAATTGGATTTGGTTCATTTTGATTTTGATTTTACGTATCAAATGCATTTGGTTTTAGATTCATTTTTAATTAACCAAATTAATTGAATGAACCAATGGCGTTCCAAGCACCTGAACAAATCACAACAGCCTCTACGAAGAGGTATCATACCATAAAGGACAGGTAATTCTTTACATTGTGTACTTTTAAAGTGTTTACATGTTTATACATTTTAAACCATAAATAATAATTAAAAACCTGGCTTTGTAGGTGTACTCAAATTTTTGACTTGTACTGTACGTATACAAAAGACAGACAAACGCCAGACAATTATTTACATTAAATTATTGGATTCATGAACTTCTATACCCGTTTCTGTGTACATACAGGGTTAGGGTTATGGTCCTTTTTAATTAACCAAATTAATTGAATGCAGGGTTTTTCCTGGCTCAAAAAGAGGCTTAGGTGGTGCCTAAGCACAGCCGGTCTAACTTGGTCATCGCGGCTATCTGAACACCTATACCACTTCTATTCCAATTTTATGCTTTGATGGACACCAGTTTTTGACATAGATTAACATAGCACTGTCCTAGTTTATGCATTCTTTAGATTTTTCAATTTTATAAATTTTTCCATGGCTAATGGGACCAGAGGAGGCACATGGGTTTGTCAGTATTAATTCATCACTTTATTTGTTCCCAACAGGGATCTTGATAGGTGGCTGGGATCTTACTTTAATTCCAGTAAAGATGATTTCCATTGCCTTCACAATCCTTAAGGTCATGAATGATACACAGGCACTTCTTGAGGCAGTGAAAATGGGCAATTTTTCCCACAAATGTGACCAACAGTATTTTTCACCACATTAGAGCCAACCAAGTTTTCCTCACTGATTTTTGTCCCATTTGCTCATCTCCATCCTTCTTGCAGGCAATATTGTGCATCTACGTTGCCTAGAAATATTGCCAATGTATCATGGCCTTTTCCTTATACTTAATTATACCAAATATACCTTATGTTATCACAGGGTCGGCCACATCTATCAGGTTTTAATAGATCTTTGCCCAAGTATGTACGTCACTTTGGCTGTGCCTCAAATTGCATACTTGCGTACGTGTTACGTGTGTACTTCCAGGCGCACTAAGAAGTATGTACTACTTAGTATGCAAGAAACCAGAGCACTTAAAAACCCTGTTATTATTAGAGACGTACTTGAAAAAGGTGTCCAAGCTCAACAAATGACGAGATTCAATTCTTAAATGCTGTGCGTGCGTTAATTCCCTTTGAACACATTGAAATAAAATTTATATTGGTTGTTTTCTGATGTATTTATTCACATAATAATAATTTTTGTAAATAACGGCAATGCACAAAGGCTATGATGCTCGTTAAAAAAAACTTTAGCCTAATACTCGGCAGTGGTGGGGGGACAATTATTATATTATATAACCTAATATATGGCTGTAGAGCCAAGTTCTTATAGGGAGGGCAAAATGGAGTGTTAGACTGTAGAAAGCAGTGTGTTCACGGCGATAGGGTACATTTCTCACAGAAAACGTAGTTTGTTGACCGTGTTAACGTCACTGCTGTAGTGATTAAACTTACAAGAAGAAGTACAGGAGTTGCGTTAAGAATTTCCCGTCATTTACCCAGTTGTAGAAGCTTTGATGGAAAAATCCAAATGGCATTTTCGTCATTTTGCTAGATAAAAATATTGCTGCAAATGTGTTAAACACTAACTGACTACAATAGTCTTCAACGTCTTGTGTCATCTCAATACTTTTTATAGGCTATCTCATGATTCAACCTAATCATTTTATGAATAGACTTATAGTTGTTGGAATTAAAATGTTATGAGAGCGACGCACGTCCAAAAATGCAACGCAAACGATTTAAAAATAGACTAAAATGATGACCAGTAAAAACCAAAAGCGCAACCACTGCCAAAGTGCTAGTGTGTTGTTAGCCTTTTTCGGTTGCAATTCGATGAGACCGTATCTTGTAGCTTACACAAGCCATCACATGATTTTTAACGGTAGGCTACTTTATGTATTTTAAGGCCTACCTTCAAACTCAGTGCCTCTTTGCTTGACATCATGGGAAAATCAAATGAAATCAGCCAAGACCTCAGAAAGAAAATTGTGGACCGCCAAAAGTCTGGTTCATCCTTGGGAGCAATTTCCGAATGCCTGAAGTTACCACGTTTGTCTGTACAAACAATAGCACACAAGTATAAACACCATGGGACCACGCAGCTGAAAAGTGTTCTGTCTCCTAGAGATGAATGTGCTTTGGTGAGGAAAGTGCAAATCAATCCCAGAACAACAGCAAAGGACCTTGTGAAGATGCTGGAGGGAACAGGTACAAAAGTATCTAGTATATCCACAGTAAAACAAGTCCTATATCGACAGAACCTGAAAGGCTGCTCAGCAAGGAAGAAGCCACTACTCCAAAACCGCCATAAAAAAAACAGACTACAGTTTGCAACTGCACATGGCGACAAAAATCTTACTTTTTGGAGAAATGTCCTCAGGTCTAATGAAACAAAAATGTAACTGTTTGGCCATATTGACTATCATTGTGTTTGGAGAAAAATGGGTGAGGCCTGCAAGCCGAAGAACACCATCCCAACCGTGAAGCACGGGGGTGGCAGCATCATGTTGTGGGGGTGCTTTGCTGCAGGAGGGACTGGTGCACTTCATAAAATAGATGGCATCATGAGGAAGGAAAATTATGTGGGTATATTGAAGCGACATCTCAAGACATCAGCCAGGAAGTTAAAGCTTGGTCCCAAATGGCTCTTCCAAATGGACAATGACCCAAAGCATACTTCCAAAGTTGTGGCAAAATGGCTTAAGGACAACAAAGTCAAGGTATTGGAGTGGCCATCACAAAGTCCTGACCTCAATCCAATCGAAAATTTGTGGGCAGAACTGAAAAAGCGTGTGCGAGCAAGGAGGCCTACAAACCTGACTCAGTTACACCAGTTCTGTCAGGAGGAATGGGTCAAAATTCCAGCAACTTATTGTGAGAAGCTTGTGGAAGGCTACCCAAAACGTTTGACCCAAGTTAAACAATTTAAAGGCAATGCTACCAAATAGTAACAGAGTGTATGTAAACTTCTGACCTACTGGGAATGTGATGAAAGACAAAAAAGCTGAAATAAATCATTCTCTCTACTATTATTCTGACATTTCACATTCTTAAAATAAAGTTGTGATCCTGACCTAAAACAGGGAATGTTTACTAGTATTAAATGTCAGGAATTGTGAAAAACTGAGTTTAAATGGATTTGGCTAAGGTGTATGTAAACTTTCAACTTCGACTGTAGATGATGATGAGGTTGTTTAATTATGATTATTATTATAATGAGTATAATAATAATAATAATAATTATTATTATTATTATTATTATTATTAGTAGTAGTAGTAGTAGTATTATTATCATTATTGTTATTATTATTATGATTGTTGTTGTTTCACTTGCTGATGTGAACTTTTGAAATATAGGCTATTATTCCAGTTAAACGTGATAAAGTGAAAGAGCCAACATGAAAAACATAAATGATCTTTAAGCTGTCCTATGTTGCTCTCCATATTGATAACATGCAATAATTAGACCGGGACATTCTGTTGTTTTGCAGAGAGGAAATGTACCGGTGGCTTTCCTGCCTCAGGACATGTGGCCATTCCTCCTGTTTTCCATGATGAATCTCTTATTTCCTGGAGGGCATTCTCACCCTATCCATCTCCGAGGCGCACGGCTCATTTGTTAAACGCTTGATGGAAAATGGGTCTTTGTCCATTTTCTTCTGTTAATCTGTTGCTAATTACTCAATGGGAGTTGTTTGCCCTTTTTCCAGGTTGGTCCTCAGTGTGAAGTGCTCTTGAGAAAATGAGGGGGCAAAACAGTTGTGGCTGATTCCCGTTTTGAAAAGGATAACGTTGCACTTCCTCGCCATAATTGGCCTGCAAACACGCTGCAATTTCCAGACTGAAGTGCAGTCTCAAGTCATGAAAATGTAAATGTTGCATCTGAGAACTCTTGGTTAATGAATTCTTGTAAAGCAATGCTTTCAGTTCATTAGTCAGTCATTTCCATTTTAACATGAGAACATCGGCCCCAAATTAACCATTCACTTATCAGGCACTTATTAGGCTGTGTCCGAATCAGAGCCCTATCTACTGCACCCTGTGTACTGTATGCTAGCAGACTGTGTAATGTATACCATTTAGTACTTGCAGTATGCGCACAACATCCTCCAAACTATTTTCCAACCATACTGTGGAAGTGTCGTAAGACGTCCCACCCTTGTGCAGCCATGTCATGTGTTGTTTTTGTTGTCGTTGAAGGAAAACGTCAGCGAAGCTGGACCTAATTTTTAAAGCAAAGATGTCTTATTTATGCAACCAAAATGTTTGCGTATTTCTTGAAAAGGTATGAATCCGAATATATTCACCGAAACCCCAGAAGTAAGTATATCATCCAGGGGTTTTAAGTATACTGCATTTTGAGAAAATTTCAATTAACTACTTTCTCATCCAGTGTAGTCAAAAGCATACTCAATAGTATGTAAGGGTGCTGATTCGGACACAGCCCTAGTATTCAAGAAGGGTAAGCAACTGCAAATGTGGTCCCAGATTCCTGCTTGTGAAATTCTGTAGGAAATGAGCAACAAAAAGTGTTTAACTGAAGTGTATGAGAAGATGTGATTAAGTGTTTGTGTTTATACCTCTCAGAAAGAGGGAGTGTCAGAACTTTGTTTTGCTGAGTCCTTGCTTGTGGTATACACAAGAGTGAGCAAATGCATGTGTGTGTGTGTGTCTGTGTGTGCGTGTCTTTTCTGTGCCATCTGCGTGCTTGACAATGGCTTGTGCCCGGGGAGACCTCATTGGGCTTGCTCATCTTGCGTTCCAGGGGGTTGGATACACACAGCAAGCCATGCTGTCTGGATGGAACAAATGAATCGGAAACAGACTCGTAATGGTGATTGGCTGTTTGGCTGATGGCCAGAAAAATCATAATTTTGTTTAAAAAAAAAAAATATATATTTTTCCTACGTAGGGGTGAAGAAGACCCCCCAAGGTAATGACCCCGAGCTTTATCAAGCAGGCCACACACTAATCTCCATCACGGTGAGAAGAGAGGGGTGTTTTCACACTGCTTTTTGGACTGAAAGTCGATCTGCTCTTTCAGGAAAGGAAAACGGCCATCAATCTGCTGTCTGGTGTGCATTGTTTTGATTTCCGCGTGGTTATACATGCATGGTGTGTGAGGCAGGCTGCTCAGCAAGAGGTTGGTTAACTGCTATTGTCCAGGCGTGGTGAATATGCGGACAGTGAATCGCTTCTGCGAAGCCGTTCTTCAGCATTTATTTATTTATTTGTTTGCATTTGTGTTTTGACATTCTTAAATGTGGTCCGTCTGTGGATTTTTTGCTTCCCTTTTTTGCACGAGATTAAAAAATGACGGTGAGTCTGAGAGAATTAGCATCGTCGAAGTTAGAGCGAGGCCGTAGAAGCTCCAGCTTTAGGGATTCTGCTTAACAGCGACCGAGACATTTAAACAAGTGTTACTTTATCATTATTTACACAATGTATTTAAATTTCCACAGCTGTCAGCCATAATTATATCTATGCAACAATGAGACATAAATTAAAAGTGCATTAAATAAAATAATACACCGCCTGTTCAAACTACGCTGACCATGGGGAGGGGCCACTCAGAAATGCAATTTTTTTCAAGTGAACTGGATGTAAATCCACACTATATCAATATCTATCATACAATCAATAATATCTATGAACGCTGCAAAAATAGCATTGGGATTCTGAAACCACCAACAGTACAAAATACAATATACATTCGGCTGAACTACAGCTTCAGCTAGAAAATAAACGAGGGAGGGAGAGAGAAAGGAGAGAACAGGGCTGGAAGTTGTAATTAGAGGCTGGTCTCGTGTGATTCACTGGAAACCTCTATATCTCTCTCTCTCTCTCTCTCTCTCTCTCTCTCTCTCTCTCTCTCTCTCTCTCTCTCCTGACTGCCCTTGGGGAGCAATCTTATGTCTCTCTGACACCAAGCCTTCGTCCCTATCAGAGGGGAGCTCTCTCTCTCTCTCTCTCTCTCTCTCTCTCTCTCTCTCTCTCACCATATGCATGAGCTGTACGGATAGCTCTGATCACAGGCAGGAAAACATTACTCTCTCCACCCTCCCCTTTTATACCTCACCCAGGAAAACATTACTCTCTCCACCCACCCCTTTTAAAACCTCACCCAGGCAAAAATCACTCTCTCCACCCTCCCCTTTTATACCTCACACACGAAAACATTACTCTCTCCACCCACCCCTTTTATACCTCACACAGGAAAACATTACTCTCTCCACCCTCCCCTTTTATACCTCACACAGGAAAACATTACTCTCTCCACCCACCCCTTTTATACCTCACCCAGGAAAACATTACTCTCTCCACCCACCCCTTTTATACATCACCCAGGAAAACATTACTCTCTCCACCCACCCCTTTTATACCTCACCCAGGAAAACACTACTCTCTCCACCCATGCCTTTTATACCTCACCCAGGTAAAAATCACTCTCCCCTCATTCCCCTTTTATATTAATTTATTTCATTGGGTTTGCAGGCACCCTCTAGCACAATGAGTTACATAGCTTGCCCTCAGCCCAGTTCTGTGGCTGGGTATTTACATGGGAAATTAGAAGGAAGTTCCTTTCTCAAGTGTACACCCAAGCAACAGCCATACCCCACCCCCAAGCCAAGGTCACCTTGAGAGGATATACAGTTGAAGTCGGAAGTTTACATACACTAAGTCATTTTGAAGTCATTAAAACTCATTTTTAACCACTTTTATGTTATCAAACTATAGTGTTGGCAAGTCAGTTAGGACATCTACTTTGTGCATGACACAAGTAGATGTGAGAGAGTAATTGTTTAAAGTACCAGACAATAAGATATCAAGAGTCTTTTTATGTTGTTGGGTCACAGACATCAGGAAGTCATGGCATGCAAAGGATATGCAACCAAATATTAAAAATGATTACTTTATTCTATATATGCGGGTGTGTGTGTGTGTGCGTGCATGAGTGTGTGTGTGTGTGTGTGTGCGTGCATGAGTGTGTGTGGGTATGTGTGTGTGTGTGTGCGGGTGTGTACGTGCGCGGGGGAAGGGGGGGGTATGCGTGTGATATGATATGAAATGTTAATGGTTTTAGACTAAAATGTTTTTATTTTATTTACCTTTTGTAATGTTTGCATTGTAGATTAGAGTTGTATTGTATCTTGTATTGTACTTTTGTAATTCTTATAGATGTTCCCTTGTTGTCTGTTATCACCCTTCCCTCAGGGACTACAGATGAAAATTAGCTCTGAGCTATATCTGGCACAATATATTTGTTGAGCATTGTCCCTGTCAAATAAACGAAATAAAACAAATAAAAAAATAAAAAATATATAAATGCAGGGGTGCCAATAATTGTGGCACACGTGGTTCTGTTAAAAATAATTATTTCTTGATGAGGGATTTTTTTTTCTCATAAAAAAATTACTTCAATTAAAGGTGGATTTTTCTATTTTTTCAGTGTGAGATTATGCTAATTCACCAAACGGTGAATTTTTTATAACCCTTTTTACTCATCTTTTCCAGGGGTGCCAATAATAGTGGAGGGCACTGTATATATATATATATATATATATATATATATATATATATATATATATATATATATATATATATATATATATATATATATATATATATATATATTGCAGAAGTGTCAGTATGTGGTGAGTTTACAGTTTTCTTGCTTTTCCTTTACAGACAGCCCTGCCATTTAATAGGTTTTGTCTGCTCCACACACCATGAAATCACTTTAGTTTTGTTCCTCTCTGAATTAAGTGCTTTTGACTAATATTATATCTGATGGAACGCATTCCCCCATTAATCCCAAATGACTTCTACCAAAGTATTTATATTTTAACATAACACTGGTTATATACTTATATACTAACCTGAAATATATAAGGATATAATTCATAATGCATAAAGATAAACTGTAAATGTGTCCTATGCAATTAGAGATAAGAGATAATTTGTTTTACTATACTGACATGTGTTCTGCTATAAAGGATATCATGCCAGCCTAACAACAGCATAGTGGGCAGAGATTGTGCCACAGGCAGCCTTAGCATTTAGAGACGTGTTGAGAGGGAACTTATAAACTAATTCACGACATGGTGAAAGCATAGAATGAAACCAACACGAACATGAGCGATCAATGCTGAGAGGGTGATGTCACAGAGGAATGTGGTGATGAGGTCACAATGGGTGATGTGACAGAGGGCTGTGATGGTGATGTCACAATGGCCATAATGGTGATGTCACAAAGGCATGGTCAGTAGGAGGATCAAAGCCCTTTCTGAGGGCAGAAGCAGGGAATTTTCCCCCCCTGACAATCCGGTGTGGCAACGATCCGCTGGACAGCTTGGTGCACAGCGTGCATCCCTGTTCTCACCCCCCCTCCCTGCCTGGTCATCTGCGCCGCGCCGCCGGGCGTGTTGGGCGGGCCTCGGCAGGCCTCCGCGGGCTCTTTAGCAGCCAGGCAATCTGCCGCCAGGAGCCCCGCCCCCCTCCTCCTGAAGCCTCCGAGCACCAAGCCAGCCAAGCAGAAACGCCATCTGACCGCCGACGTTCTTCCAAAAGTGCTTCCGAGAGACGGGGTGAAGGAGGGACCAGTGTCTCTTTCTGAAGGTGATTCCCTCTGCGTAAATGGTGCTTTCATTAATATACATGGTAGACCCTCAGAGAAGCAGCACATAGCCCAGACTGACAGGTCAGCTGGACGAGGCATGGAGCCTGGAAGTAGCATACACAATTAAGGCTTTTTAAGCTCCTCTCTGCCATTGTTATTATCACTGCTGCACAAAAAGAGTTAAACAGAAGAGTCACACTTTCCATTGAAAATAAATAAGCAAATACATAGGACATAGACCTCCTGCTCTCTATATTTGTGTGTCGGAGTCCATCAAAAACCAATGAATTAGTGAAAGGAGCTCAGGATAGTATAGTGTAGGTCCTTGGTAAAGCATGCTTAATAAATATGAGCTCTCTCTCTCTCTCACACAAGACATGTGCGCACACACATCATGCTTGATGGCTTGTTACTGCCACATGGTGATTGCCACATTAAAGTAACTCTTAAATGCTATAACACGCTTAAAGGCTACTATGGATAAGTGACCTTTCCACTGCGGGGTTGTCCTTACCATTGCTCAGATTCATAGAAACCTGTGGAACCTTGAAGGTTACCCCCACCCACTGTCCTCCTTTGCTGCATAAGATGCTACCAGCGGCCATCCCTGTATTGAACATCACACTGGATTTGAGCCAGATAATTAAGGCTTGACTGGCACTATCGTGAACACAGACCAAAATGTTGATATTTTTTTTCTTTATGAAGTTTTATTACTTCATAAAAAAGTATGAAAAGGACATGGAAGTAGCGTCTAACACTAAGACATATCTCACACCCAGTGACAGAAATAACCTTTAGAGTAGCAGCATGATGTGCTCTTGTACTCTCTCTCTCTCTCTCTCTCTCTCTCTCTCTCTCTCTCTCTCTAGCACTGTGAAGAACACCATTAACCACCATCAAGAACACGACATAGAAAAGATCCAGTGTTCACTTCAATATTTTCCATGAACTTTCGTTTGAAAATAAATAAGGAAAATTAACATAAAATTTTTCCCTTAACAAGCGAAGTTTGGTGAGATCATATTTGTGATTGCTGAACTTGCTAAACTTTATTTGTGAGCGAAGGAAAATGTAAGACTTGCATTTATTTCTGAGCAGCACTTGAAGTGGGAAAAAAGTACCGGTACGCATACAGGATGAGCAACACGTAGAAGTCCTGGTAAGGTCCGTTCTGGTACTTCACATTTTTTAGCCAAGCTAAAAAATACAGGTTCCGTTGCAGAAAAGCAGTGAGAAAACAAGAAAGCAGGTACCGTCTGGGTAATGAAGTTTGTATGACATGTCAATGGGTCAGTGACAGTTGTGGGAAAGAGAGAAAGAGATTCTCATAGGCGTACAAAACTGCGTAAGCCTACATGTAGCCTATGAGAAGTAGTGGAGGTGCCGGTACGCATATGAACAAATGTAGAAGTCCCGGTATGGCACAACAGTCCGTTCCGGCCCGCTTCAAGCACTGGTTCAAGTCAAATTAAGGACAAATACTGATATAATCTAGGCCACTGTGTGTGCAGCAGCACCTGTTCTTCGAGCGATTCTAGTCTTTCACGTGACTCGTTTGATTCAGCACTGTTTCTGAAGCCCTGCAGCAGTATGGCCGGCCATGTACTGTTCTTATAACGCAAGCAAAAAGAAGACTGTGTGCCCTGTGCCTTTTCCATAGTGTTCTGTAAAAGTACAGTGCCCTGACATGTACTATTCTTGGACTAAGTTTTATACAGCAAAGTTCTCATCATCATCATCATCATCGCCATCATAATTTTTTTTTTTTTTAATGAATGCTGGCAAAAGGTGAAAAATAAATAAAGTGATTCTTTATACGTCTGAATAACCAATTAAAAAAATCATCAACTTTTTCAGTTATTATTTTTCCTGTTTTGCCGTCTTTGGAGAAGGTAAAGGTCTGAGTAATTATTTCCTGCGCGGTGCAGGCGGGCAGTGCGCGCGGATGTTCATTATTTCCAAGCCGCACCACTGTCATCTCACAGGGTTTCTTTCCCTTGAATCAGTAAATCCACGTTAAACACGGGGCTCTATTGAGATGCTTCTCTAGACAAGCGCGAACAGCTGTCTAAATGAAATGCAGGAAAGCCGGTGCTGAGTCTAGACAGCCAGGTTTATTGAAGTGATGTCTTCTGTCAGATTGATGGAAGACAAGGGAGAACTGTCTCAGTTAAAGGGACAGAGCACATTCTTTTATGCTTAATTTACTTTAAAAATGATTTATTATCCCTTTATGTCTCATTGCCTGTTGAGTGTGATACCATGGTGAACCGTCACAAGATGTGGAAACGTGTTCGTCATACAGTCCAACCGTCCCCCGGTGTTTTTTAGCTTACACAATGAAAAAAAGCTGTCCGTCTTTGCTTAGGATATTAGAATAGTCATGTGCTTCGCAAAGTTACAGAAAGGACAGATTGATGCACGGGCATGGTGGTGACTTCAGGGTGATGTCATTATTGCGTAAGAGGGTGAGGGATTCGTCTCCGGTGCGAACTGGCAGTTCTGCTGGGATTGAACGTGTCATTACCTGTGTCACCTGCGGCCAATCACAGAGGGCCATGCCAATCCTTGTCACTCGGCCAATCACATATAGGGCCATGCCAATTCTCGTCACGCGGCATCTAACAAGCTCCGTCATTAAAGCAAATGAGGATGACCTCCTTTTTCCCTGTGTTTTAGAGACGAGAGCACCTCACCGGTGTTGGCCTCTATACTTCAGTAGATTCTAGTAATCTACCTGCTAAGCTCGCCATTAGTTTAACTGCGATAATAACATATACAATACATCACGCTCATTCCATTCTATTCTATTCATTTGATTTATTGTATCTGAAGTATTTTTACATTCACAAAAAAAGTTTTTAAATGGCAAATCTGTGAGATGTGACCTTGAAGAGCTGCGTCTATCATGCTTAACATTAAGAGGACTGTGAGAGGTGGAGTCATCACTGTGTTTGCTTTGTGGAGCTTTGGGTGGAGAGCAAATGGAGGAGAGAGAGGGAGGGGAATTACGTCACCAAAATGAGGAGGGGGGGGGAAGTGTGTGTGCACACCAGGGTGAGAATGTGTAAGTGGGTTTTGCATTTTGTATAGCAGTCCTTTAAGTAAAGTGTCAAAGAATGGCTCTAAGCAGCGCTGTACTTCAGTGTGCTAAAGACCTGTCTGTACATCATCAAGGAATAAAGAAAGTTCAAGGCTCTAACCTTCTGTAAGATGCCTGCTTCAGAACACCTGGTTATGCTACAGAACAACTGTGTCTTCCCCGGGTCTTAGACTGCCATGCACTGCATGAAAAGCTGTGTTTACAGGGCGTACACTGCAGTGCACAAATATACATGTAAGTATAAAACAGACTGTATGGCCATTTGTGCGTATCTGCCATCAGAAACAGACATATTCTCATGCACAGAGGTGTTCTTGTCCATAGATTTGCCATAAATGACCAGAAATGGCCGTCAACCTCACCTAATTGGGAATATCCACGTCCAGAAACCCCCTGATCAGAGACGTGGCCAGAAGTGTGCAGAAAGTTCTGGAAATATACGCGTCGAGGTTGGATATCTTCCAGAAACTCCTCTTTTCACACAGTGATGGTTAGTATTAGTGCTGTTAGTCTTTCTTTTTTAATCAGTTTTTATTATTCTCCAATGGTGCTTTGATCTTATCACAGCAAATCTGTATAGGTTTGGGGTAGCGCAGACCAGCGAATTCTGCCCTCTACAGCACGAGCAGGCAGCTGCCCCTTCCCCTACCGCTGCAGCGTCCGTAGAGCGCACGTCATGTTCAGCCAACACAGGCTGAGAGCAGGTGCCTAACGGCCGGCCAGGAGAACTGCTGATGCACACCGGAACAAGGGCAGTAACGCAACACTTTCTGATTTTATCTGATCTGATTTTGTGCTATGGAAAGTTTTGATTTGTGGCTATGAATCTGTATTCAGTATAACACGTAGACACAATTAAAAGCATAAATAAAAGTCCCTTTTTTGTATTACCAGAATTTTCCAGTCTAATCTGTTCAGTTAACACAGTAATTTGTTGTATTGCACTAAACTCATTATGATCACTGTCTCTATATAATTAATCATTTCTTAATCGCGGCTAATTAACTTGCTATGTGTTCATGACTAGAGCAGCTACAGTGGCTTTCATCAGAATTACAGACTGCGAAATCCTGGTTCCTAAAACAGCAGGACCCTTTTGGAGACAAGAACAAAACAATTCAATGACAGAAGGGGTGTTGTACCTTAGAGTTGTACACCAGCCATAGTGAGCTGACCTTTGAAGTACACTAAAACTTAAAGGCTACAGAAAAGTACACACATAACCTTTTCACACTTTTATTCTGTACCTAAGTTCAGTATTGTCTTTTCTAATGGTCTTCTGAAGAAACGGACAGACAATTCTAGATAATTTAGCATCATTTTCTTTCACTTTGTTTCATACCAAACCCACGATTTGTATATATCATAAGGTTTATTCGTAAAAATGCCCTTGCAATTGCATTGTTTCATTGGATAAATCACCACTTCACCCTGTAGCCATCTCCCACCTGATGTCACAATCTATGGTGCCCTCCATAATGTCTCCATAATGTTTTTCTTGATTTGACTTTGTACTCCACAATTTTATATTTGCAATCAAATAATTCACATGTGGTTAAAGTGCAGATTCTCAGCTTTTATTACCGGGTATTTTATATATTTTGGTTTCACCCTGTAGGAATTACAGCACATTGTATACATAGCCCCACCATAATGTTTGGGACAAATGGCTTCACAGGTGTTTCTGATAGGTCATGTGTGTCCAATTTATTCCTTAGTGCAGGTAGAAGAGAGCATTCAGAATCTAGTTTTGATTATTTTGATTGCCTTTGGAGTCTGCTATTTTCATTTGTCAACATGAGGACCGGAGTTGTGCCAATAAAAGTCAAGGAATCCATTATGGGGCTGAGAAATGAGGGAAAAAAAAAAACATTCAGAGACATAGACCAAATCTTAGGCTTACCAAAATCAACTGTTTGGAACGTTATTAAAAAGAGAGAGAGCACTGGTGAGCTCAGTAATCACAAAGGGCCTGGTAGACTAAGGCTGACCTCTTTGATGACTGAAGAATTCTCACCATAATGAAGACAAACCCCCAAGCACATGCTGGACAGATCAGACACACCCTTCAGGAGGCAGGCATGGACATGTCAGTGAATACTGTCTGCAGAAAACTTCACAAACAACTACAGAGGCTACACTGCAAGAACCAGGAGTTAGCCGAAAATGGGATGGCCAGGTTACAGTTTGCTAAGGAGTACCTAAAAGAGCCTGAGGAGTTTTGGAAAAAGGTCTTGTGGACAGATGAGACCCAGATTAATTTATATCAGAGTGATGGGAAGAGCAAAGTATGGAGGCTAACAGGGCCTACCCATGATCCAAAGCATGCCACCTAATCTGTGAAACATGGCGGTCGGGGCGATATGGTTTGCAAATGTATGGCTGCCACATGTACCTGCTCACTTGGTTTAATTGATTATGTAACTGCTTATAGCAGCAGCATAATTCATTCAGAAGTGTACAGAAACATATTAGACATATCCTTCCCCTAGACCAAGGTGAAAATCCACTGTTTCATCATAGGGACACTGTGCTGTAGGAGACACCTTCTGTTGAATGAGCTGTTGAACGGAGGCCTTGACTCAATGGACCATCGGTCTCAAGCAAGGATTAGCTCCATACTGACCAAATGCTCGGTCTGGCTGCTTAATCACCTCCCAGTTTAATTGGGCGAGTAAAACTCCCTCTCTGCTGCAGTTTAAGCAAATTGGCCCACGCAGGCAGCAACATACTCACAAGTTAGAGGTGAGTAAACCCCCCTTCCCTTAGTCATAACATTTGTTGCTGTGAAGTTGACCTGTTTATTGAGCACAGAATGATTTGATTCTTATTTTTTGTAAGGTATCCTTCTCTTCTGATTTACCTTATACAGTGCCTTGAGTGTGCGGAAAAAATGTACTGTCTATACATGTACTGTATATATATATATATATATATATATATGAATATTATTGTTAATAGTATTACCTTCACTGTGAAGTGCCTTGGGTGCTTAAGAGGAAAAGAAGGCATGGTATCAATGAAATTCTTCCATTTGTTGAAAACAATCATAGCATATTTTCAGTGAGAATTCAATCACACAAAACATCATTGTGTGACTTATTTCTAATCTACAGTATGGTGTGGCTGTCGAAGCAGGTAAGGAAACCGTCGTTCCACCGCCCTTGGCTCTGGTGTGCTTCAATAATGTGAAACTTGCCATGAGAAAGAAAAGCTGCTTTATTTCTGAAGTGGAAAGGTAAGTGGCTGCTAAAGTGTCTAAAGGCTGCAGCAAAAGCCGCCTTCATTCAGCGAGCGGCCGTCTGGTCTGGTTGGAAACATTTGCCTGAAATGCACATTTTGCCCTCAGCTTCTGAAATTACTGAGCAGAGAGCATCCATTCTATTGAATGTCAGTCCAAGTGTTTATTCAATAATGTTTTTGTAAGGATGCATTTGTGTGTGCTTGTCTGTGTGTGTGTGTGTGTGTGTGTGTGTGTGTGTGTGTGTGTGTGTGTGTGTGTGTGTGTGTATGCGTGAGAGAGAGAGAGAGAGAGAGAGAGAGAGAGAGAGAGAGAGAGAGAGATGAAAAAGAGTGAGATTATATTTTGTTGGAAAAAAATCATAGGATTTCAAAAGAGGGAAGAAATCAGCTCTTGTGGGTATTCTCCTGATATTTGGAGGGGGGTGCAAATGACCCTAGTCGGCTGAAAGGAAAATGACTCTGACAGGTTCGATTACAGTAGTTTCTCCCTGCAATCTTTTCAGATGCTTTCTCTCTTCCGCACTGCATTCAGCTATGTTATAATTAACTTGGCTGCCAAGAAATATTATATATCATCCCATGTTCGCTGGCCTTCGGAAGTCACAAAGTGGCAGTGGCATTGTTCAGGCCTTAATCAGGTCAAAGCTGTGGCAACTTTAATTACAGTTATTTCCAAGGTACTGGTTTGCATCTACAACAACAAATCTTGTCATTTGTCAACTTTTTTGTGTCTTTCTTTTAGCCTAGGAGGAAGCAATTAGGTTCAATCCCAACCCCCCTGCCAGAGACTCCTCAGTGGATCAGTAAATATGTCAATTGAAGCACTGACTGTGGTGTAGATTATGACCTATGCTCCTTCGATTCATAAAAGAGAAAGTCACCAAAAATCAAATAAATAGTACTAGAAAATAAAAAATATATATATATATTTATTATAGAAAATATGTTGAAAAACACTCACCCACTATTTCTTTTAATTTATGCAGCATTACCATAATTAATGGAAAAAAATATGATGTTGCAACATATATTACATTACAAAGAGCAAAAATAAGAGAACTAACCTCTGAAAAGGAGGGGTGATGTTCACTGTCTGTATCAAACACCATTTGCATAAATGCATATTTTATCCAGCACCCAAAATACTAAACAGCAAACCCAGCCATAACCCTGGCGCAGTGACCCGAGCTATGCCAGCATGTAGCAGCACGGCAGCTGCATGTAATTTGCTGTTTGCAATGGCACAGTATCCATTTACTGAAAGACAATAGGATTTCACAGGTATCACGCCAGGTGTAGCGCAATCTAAGATTCCAATGAGAAAATACTGATGAGGTGCAACAGCAAATGATGAAACAACGAAACATGAAGCCGGACATGTGTGGCAAGAGAACATTCAATTTAATGGCCAAATCCAAATCCGGGAAAGGTCTGTCACAGATAATCTCAAAGCTCAAAAGAAATAAAATAAAAGTACATGAGAAAACAGGTGAATCATCTGGTCCCAGGGACTAAGAAAAGTGCACAAATCATCCAGTAAAACCCAGATGATCTAGGCCTGGTGTAGTCCTGATCTCTGTGGTTCCCTCGGAAACGCATTGATTTTCGCCCATATTTGTGATGTGCTTTGTTCTGTTCTCCTGTCTCCAGACACTGGATTGGTTCCAGATTAAATAAAACCTGTACAAAGTGACATGTTTGGGATTTCCTCACGGCCTTCTGCAGGGGAACACAGTGTAGTGTCGTTAGGTACATTAATAATTTGGCAGAGAAGACAGGCAGTTAAAACATCTTAAGTCATCACATGGAGGCACCAATGAATGTGCAGAATATACATAAATTTATATATTTATATATATATATATATTTATATAGCTCCACACTAGGTGCAAAAGTATAATTAATCAGTCTCATAAAATTAATTATTAAATCATGATTATAAATTTCAATGTTAAATATTAAAATAATAATCAATAACTTAATCGGAAGGTGTAAGTTCTTTTGGAGGATAGGTTTGAATGTTTATCCAAACAATCAGACCGACGACCAGGTTTAAGTAAATACAATTTATTTATATAAATGACAAACATGTCTAAAACTAACATCCTAAAAGCGGCGAATGATATGGAAAGGAAAACGAAGTGTAGACGAAGAATGAGGCATATATAATTCACTGTTCTATTTCTGTTTGTGCGCCAGACACGTGGTGTTCAGACATCACAAGACCATACCTCGAGGGGGAAATACAAATCTAGCTATAGCATGAAGCTAACGTGGCCTGAAACATGGTGAGTATTGAGGCTATAGAAATTTAGCTATGTCTAGCTAAATCCCAGGGCCCTATCCGTTTCTAATGGGTTAGGTGTTAGTACAAAGGAAGATTGCATGCACCGATCTCGATTTAAAAGGGAGGCGGATTGTAAATTAGTTTTGGAGTAAGTTAGAGTAGGCTCTGTAACTTTAGCTTATGCAAGGCTAATTGGCTGTCGATAGCCTGCAAGCCATGTGTTGAGTTATAAGTTAATGTTACTCTAAATACACTCAATGGATACAATCAAATATATAATTACATTGACAATAAACATTACACAAAAGTTTTCCTAACTGTTGCCTGCATGTTCATGTCAGTCTTACTGTGTCCAGAAAGTTATTTCCTTTGGCAACGTCTGGACTGGACTTTCTTTCGGTTTCCTTGCGGGTAGAGCAGCTTGCTTGCTTCCAGGTCCTTCCGTTTGTGGTAACATAAACCCCTTTCACACATGCAGCCTTATCCGTAAATTTTCCGGAACATTGCCAGATAGGGGTCATGTGTGAATAAGAGCCTAAGTCGAAATTCCGGAATATCCGCGCCGGCAATTTGCCGGCAAAAGACCTAGTGAGGTTTCCGTAAAGGTTCCGTATCGATGTGACGTGTGAACAAAGCCAGAACATTACCGGATCAATCACGCATGCCATGGGGTCGCTCCCGTACCCACATTCGTCTCGCCGAGCCCCGAGCCACATGAAAGACTCGTACAGCCTCCAGCCGCCACAGGCGACGTCTCCGGCTTTGAGCCAAGCTAAAGCGGAGTTGTTCCCGACTTATCCTGATTTTTTCGTTAAGTTTTTGTTTACGAATGGTGTTTCGTGATTGGAACAGATGTATTATTGCCAGCGTTTGCCTCGAAAATGTATAAATAAACGAGTAACTGTAGTACAACTGCACACTCTGTCACTTCATCACCCGCCATTTTTTCAGTAGTAAGTAAACAAACGTATCCTAGCAACATAGGGTAGAGCGTTGGTTGTATGAACGCTACCAATACGGAACATTCCGGAATATTGCTGGATCAACTTTTCCGGTAATGTTCCGTATTGCATGTGTGAAAGAGGCTATAGACTACACACGTTTCTCGGGCAGTCACTTTAAAGCTACGCCGTATAACGGTAGCTCAGTGTAGCTAGCCGTTTTAGTGGCTTTCGCGAACACGCTAACTGAGAGCTGGTGAAAGAGCGGTTTTTGTGGCCGCATAACCCGAGGGAGGGAGCAGTTCTCCCCGTGTGTTCCTTGCCTTGTCTCGTCCCCACCCAGCCGGGAAGATGGACAGGAGACGATTGTTCCGACAAGTGAAAATGGTAAGAAAGAATAATGGAGTCAAGAAGTTTGCTCAAAGTTTTATAGAACCGGGGACTCACTTCTGATTGGTCAAGGATCACATGACTGCCTGGGATCACATGACTGTCGCATGCCGGTATATGTAGTCTTTTGGAAATGCGGTCCAGAGTCACATAAATGCAGTTTTTTTCCCAATGGACATGCACTACAACAGTCTCATAGGTGCCTCAGCACCTGCTGCATTGTGGGAATGCACAATGCTCTTCAGACTGTGGTGATGATGATGATGATGATTATGAGATTTACATGCAGAAATAATATTTTAAAAGATTAAAGGGCAATTTAAAAGATGTGTAGTTTGTCCACTAGGTAAATGGCAATATCAAACACCAACCTTAAGTTTCACTCTTAAAAAATGTATGTATCAAGCATGCATGTGCCAGAGTTATGATATTTAACACTTCTAGTGCTGAAGTTACAGCAACCAATGTGGCGTCCAGTACACTGAACCTCTCAATTTCCCCTTAGGCTATAATGGAGAAATGTCTGCTTTTTCCTACCAAACTAAGGGGTGTACAGTAATAAATTAAACCCAGTTATACCCACAATACATACAGTATAAGTATAAGAATTTTACTTGACATGATTCAATAAGAAAGGTATAGTCGTGTTGTTTTACTCATTGGAGAGTCAACACTGGTCGTATTAAACACGTGATGATGAAAAACTGATGGATAGCCTAAAACATTATGAAAATGTTGAACTACATGTAAATATGACAGTACCTCATATACAGATCCTTTCCAAAAAAATAGAATATCATGGAAAAGTTTTTTTTTTCCATAATTCCATTCAAAAAGTGAAACTTTCATAGATTATAGATTCATTACACACAAAGTGAAATATTTCTAGCCTTTATTTGTTTCATTTTTCATAATTTTGGCTTACAGCTCCAGAAAAACCCCAAAACAGTATTTCAAGAAATTAGAATAGTGTGTCTCAATTTACTCAAAACACCTGCAAAGTTTATCTCAGTTTGGTTCAGTGTGGGGAAGACTGCAGACTTGACAATTGGCCAGAAGACCATCATTGACACCCTCCAGAAGATGGGTAAGCCACAAAAGGTCATCGCTAAGGAGGCTGGCTGTTCACAGAGTGCAGTGTCCAAGCATATCAATAGAAAGTTTAGTGGAAGGGAAAATGTGGCAGGAGAAGGTGCACAAGCAAAAGAGATGACCGTAGGCTTCAGCGGATTGTCAAGCAAAGACGATTCCAAAATTTGGCGGAGATGCAGAGGGAGTGGACTGAGCCTGGAGTCAGTGCTTCAAAAACCACCACGTACAGACGTATCCAGGACATGGGCTACAACTGTCGGATTCCTCGAGTCAAGCCACTCCACTCATTTTCTGAAATAACTGAAGTAAATGTTGATTTTCAACACACTATTCTAATTTCTTGAAATACTGTTTTGGAGGTTTTCTGGAGCTGTAAGCCAAAATTATGAAAAATGAAACAAATAAAGGCTAGAAATATTTAACTTTGTGTGTAATGAATCTATAATCTATGAAAGTTTCACTTTTTGAATGGAATTATGGAAAAAAAAAAACTTTTCCATGATATTCTAATTTTTTGGAAAGGATCTGTAGTTGAAGCGAGCAGTGATTAGTGTCAATTCAGTCGATTCAGCTTAATGTTTTTTTTTTGTTTTTTTTTGTCCAAGGACACTGAAATAAAGTTTATAGATTAGTACAGATCCCTGTGGGACTCCTGTAAAAAGTGGATGAGGTGCAGAGACAGAGCCCTTCCAGGAGACTTGGTAGGATCTATCTGTGCGATAGGATGTAAACCAAGAGAGGGCAGTTCCAGAGATGCCCATCTCAGCCAATGTGGAGATCAGGAGTTTGTGGTTGACCGTGTCGAAAGCTGCAGACAGGTCAAGGAGAATCAGGACAGAGGAGAAGGAGGAGGCTCTAGCAGTGGCGAGTGCCTCGTTACAGCCATGACTGCAGTTTCAGTAGAGTGCCCGTTTCTGATGCTGGACTGATCAGTGTCGAGCAGGTTGTTCTGGTGGAGAAAAACAGACAGTTGGTTAAGGGCAGCTCGTTCAAGAGCTTTGGACAGGAAGGGCAGGAGAGACACAGGACGATAGTTTCTGATATCAGAGGGGTCCAAGCTAGGTTTCTTAAGGAGTGGGGTAACACGGGCAGTTTTGAAAACAGCAGGAACATAGCCACAGGTTAAGGAGGTGTTGATTATGGAGGACAGATATGGAACGACCTCACTGGATATAGACTGGAGGACTGCCGAAGGGATGGGGTCCAGTGGGCACTCCAGTGGTGTCGCCATACCTATTTTAGGGGACTTATTTATTTACTGTAGCCCCCCTAAATAACCCACTCATTTTAATCTTTATATTTTTTTCAGATTGATTTGACAAAATGCGCCATCGACACACCAGAATCATAACGGACATGGAAAAGTCTGGCGCTAGGACCCTGGGGAGGATTAATCTAGTGCAGCCATTGGTTAGAGTGCAGTGTGGTGCGTGCACTGAGCCGCATGACCGCAATTCAAATGATTGCTACAGAGACTGGGTTGTAGTATGAACGTTCCAATGCTGCTGTAACAAGCATTAGTAAGCTACTTGAGCTCGATAACAACATAAACTACTTAACGTTAATGGAATTAAAAATTAACAGCTAGCTAGCATCAACTATATCGTTGTTTGTATAAAGTAAAATCATGCTTTGATTCTTATTCTTATATTGTATGTATTATGGGTATAACTGGGTTGAAAATATGACTGTAAACCCCTGGATCCTATCGCCTCTCCAGTTCCTATAGCCTATAACAGTTACTGGTTCAAGTTTTAGGTTTATAAGAGATAGCCTAACTATAGTTGTTTAACTAAAATGCCTAATCGGAATTTGTGAAGCTTGCCTGTTACTATTATAGAAGCTAAATAAATTTTAAAAAGGAACCCACTTGCTGAATCTGGAACGTGGAGTAGCTGGCCTCTCTGGTATTATGTCCGCAGTTGGCTACTGCGATAGCCTGGATAATACAGACAGATAATAGTCTACATAGGTAACTTATTTGACTCATTAAGTTAGGAAATTTTGATAAAGCTTTTTTTTCTAATGATAGGGAGAAGTTTACGGGAGAGTATAATTCTGAGGGAATCCCTCCCCCCACCCCCCAACATGACTCCCTGCTCATGAAGGGTGATCACAAGTTAAAATTGAATCAATGCGTACATGAACATTTAGATGTATGCTATATAATTTGGTTTTTAATTGCAATAAAAATCAAATCACTGGTTAAATTTAATCCTACAGGCCAGGCCCAAATTAATTCCACTGCCATGGAGGCAATTTACTATATAAGCTGTCAAACTAGAATAGGCTACACATCGTCTTTGACATCACAACGTGTCAACCATTGCCGATGCCGATAAATTTTAGTTGATAGATGATGGTAGGGTATCGTACATCAGCCCAACCCTATTGCTATCAAAGAAATTTAAAGAAAATTATTTGCAACAACTAAATTATTTATTGATTTTAGACTTATTTCTGCTCTCAAAATGCATGGGGAACAACCATTTTGTGACTGCTTTTTTGAAAAACTTCTACGGGGGGTGCATGCCCCCAGACCCCCGTAGTAGAGGCTTAGCCCCCCTAAACATATACCTCTGGTGACGGCCCAGATTGTATGATAAGCCTTTGACAAAATCTGCAAGTGGTTGTTCTCCCAAATGTGCGCCATGGTATAACGTCAATACCTCCAACATCTATTCATTAGATATTGGTGGAAATTAATACAAATTAAAATACTTGTCATTAACCGATATTAAAAATATTAGAGAATTCAGATCCTTGTCTGTCTGTCAACATAAGTGCGAAGTTTCATCCAAATCAGATCAGAACTGTAGGCGCTAAGGCTGTTACTGATAGACGGGCAGACAGACACACGGAGGCGAGTGATTACAATACCCCTGCTCACAGCGTTAGACCAATTAAATGGCAACTACAAATATCACTGTGTCTGTGTCTGTGTGTGTGCATTTTTGTATTTAGCAACCAAAAAAGTCACTTTTCAGACACCATTCAGTGAACACTGCTCAATTAGCAGCAAGCACGTGGGACTCTTTTTTTTCCCAATTAACCTTACTCTACACACTAACATTCCACAAAGTGCTTAGAGTTTTAAAATCACAAAAACTAATTCCATTCTGTTTACTACCAAGTATGAATAATGAAAGTGACAAAATGAATCTCAACAGTAATCGTAGTAGAGGCTTTAAGCAGTGTTTCGTTAGGCTTGGATAGTTTTGTAATTATGTTTTTTTCTCTCTTTTTTCTGCCCATGAATAGTTTTAAAAAGCCTAGTTTGGTCTATAACAGCCTATATCTAAAATGGGCGCTCTTGCATTGGATTGTGTTCCCGTTTCACATTAAATCCCATCTAATGGCAGGACCACTTTGTTCTCTTTGTACAGACATGTGTACCGTGTTATTTGTTATTTTGAAAGGAACTGCTGGTTTTTTTTTTGTTTTTTTTTGGGGGGGTTTTTTGGGGGGGGGGGGGGGGGGGGGGGTGCAATGTCCTGCGCATGAACCAGTGGGAGAGATAGGTTATACCTTTTCTGTTGTCTAATTTAGGTTTCGAGGTTCCTTTAACAGTGTTTGCAAATACTGTCAGGGGACCAATATCCTTTCAGCAAGACCACATTGCTTATTTATTTTATTTTGTGTTGCAAGGGTCATTTGCCTGCTACTTCATCACTAGCAGGAAAAAAAACAGGCCAAATCTGCAAAACATCTCAGTTTGTAAATCTGCAGCCTGTGTACTGTAGAGAGAGAGAGAGAGAGAGAGAGAGAGAGAGCATTGTTGCTCTTGTTATTCCGTTTTTTTCTCCCTACAATTAGCATGTCTGGAGGAGCACGGTGGCTGTGGAACAATGCACAGTCTCTGGACCCAAAGAGGAAGAGTCTCTTATGTTCATCTGATGTGAATTCAAAGGGTTCTCCTCATCCGGATGGTGGAGGAGGCGCCGCACGCGCTGAAGGGCTGTCGGATCTCGTTATTGCCGTTCTGAGCGAGAGCACCCTTGCCACCCGTCTCGACGTGATGGTGGCGGATCCTACGGATCTCTACAGGGCCAGCGAATGCGGTCAGAACCACGCAGCGCTACTGGGCAGGCAGGATTCTTAATGGTACAATTCCCAGCCCTGGCTTTACAGAGAAGCTGAGCGCTCATTTGACACTTGGTCTGAGGATAGCTTTAATGGAAAGCATTGCTTTTAAATAATTTATTTATTATTATTATTATTATGATTATCACAGTTATTATTTTTGAAAAGACTGTGGACAGTCTGACCTTCTAATGCATTTCTTCATTTTTTTCAAACAGAGGGAAAGCAGAGAGGTTTACAGATAGAGCTGGGCCTGGAATGGAAAGTGCCGGAACTGATCCCCCAGTCACATGGGAGGAGGTCCTATGTACACGTGTCCATTGGTTGGGAGTTGGCGGCCCAACAGACTGTCAAACAGTCTCGCAAAATGTCGGATTTTTATATGCAGTTCTTATATCATCGGTTTAATTTTAGGAACTGCAAAAGTCAACTGGTAGGAAATTAATTAATTAATATTTGATTTTAACCAACTGTTAGCAAAGATCCACTGATTTTCAGGTTTAACAATCCTGGCCATTTTTGTATTAATCACTGATACTGTTTTTCTTTTTTTGTGTTCTATTATATTTGAACATTCATTTTTCTGCTGTGTTATTTTGCACAGTACAGTAACAGTATATACTGTTTCTTCTGTGTTATATTGCACAGTACAGTAACAGTATATACTGTTTCTGTTGTGTTATATTGCATGGTACAGTAACAGTATATACTGTTTCTGTTGTGTTATATTGCACAATACATTAACAGTATATACTATTTATGCTGTGTTATCTTGCACAGTACTTCAGACAGCATTGAGCTGGACTGAGTCAGGCTTAATTGACAAAGATCTAGTTTAAGAAAGACAAATACACAAAAAGGGCAACACAAAAATCTCTGATATGTGCAGCATATGAGCACTTTGGCTCAGTGCTTAATTAGTCATTATCCTAGATTTCAGTGTCTTCACAACGCTAACGTGGAAAAAAAGAATGCGACAATCATTTGATAGCTTATCTCATAAGCCTAATTATGCCAATTGAACTTGTCGCAATTGTGAGATCGTTCATGTTTTTATCTTGATGCAACGAGTCCGAAGCGGGTGGGGGGGGGGGGAGGGGGGGGGGGTACATAAAGCAGAAAGCCATTACCTATGATGATATAATTTACTAAATAATCTATATTGATTTTCCGTTCTTTGTTGGTTTTGTTGCTATATTATTGTCTTTGTACTTATTATTTTATTGGCTATATTTTTTAGAAGAATGTTGTGAACACTGTTGAGCTTTCCAGAAGCATTTCCCTCACAAATCCCTATGGTGACATCAATGTCCTCTTTCCCCCTATGACAACCTTCCCACCCATCTCTGCAGCAAGGAGAAGGAAATCAAGCTTAAACCTGTATTTACAATATTAATAATCTCCACTTTGCTGCTTTCCGGTACTCCAAAGATTCCAAAGGTTTTCAACCCTCAGCTACGTTGAGACTAGCTGTCAAAGGCTCAACGATTTCAATAAATTTGGAGCATGATTTAAGTGCATAGGCTGTGGCAGACGCATGCATAGTTGTTAGACCATATTATTTAAATGCAGTCCTCCCCCCACAGTCACAGGTCTGCCCCCATCTCCAAAGGAAGTAAAAGAGGCGTGGCTATTTATAAAATAAAGGGCTGTCTATTATCATGCCTATTAACTGCAAGATAGGCATCCCGATTGCACTGCCCTATCTGCATAGCGGCATCCAACCAGACACAGACTCGTTGTCTGAAGGATACAATCACAAGTCCCACCTATGTGCATCACTGCATACAATCGGGAGCAAAGCAGACACAAGTGTTTGTGCTCTGTCAAATTCAAAAGCTCACAAGCAAACTCATCATGTCTAACTGACCTTGGCTTGACTTCAGCCGCCAACGTCATCCTTCAGAGTCTGCCACTCTGGCTTCCACTGCTGCTTGTTAAGTATATAAATTGAACTGATTTACTTAAAATAAGATAAAGTGACAGAGATTATTACCTATTGAAAGAACGGTAATAATCTCTGTCACTTTATCTCATTGAGCTGTTGAGTGGGTTCTTTCTTTCTTATGCAGACTCTTCGTATGACTCACTGTTTAAAAAGGACATGCAGTTAATGTGACTAAAACAATCTACAGTATGGAACCTATGTACAATGGAATTAGTTGGATTATAAAATTGAATTTTGTGGAAATTGGAAATGAATTTAACCCATTGGAATGTTTGTAAGATGAACCAGAGAATACATTTCTTTTTTAATGTAGTATAATATATCTATGGTGAGTGAGGAGGGCCATCTCTTTTTGTATTTCATACCGATTTCTGTTCTTAGTCACTTAATTAAGTCAATCATATGCATGGTCTTTTTTGCTATTTTTTATCTATTTGTTTTTGTAAGCTTATGAATCGCAGATAAGTGTTTTTTGTGAACCATTTCACTGTGGTCTTACTGCGCATACATCACCCATCCAGCCCACTTGTGCTGTGATACAGACTAAAGCCTTTCTGGGCCTTTGAAATGCCAACCATTTACACAGCCATGAGCTGGGTAATATTTGGCATGATATAATAATAACTCAATTTAGTCCAGGAAAAAATAAATCTACATGTGATGCATTCAATATATTGTTTTTCTTGGCATGTGGTAGCAGACCTTTGGTTTTACACCTAGTTGCTTGTGACCCACACTATAATTGGAACAACTCTTAAAGCCAAAAGCAATGGCCTGTCCTCAACTTTGGCTCCAGTATTGTGTGTGTTAGCTTCGCAAACAGTTTGGCAATCAACAAAATGAACTCGGCAAACTGTGTTCCTGAAGAAAAAAACAAATACGTATTTATCTGCAAGACAAATTTAAGGACAATCGTTGATTTAATCTCAGCCAATGTCAGCTTAATGAGAAACGTTTCTTCTTTATGTTTCTTTTTTTAGCTTGCAGAAGCTTATCCGGCCAGCTAACTTGTATCAAAGGCAGCAATGCCACTGTGCAGGTGAAACTGAGCTAAGTATTTTCACAAACCTGTCTCAGGCCTCTTTTCACACTTCACAGTAAAAACACACAAGTAGCGATTTCACAGTTACAGGGCCCAGAAATGCCAGCATAGTGTTTTTCAGTGTGCCAGAGCAGGAGTGTCGCAGTGCCATTAAGTCTCAGAGCATAAAAGCCACGGCACAGACGGGAATTGTGCTGAAACACATTTGCGTTTATTAAATCACCGTTCCCATCAGATGTGATTACAAGGGAGAGGAACACTGGGGTGGTGGGGGGTGGGGGGGGTTCAGCATTCAGTACATAGCCCTAACAAACCCGCAAAAAAAGGGTAGTTATTAGTCTGATCACCGCTTTTTACCCGATTCTCACAAAACCTTTCCCAGATGTAGATCCCAGGTTTAAATTCCCAACCTCCTGCTAAATTGGCCATCAACCACACTATAGTGAGAGGAATATGCAGGATAAATACAAGTTTGCACACCACCAGGGCCGGTTCCAGGCATAAGAGACATAGGCGGTCTCCTAGGGCGCCATCTGTCCGGGGAGGTGGGAGGTATGGGTCCACAGTCACTATCTCCAGCACCACAACCCCCCCATCACCTCTCCATGGTCCGCAATCTCACCTAGGACAAGTAGCCTGCACACCACTGATACATGCACACACACACACACACACACACACACACACACACACACACAAACAAGTGCAATAGGTTGTGTTGTTGCTGTTTGCTGGTCTTAGTGCAGTGTGAAGTGGTGTTACGTCTGTGTAAAATCACACCAGCCCCTCAGCTGGCCAGCGCTGCCCGCCTTGTTTTATTCCCCCGGCATTCCCAACAGTTGGGTCAAAGTTCACCTAACAATCAGCCCAGCGAACCTGGCGGCAGGTGTGTTGGGGTCTCTTTACTGCCTTTTGATCTCTCCTCCAGAGATCCCTGGTTACCGGCACTCATTGCGACGTATGAAACGGCATCGCAGAAAAAGAAGTCAGCACTGACAACAAAATTAGCGAAAGGAGCCTCACCAAACACACCATTTGAGGTAAAGGGTGAATCGTGCTAAAGGTCCCTCCCTGTTTTTCACATCCGGCGGCTTTGTTCCTTAACGTTAGTCCCAGTGTGAAATAACAAAGCAAAAGTCTCATTTTCACTCTGGGTTTTCTGCTATTCCTTGACAGTTTTATTGTACATTGCCGGAATATTTATTTTTTTGAACTTCTTAAATATGTAAACAGGCTGATTTGTTTTGGAAACCGCATTTGACTGTCGAATACTGCAGCAGCAGTTGGGTATCCTGTGCTTGCATCCATTGCATGAACAAGATTCAATCTGACTGAGACATCTGATTAGAGTTGCATGTTTGCTTTGCCTAACATAATCTCATTGTACCTCAGGGTGTACGGCATATTAATGTCCAATGTTCTATGCCCCACAGTGTATCCCAACATTATAGGGCATTTGTATATTGCATGCATTGGCACTAACAAGCACTTTTGAGCACAGAAATGCGTCTTCATTATTTGACAGAGAAAGTACAGTATGCATTACCCCCCGTGCAGTAACCAAGCCCTTAGGCGACAGGCATTTGTTTTTCTGAGTCTCAAACCACCAATAAAAACAATCAATAAAAAAAAAATGGGACACGTTCTAATGGTTTGTTCACTGCTGTTACGAAATTTAAGCCATTTTGTGACTGTATTTGTGTTTGCAATGGATTAAGGACTGCATTCAATTAAGATTTTCACAAGTTCATAACTGAAATATTGCAATATACAATATGTAAATATAATGCATTTTGATTAATTAATTATAGTGAAAAGTACAAATTATTCATATTGAATATGAGGGTTTCTATAACTTAACATTTCACAATCACTGAACTCAAGTTGGTACAGAGAAGGCAACTTAGAAATGTGTAGAGTAGAAACCAGAGGCTCTCCTTTTGAATGCAGGGGCTGTTGATGTCTCTCATTCAGTGCGGCTCTATGTTTTTTTAATGACCTGTTTTCCACCTGTGTCTTGGGTATCTAAAACATGTAAAAGGTGATTTAAATGAAGCTCAGCATTACAATAATAATTATGCTTTGGTCTGTAACTCCCCTTAAAGAGCTTGATCAAATTCAACAGGAATATGTCAAGAGTCTACCAACACAGGATATAAATACAGTCGTAGTTTGCAGCAACACTTTGGGATTTTGTCAAATTATTTCCTTGTACAGTAGTAAAGAGGCTAAAGTAAACATGTAGCTGCTAAATTCTCCCTATATTATTAAACAGCTGATATATGGCTTCTGTATCTGTCTGATGGTGTGATACATTGCCTTTCCTTGGCCTTCCTCACATGTGTCAATAATGAAGATATCATAGATTAAAGGATTGGCAGATGCGAATACAGACATAAACTGAAATACATGTAAATAATTATTTTCTGAACGTACAGGAAGGTTTGAAATCTTCCTTTTCGTCCCCTGTCAAACACGGATAAAAAAAAAAAAAAAAACCCCGCTGCCACACCCCACATATCAAATCTTACTGTGGTTTTATCTTGGAGAGTGGAGGCTACTGCTTCTCTGTCCAATGTAAGAAGCTTTGAATAATGGTGCCATGAAAGTATTACACCTTTTAATCCTTTTTCCTGTTTGAGGCTTTTTTTCCCCCTTCTCTCCAATTTCCAGGTATTTTCTGAAAGCCTGCCATCCAAACCACAGGCCGCCAAGCTAAGCCACTCTGTCCTTAATACACCAGATGCCAGCATTTTGGTAATGACACCGGTGGAAAAACTGACACAGTCATAACTCAGTAACTCGGGTGAGATATTTAGAATACATCAACATTCTGCAGATTTGCATGCATTCTGAGAAGCGCAGGTTGCCCCTGGTCTCTATGGGTATTGTTGCCATGCATTTTCCATAGCAACAGTTGAAAACACCTGGAGCAGAGAGAAAATTTCAAAATCGGCACAGGTGATGAGCTACAGGAAAAATCATAGAGGGTTTTTTTTTATATTATGGAAGGCACTTTCTCAAAGTAGAACAGATTGGCAAGTGGAAACACTTTCAAGAAGGATCATTTTTGTGTGCATTATTTGGTTGAAAATGAGGCCCGTTCATAAAGGACAGGGAGGACCGTTCTCCTCAAAAATTTGAAGGGGGAAAAAGATTTATTAATAAAATTTTATAAAACAATAACAACTTCAACAAAATCACTGTCTTATCGATTTCTAAGATGCACTTTTGGAAATGGTAAAAAAAAAAAATATGTCAACAGCGCCCACTAGAGCAATGGAAAAAATGTAGCAGGAGGCCACGGTTCTCTCGCCCTCCCTACGGCTTCATATGCACCTTTTGAAATGTTATGTCGTACTGCGGCTTCTGCGCACCAATCTTTTACATTACAGAAATTACGTATAGGGAGGCTTGGCCTTTTGTACTAATCATTGTTGGAGGAACTTGGCGAAGGTGTTAGCTAGCTACGTTAGCTCGCTAATAATGTGGGGGAGAGGAGAGCTAGCAGATTAAAGTCATTTTGATTGGATTGTAATAGAGAATAAAGAAAAACATCCCAGAATCTTCTGCAAAGCTAGCCTGTCAGGCTGGCACCGCCACTGGTGATTTTGTGAAGAAATCCATTGGTAAAAATGTGTATAAACTTAATATTTTTATTTTTTTTTCCCTCTACAGCTCCAAGCAGTATATATTGGTATTTATTTTCATATATATTGTTTAAGATCTCACTATCTTTACTTTACAAAGTTTTCTGAAAAATGCACACCTATTAAAGGGTAACAAAGCACTAAAACCCCTTATTTTAGATGAAAACTGACAAAACTGACATTTGTTTTTTTCTAAGTGTTACTGATTGATTCTGGTCCAAATTTTGACATTTTACTGTAATCAACGCAAAACAGCGTAAACCCAAATGATCTGGCTCAAAAGTGTCTCTAGTGGTAAAACATTAGGTACTACACGCTCAGTCTGTCATTGGCCAGAAACTTCATCCAGCTGACGTATGACTCCCGTGACAAAATTGACACCTGTACAGCTACGCCCTGAAGTTTTGGAGTGGTTGGTTGTGTGCTATGGATGGAGAGGAGATAGGAGAGAGAGAGAGAGAGAGAGAGAGAGAGAGAGAGAGAGAGAGAGAGATAGCATACAGTTTTGCTTTTTTGAACATTCTAGTAAGAGAGAGAGAACAAAAGCAGCTGCTATAAGTGCTGTCCATGGTAGAATGAGCTTTTGGCTACTAATGAAAAAAAATCTGCGTGTTTTCATACCTGGAGCTCAGCCCCTATATTATTACCTTATCACGCCCAGATTTCGACATTTTTCGAATTTCAAAAGGTGAGGATTGGAGAAAGAGGGGATAAAGGCCATGGAATGGGTGGGGGTTTTGCAATTTTCCATCATTCTGTCTGCCGTTTTTCTTCAGACATAGCAGACCTCAGTTGAGAGCATTAGGAGCAAACCTCAGATGAATATAAGTATGTACATCTGAAGACAAGAGTACGCTGAGGTATCTGGAGCAGAAATTTCACTGGACTTTCTTTTTTTGCTCTCTAATTAGCAGTAATGCAGAGTCAATGCATCTTAGTGACATGGTTGCAGCCAGATGTCAGAGATTTTGCCTGAGGCACAGGTTTGTGTAATAACAGCATGAAAACATGACATTCATTTATTTATGTATAATGTAATTTCATATTGTCTCTTCCCAGTGGAAAAAAACTGTTTCAAGATATTCCATTACGTTCTGTCAATAAACAAAATAAAAATCACAACATTTTAACTGCAAATGGGAATGATTATGAACTATCTTATTAAAATAGGTCAGCATCCTCTCTTTAGGTCAATTATTTGCTGTATAGTTTTTGACATAACATATGGCTATGAATTCTGTCTCCCAACCACAGAATCATTAAAATGAGAAGTAGCCTATCCTTAAAAATACAGTAGAGGATTTATTCTGTATTTTGTTCTGTAAGCAACAGCACATATGACATTGCTACACAGATGCAAATTTCTGGTATTCAATTATCATTTGTCTTTAATTTTGTGTACAAACAAAAGCAACTATTTATTTATCTATCTATTTATTTATTTATGTATTTATTCGTTTTTATTTAAAGCATATTTTTTAATTAGATTTTGAGGTAACTGCATTTATATGTAGGAGGTTCAGCAATGAGCACAGCTGGTGAGTATGATTGAACAATCCAAACAAAAAGGGGGAAGAACATTATAAACAAAAAATAAATGATTAATGAAAATAATCCAACAAATGAAATGGGCCCATTTATCTACATGTGCCTCTCTCTCAAAACTGGTTTACACATTATTACACACTTTTATTATTAAGCCACAGAAGTGAAAAGCTGGAATTTCCTAAAACCAGCAGAAAATAAACAAGAAAATATTAACTTGTTTATAATTTATCACCAGGACTTGCATGTGAAATCTATTCTTAAAATCATTCCTGATATTTCAAAACTTGATATTCCATCATATTTTTACAATATCCCAGTGATGAACATGCATTATTTCCCCTTGGAAGATATACACAACTATATAGACAAATAAATAATTTGATAAATAAATACATTTAATTGTTTTGCTTTTATATTTATTTATGTATTTTAAATGAGTTACTTGTTTACAGATACTGTTGTTAATTGGGGTGACTGGAAAACGTGGTGTGATGCTGGGGAAGAGCAGACATCCCGTGCCACTCTTAATTCTGCCACTCGGTGTTGGGGGTGGGGAAGAAAACGACCATAGATTCATTGCCTGATTGTCCACCATAGTTTGAAAAGCACAAAAAAAAAATTTTTTGACTTATTAACGATCAGTGGAAACTGACAGGTCTCCTCTGACAAAGGCAACACTGTGACTGAACCAGTCCTGTCATCATGGGTTTGGGCGCAGGTTATTATTTCATCTAACCTCACAGAGGTCGAAAAATTCACACCTGTTATCATATTAAGTGTTATACATCGGCAGGATTAGACCCACCACTTGAACTGAAAGGAATGGGGTGATTCCAGAGGGTCTTTGGTTCTTTAGCAGAGTGATTAATACCATACAAGTTAATCAACAGAAGAAGGCAGCAGGCATGATTGATGTGTATTATTTACATTTTACATTTTAGTCATTTGGCAGACGCTCTTATCCAGAGCGACGTACATTAGTGCATTTTCCAACTTGAAACAAGTGCGTTAAAACAATCCTAAAAGGTAAATACGAATTCAAATACCGGGCGCAGTCAGTATGATTTATTTATTTATTTTTTTTTTTTTGGCGTGGTACAACAGTAAGCCAATAAGTAACCTATTATTATTTAGTTGTTTGGCGAGGCCCCTAGGCTTGGCAATTTGCATGCAATAGGTAATGTTTTATATATTATCCTTTCATACATTTGGACAGTTTACCAGAGCAGCTCAGGGGATCGTCCTCAACACCCACCCAAGATTTCAATCTGCAACCTACACAACACTGTCACACTGTCACTCCTACCTTGGTGCGGCCCATGGAACAAATAGTTATGAACAGTGCAGGTAATACCAGAGAGTAGTTGGTCGGCTAGCAGAGTGTTTCAAAACGGTTTCCTATTGTTTATTCTTTGTCACCCCCCACCCACACACACTCCCCTAGTCTGAGTAGATATGTTGTAAATATTGCCTATAATCTGCTGTATATATATTTTTTCACCAGTTTCTGGATTATTCAAATGGAATTGAATCTGGGGAATTGAAGCTACATAATTATTATTATTATTATTAGTGTTATTATTATTATTATTATTATTTATCTTAGCATATGGTTAAACGCTTTGCTAAGACCTACAAACTGACATATTACCCATGAACGAGAGGCTGTCGCTGATATAATACATTAATTTGTATTCTTACATAGCGTTCCTAGCATTTGCAGTGGGAATAACATAAGAGTTGAATATGTGATTTGCTCTTGATTGTGTATTTATTTTTTACACTTGTACAATGTGATGAATGCTGACAACAGATAATGAAAGTCTCAGAGAATGCCTGGATAAAGGTTTGAAAATTGAATTTGCTTCACCAAATCGGATCAGCGTGTAATTCTAATTTTGATTGTTTATTATTTACTTGAGTAACCTGTGCAGGTACTTGACATTAAAGAATGAAATGTTTTGACGGCAGATTTACGCGATGGTCGAGATGTGAAACCCCGCTTGAGCGCAAGCCACCAATTTTGGTCACTGCCATATCATTTAAAACACGTCGGGATTGAAAATTGTCATTCAATCACCAGAGTTTGAAAACACAAGGTTTCAGGATGCTCGTGGTAAATTAAACAGAATGAGCAAACAATGGTGAGGAGACTAATATAAACCCGTGTACTTGGTCTACCTTTTGACCCAGATCATCTGTGCCTTCAGATTTCGGTCATATGGTGGGTGACACAGCATGTGACTCAATTTCCAGGAATAAGCATCTCCTGTCCTATTTGAAGCTAAAGAAAGGAAATTTTGTATGTAAAAAAAACAATGGTGTGTCAATTGAATTGCATCAATTCCCCTTTGTTCAAAGTAAACATAGTGAATATATGAAAAAAGTGCATCACATAACTGAGACAAGCTGAAATACAGCATAGGTTGTTTTTTTTGAGGGGAATTTCAGTCAGCTCTATTGGCTGTTATTTCTCCTTCAGCCAGGACCAAGCATCCTCTGCCACCACTGCATTCATACGGTAAGAGCCACCTTCTGTAAAAACACTGCAGAAGGTACCCAGCGGTGCTGTTAAAGCCACATTGTTAATGCAAAGGACCAATACATTTCCAAAGGAAAATGGCAGAAGGAAAGCAAAGGTGTTTGGAGGACACAGGAGGCCAGACCTGGAGCCCCCGTCACGGGCCAGCAGACTTACACAACTTTATTTTAGCTTTTTTTTTTTTTACATATTATCCATTTTTACAGCTGGATATATACTGAAGCAATTCAGCATTAGTACCTTGCTCAAGGGTACAACTGCAGTGTCCTACCTGGGAATCAAACCTACAACCTTTCGGTTACAAGACCAGTTCCTTAACCATTATACTACACTGACAATTAGGACTATGATTATTGCAAATATTATCATGCAAAATAATTATAGGACAGATTGTTTAATATATAAATCTGACATCATATTTAAGCAATATCACACAAGAGTGCTGTTATACTGTATAGCTGCACGGCTGTGATTTGGTCATAGGTCCGCAGGGTGATATGCAGCACAACCTCAAGTGTGATATTGCCTACTAGCCTATAAAATATCTATCAAGTAATGATTGAGAGAACAGATTTTGAATTTGTTGTTTATTTGTCTCCACCAACAAATATAGTTCCTTCAGAATTCTATTTAGAAAAACCTGCTTTTTCCAGCATTGTATCAATTTGTATAATTAGTAATCAAAGCGGAGTGATTCTGGCCGGTGCTGACGTGCCGAGTAATGTTAAACTGTTTATCAGCACTCATGGAATACGTCTCGGCCAACCACAATGTGCGGTTGGAACAAAATATTGTATAACATTTTATATTTCACCCTTCATTCTTGAGGACTACACATTCCAACAGAGATTTAGCTTTAACATTTATTGCATAAAGATGTTAAACTGCATGTTTCTTTTTTATTCAATTTAATTAACTATATTGGTGTGTATCATGGATAAATGTAATTAAACTAGAGGAATGCAATTAAACATTTCAGAAGAACCCAGTGGTTAAAAAATACACATATAAAATCTAATATGGAATATGTATAGGTTTCCCTCTGTATGAGAAGCATTTATGAATGTCTATAACCATACTGAAGATCTTTAATCTAAATACAGACTTTGCTATATAAACTTTCTGTGGCCCTGAAGCTATTTTCCTACAGTCATATTGACACAGAACATATGGTCATATCTGTGAGAGGATATTTTTTACAGATTCTAAACATTTCAGTTGTCTTAATGACTGTCTGAGTTATATTTAATGCTGCACAATGCTGATAACTTTAGCAGAAACAAAAAAGTATAATAATTAATCATTTTTTGCTGTGCCTTATAATCCATTTGACACAGGCCTGGAACACATTCTGTCACTTAATTTATTAAACTGATTAAACAGGGAATATATTCAGTCAAGGAGTAGATGTGTTTCTCACTGGATCAATTTCATTCCAATTAATTAAAATGCACATGCATGATAAAAGAGAGGTTTTACTGGCCGGCACGACATAATCTTACGGAAAATAAGTGATTGGTTTTCTTTACTAATGCATGAAAAGTGTGATTTTTCAGGGTATTCCATCTCGGAAAAATGTGCACAGACTTACAATGGGTAGAATTCTGAGAGGATAAAGTTTGCCTTAGTCCACTAAACAGTATCAAGTGGCAGCATTAGTAATGGCCATAATGCAGGCATTCACGCAGACCTTCGAAACAGTCCATTTCATACAGGGCGGATTTTTGTCCCTCTTTAATAAATTAGTGAATTAACTGACATTGGAAAAAAATCCAGCTTTTCACTTTAACCTTTCAAGAATATTCAAAAATGTTACGGGTTGAGTACATCTCCATATTAGCATGAAGCGTGAACAAATTCAGCACCGGAGGACGGCATCCACCATAGCTGCTTGTCCTTATCTCTGGTATTCAAACCAAATGTCTTTACTTATCTACAGTAAACCAAGCCAGATACTTCACCTTCCACCATTAAGGGATGACAAATTTAAAATGTCTGCACATATTTAGGGGATTGTCTCTGACAATAAAGAAACTAATTAATAAATAAATCCATTGTCTTTGTCATTGTTTTTTTTCCACTGGTGAGTTGTTCAGTGTTTCATTTGAATACCAGGGATGGGGAAGACCACCTGTGTTGAATTGTTTCATTAAATATCCAGGTGCATAAATGGATTGAATTGTAAGCTTTGAAGGTCGCTCAGGACAAGAGGTTCAGTTGAACAAATCATTAACATATGATCACTGATTAAACTGTTGCAAGAACAGAAATGGCCTGAAAGTCAACCAGGGCACTTAAAATTGAGCCGGGAAAGACATTAGACTTCCCTGGGGAATTATACATAGTGGCTTCCCTGATGAGAATTGAATAAATGTCAATTATGAAATGGAGGGATTTCTCTCGCAATCAGCCAAGACTGAGCCAGTTGATAATTAGTCCCTCTTTTTCTCCCTCTCCCTCTTCAAAATGACAATGAGAGTGGCAGATAAATGCCTTGGACCTATAAAAAAATAAACTTTAATTCGTAGCACCTTACAGCACATCTTAGATCAATTGTGTGGGTAGAAAAAGAGAAGGTCAGGAATGAGGTCTTTCTAAAATGGATGTGTTTGTGAGTGACAGACTTTCATCAACGCACAACTTTCATAAAACATTATTTAAACTATTTTATTCTATTTATTTTAAGGTATAATATATATATATATAGATATACCTACTGTATATATAATTTCAAATAGTTTTCACAGCTATTTTTACATATAACTTAATACCATAGAAATAACCATTTTGTTGTTTTTCAGTTTACTCCCATCACAGACTGGGCACATATTGATGGCTGTGAGATGCCCAGTTGGTATAATTAATGCATGGTTTATACTGAAAGGATTGGAAGGATACGGCGTATTTATCATGGCAGCATCTGCTTGCTTCTTCGCCCCATCAAGCCATCAGCTCGGCGGTATTGAGCAGCATATTAATCGCCGCCGACGAAACAGGAAGGAGTTTGTCACTGCGCGGGGAGGATACATGACAGGATCAAAGAGTCAACGGTCTGCTGCAGAGTTCTCCTGCCGTCGCAGCTGGAGTGGGGTGGCTTAGCGAGCTAAGAGGAGGCGTGTCCTAGCAGCCCGTCACGGGGGCCAGCTTACGTGGTGCCCGGGGAAGGACCAGTGCTTCTGAAATCTGCTGTCCGGCAGAACGAGAACCTTGCTGAGACCATGGGGGGAAGGTGGTGGGAGGGGCTTCAAAGACTGCCTCCCATCCTCCAAGCCCCGCCCCCTCTCTGTAATGAGTGGAGCTACAGAGAGACACATTGGGTTTCCACACAGGTAGTTAGATTGAAGCACTTGGAGACTGCCTCCCTGTTCTCACACTCCCACCTATTATCTCACACATCCTTTAATTTTCCTATAATGAATTTCTTTATCTTCATACACACATGTTATGAATATTAATTATCAGTTAAATATCAGTTAACCAGATATAATCATCATTAAACTACTAAATGTGGAGTGTCTTGGTGGCGTAGCCTGTAAGAGCACTATCCACATGCTCATTGCGAGTTGCGATGTTGGCGGTTCGAATTTGGTTGCCTGGTAACTCAAATTGCTAGAGTACAGAACCAAAATAACAAAAAATGCCACTGTCCAATTAATTATGGTGGGTCACTGTATGTATATATATATATATATAATATATATATATATATATATATATATATATATATATATAATATATATATATATATATATATATACGTATATATATATATATATATATATAGACAGAAATAATGATTGTGAGAAAGAGAATAAAAATGTAGAGAGGGTCAAGTTGAAAAAAGTATTTTTCTGTAAAACCCCAGCAGCCATAAGATAAATAAAATGTACAAACACGTTAATAGAGCAGCACTACAGGACATTTATATGATTAATACAAAAACTCATGAGCGTCTGTTTTGGTAAACTACCCAAGAACTTCTGGGTATATTAAGTGAAAACCACAGATGTCAAAAAATGAAGGGTGTGAATAGAGGGGCAGGGTTTTTCGTGAAAGGGAATAGTAAAGAGCACTCATCAGCCCCTCTGTGATTGGCCTGTTTAGCTAAATCACACAGCTGTATTGAGGGCCCCGGATGCTCACTTGCTGTGTACAACGAGATACAATCTGTTAGAATGAATAGCCAGGTCAGTTTTGTGTTCTGGTGACGTTCAAGTAATGTTTTTGCAATAGTAATGGGATCAATGTGTCCTCAAATGTCAGATTTTGATGGATTATTGTTCCCGTTGGGAACCGAGCACAATAAGCACATTTGAAGTCCAACAAAATTGCTAATTTATTATAAACCGTTCAATCTCATAGTCTGTGCTTTTCAAACCCAGTGTTCTCTATGGTCATTTCTGTCAATACAGTCCAAAAGATATAATATAACATGATACATCGCTGATCTTTCTGAGTGATTACAGGTGTCGATGAGATGACAAATATGTCTTTAAGGTATCGCTGACAGAGGACAAATGCGCGCAAGATGTCCTGCAGCCGAACGAAAAACCAAGAAAATCCATTCGGGTCAAGCCCCTTGCATCTGATAGACTCCCTATTCTGAGCCACATCAATTTATGGAACACATTGTAAATGCTCCAGCATTGCATCAGCAAATCATGCACGTCTGCAATAACCACAGTTTCATAGTTGAGATTGAGGCTTTTTAAACAGTAAAAATCATAAAATGGCATAACTTAACACTAGACTCACCAGCATTTGTGAGAAAATGTTTCACCATTGTATGTGAGTGCACATACACACATATCTAAGTGTGCATGTAGGGGAGGTAGGGCTTCTTGGGCTAAAGCATAAGCATTTTGATGCAATATTACGGAATGATTCAAAACTGTTACAGATGACTCCTTTCCAGAAAAAATGAAACCACTTTTGCTAAATTGTATGTATTTGTTAGCAAAAGATGTAAGTACAAGACATGTGCGCATGTGTTTGTGATCAGTACTGTTTTGACTGGACTGTATGTTATGGGCCATAAGACCTGCAGAGGCTGAGCCATTGAGCAGTGCCAGGTTTTCTTTCTCATTAGCTTTTACATCACTGGCTGGGAATAGCTGTTTATCTAACAGATGTATGGACAAGGCATCTGAGACTCTCTCTCTATCTCTCTCTCTCTCTCTCTCTCCTCTCTCTCTCTCTCCTCTCTCTCTCTCTCTCTCTCTCTCTCTCTCTCTCCTCTCTCTCTCTCTCTCTCTCTCCCTCCTCTCTCTCTCTCTCTCTCTCCTCTCTCTCTCTCTCTCTCTCTCTCTCTCTCTCTCTCTCTCTCTCTCAGTCCCCTCAGTGATGTTCCACAGCTCTGTCACCCTCAGGCTAAACACAGCGTATTGTATTCCCCGTAATGACAAACACATGTTGGCATGCTGAGAAAACTGTCACAGACTCTTTCGGGACAAGCTGCTTGGCCAGGTGAATTTGATGGGGGTCCAGTCTGTCCCTCGTTGACTGAATGACACCAGCGCCTGTCTTTCTAACACTGCAGAGAGTACACACGCATGCACACACACAGACACACGCGCACGCACGCGCACGCGCACACACACACACACATCACAGATGAGCCTTGAGATCCATCAATGGCTTAAAATGGCAATACTTTAAAAGAGCTGAATATAAATTGTGCAGAAAAAAATTACCCGCCCAAATAAATACAACATAAAAACAAAAACTAGGCATAAATTTCTTGTAAAGTCTAATGGCTGTTTTACAGCTGATAAAGAAAAGCCAGAGAAATGTATTTTAAAACAGCCAAATTAATTTCCAATCCAGCAAAAATTGTCTTGACAGCTACAACTGGATCATAATCTTTCTAAAGGACTTTTCACTGAAGTTTCACTTCATTGTACTGACCTTGATTTGACACTTTTTAAAAGTTATTTTTTGCCCTTATATGTTTCCTCAATTTGTAAACACCAGTTCCCTCTCAAGCCTTTATCTTTGGAGTGGCACAAACTATTTATGGCAGTGCTTTTAGAGCATGGCACAACACAGCAAGATTGCAGGACTGGGAAACTATTACACAGAGGGAAAAGAACAGGTGGTACTACTCTATAAGAAATTTAAGAAAAAGAAAATTGGCAGAATTTTTTGCAAAGAATTGGTTTTCAGTTGAAACAAATGTAGAGTTTATAATATATATAATAATTTTGCCAAACATTAACTTAGCCATCGGTACTAAGCAGGAATCGTACCACTGACCTCATGCATGGAAAGCCAAGATTGTAACCATTAGGCCAAAGCAGGTTAACAGGAATGTGCAGGCCAAATAAGACTTTTGTGTTGCGATATCAGATTGTGTTGGCTTATTGACTTCATAATTCAAAGAGTTAACAGTTAATATTGTTAGATTTCTTAGCCTTTGCAATAAAAAATAACTTGTTTTATGTTAAAAGAACATTCTTAGCATGACGTGCCTCAAAAAAATGTTGGGAATAGGTGGGGATCAAATCACCAACCTACTACATGGTAGTACAAATGCCATAACCACTAAGCTACAGGAACTTTCACAGTTGGCATGGTAGGTAGACGGCCTGTTAAGCATAGATAGTGTACTTGGTGGATGGCATATGTCCAATCCCAACTTTTGTATTTCTGTAGCGCCACCCACGTGGATTGATTTGGTTAAAAACTGCAGGGCTCAAGTCTTGATATAACTCTCAATTAACCCACCAAGTTTCGGAACTTTATATCAAACGGTTTTAGAATTACTAGCATTTTTGCGATAAGCCACGCCCAATGCAAAATTAATTGGCTTCTCATTTGGCCATTTTTTGAGATAGGCCTTAGAAAAGTACAGCATGAACTTTTGTGGGATGGATCCCTCAAACAGGTTTGGTGCAAATTGGTCAAATTCTGTAGGAGGAGTAGCATTTTAAGTGTTTTACAAAAAATGCTAATTAGTGGAAAATTGAAGATGGCAGACCATGGTTTCTTGAGGCAAATTTGTTGGGCATGAGTAACGGGACTTGTACACCAAATTTTGTGACTAGATGAAACGGGGCATCGGCAGTGGGTGTGTCAATGATTTTTAGCAAAGTTTAAAATATTTTCTTATATTTGAATCTCGATAGCATCAACACGTGGCTCGATTGGATTGTAACTGCAGATATCAAGTCCTGATATTACCCTTAACAGACCTACCAAGTTTCATAACTTTCTGTCATATGGTTTTGGAATTATTAGCATTTTTGTGATAAGCCACGCCCACTGAAAATTAATTGGCACGTCATTCGGCCATCTTTTAAAATATCAAAATTCTGTATATAACTTTTATGACGCATTGGTCAAATTTTGTAGTAGCATTTTAAGTGTTTTACAATAAATGCTAATTAGCGGAAAATCCAATATGGCGAACTTTATGAGTCCTTGAGACAAATTTGTTCGGCATGAGCAGACGGACCTGTATGCCAAATTTTGTGACCGACTGGGGCATCGGCAGTCGGCATGTCAATTGTCACATGCACTACAGCGCCACCAGGTGTTCAATCTGCGTCATAATATAGAGGATCCAAGAGTTTGGCAATCCCAACAAGCCTGCCAAAGCTTGGTGATTCTATGCCAAACCAGCTCACTGGAATTTTAGGTGAAAGGGGAGAAAATTTTTTAAATAAAAATAAAAAAAAGAATCTGAACAAAAACAATAGGGTACCAGCAGCTATGCTGCTCGGTCCCATAAAAATGTATAAGTGAATAAGTAAGTGAAACTAATGAGTAAGTAAGTGAATTTAATAAGTGAACACTTAAATAAAGCTTGTGAAATTTGTATATGTGATCCAGGTCTGAAATAATGTAATTCATGATCCTGAAAGTGCAGTGTGTTGTGATATCCATGCAAATGTTTTTGGATCTGTTGGGTAATTAACCATGACAACCTTTTCAGCGCTGTGAAGTGAACAGAAGGCTGGGGGCTGGGGTGTCTCCAGGGAGGGAGCACCTTGGGCACCCCCTGTACCACAGGGAAGTACAGAAGAAACAGGAAGTAAACAGAAAGTCACCCAGGGACAGAGCACAAGGGGGAAAACCTCTGCACTCATCTAATGAACACACATTTACCCCCCATACCTTCCACTCACACACACACACACACACACACACACACACACACACACACACACATACCTTCCACTCACACACACACACACACACACACACACACACAAACACACGCACACACACGCAAACACACTCTCATACACACACATACCTTCCACTCACACACACACACACACACACACACACACACACATACCTTCCACTCACACACACACACACACACACACACATACCTTCCACTCACACACACACAAACACACGCACACACACTCTCATACACACACATACCTTCCACTCACACACACACACACACACACATACCTTCCACTCTCACACACACACACACACACACACACACATACCTTCCACTCACACACACACACACACACACATACCTTCCACTCACACACACACACACACATACCTTCCACTCACACACACACACACACACACACACACACGCAAACACACTCTCATACACACACATACCTTCCACTCACACACACACACACACACACACTCCCATACACACACATACCTTCCACTCACACACTCACACA